>JANBXA010000735.1:36447500-36830000 GCA_030556225.1 Cricetiscus sungorus | reverse complement strand
TGTGTGTCCCACCCACCCTAGCAGGCTGCCTCAGCACTAGCCCGCCTTTCCCACTGTTGGAGATCGCCAAGCAATTGCAAGGGTTCCTTTGGCCGTCAATTCTGTGTCTCGAGCCATAACAGGCAGTTCTTTCTGGGAACAACTAGAGCATCTTGTGTTGCAAAGTGGCCCTCCATCACCTTTGTGGCCCTCCATCACCTGTATCTCTGTTTCCTGTGTTTTCCATAACCCGCAGTCAACTAAATGTGAAAAAAAATATTAAAATGGAGTATTTGGAAAGAAATCAGACATTTCAGAAATAATTCATAAGTTTTAAAATGCCAACATTCCTGAGTTAGCCAAGGAAACCTTGTATTACAATGCCCTTCTTTGTCATGCCTGGCATGTGTGGCTGTACCCCATCACATACACTACCTACAGGTACGTCACTTGGTTGCTGTCCTGATCATAAGATTGACTGACAGTATCACAGTATTTTGTTCAAGTAAACTTTCTTTTCCTTATCTCTCTCTCTCTCCCTTCCCCCCCCCCGTGTGTGTGTGTGTGTGTGTGTGTGTGTGTGTGTGTGTGTGTGTAGGTTTCATGAAGCCCAGACATGCCTGAAAGTCACTATGTAGTTGAGGATGACCTTGACCTCTTGATCCTTCCTTCCATCTTTACCTTCCAAGTGCTGGGATTATAGGCGTGCACCACCACATTCAGCTTTGTTCAAATGATTTCTATATTATAATAATAATGACCACAAAGCTCAAAAGAAGCTGTAAAATGCTTTGGGGGAGAACATAGAAGGCTCCAGATGTTTTGTAAGCAAGAGGGGGAAATAATCACATCTGGGATTAGTAAAGCTGACATTGGGAATGAAGAAACTTCTATCTACAAACAGCAAAGTGGGGAAAAGAAGTTCATGGTATTTTGCTGTTGTTTCTCAAATGACAAATCGCTGCCACGGTAAGCAGTGTGTGCAGTGGAGGAGGAAAAGGCATGGGGTTTGTGAGCTGAAGACAAGAGCAGAAGCACATTCCAATGACTGCTAGTCAAGTTCACTCCCATCTGTCTCAGGAACCCACCCGTGGTCCCAGGATACCTACCCTGAGGATGAGGGGACCTAAGGGCAACTGCAACGTCTTTACTGTTCTTGAATATGGTCACCACTGTTCATTGTCCTCTGAGGAATAACCTATTGTAATAGGCCCCCAGAACACAACACAACTGATGCCATGTTAGAGGCACCAAGGCACAATTCTGATCTGAGAGCCCAGCACATAGACCCCTGACATCTGCTAAAGTGAGAATAAAAATCTAACCCATCATAGTCTACAGTTCTGGGAAAGTTCCTAAACGTCCTAACCTTGCCTTTTGTCTTCTGCAGGTCTCTCTGCTCATTGCTAACTGTTCTTGCTAAATGAAGTGTGTCTACCAAAATATAGATTTTGTGCATTAAAAGCCAAGAACACTAGTTGGGCGAATCCCCTGTGTAGCCTGCTGGCTGGTGAATAAACACTGTCTATTGGCTTTAAGAGTCCCTGTTATCTGAAGGAGTTACCTCACACAAACCCTGTACCTCTAGAGGCCATTCTGTTCCTCTAGAGCTCTAGAAGCCTGGCCCATCTTGACTGCCAAGAAAACTGAATGCAGCTTTCATTTCTGTAGCTGATGATCTCCTATGGGAATGTGGTATCTGCAAGGACAAAAAACATTGCCTTTGGGCACAGCTGTGACATCAGGGTAGCAGCTACCAGGTGGCAGTGATTATCTCCCAAGAACAATAAATAGGCCATGCTATAATACACCCCATCAAATAGTCCACATCTATTAAAACTCACAGAATTGGTACCAAAAGGGGAGAAGCACATCATTCCCTTTATATTTGGCCAACCACTGTTGGTTGTTTTTCTTTGACTCTTTTGGTGGCTTGCCACACAGATCCCAAATAAAGACATATATTCTTTCTTTTAAATGCCAGGCCTTAGCTTGGCTTATTTCTAGCCAGCTTTTCTTAACTTCAATTATCCCGTCTACTTTTTGCCTCTGGGCATTTTCCTTTTCTTGCTTCTATATATCTTACTTTCACTCTTGCTCTGTGGCTGGCTGTGTGGACGAGTGGCTGACCCCTAGCATCTTCTCCTTGCTCTGGCTCCTTGATCTCTCTTGCTTCACAATCCATCTTCTTCTGCTTCTATTTATTCTCTCATTTATTCTCTCTGCCTGATGGCCCCTCCTATCCTTTCTCCTGCCTTGCTATTGGGCCATTCATCTCTTTGTTAGACTTATCAGGTGTTTTAGACAAAGTAACACAGCTTCAGAGAGTTAAACAAATGCAACATAAAAGAATGCAGCACATCTTTGCATCATTAAACAAATGTTACACAGCATAAACAAATGTAACACATCTTAAATTAATATTCCACTACAAACCACCTTTTTAGGGAGAACCGGTGACAAAATAAGGAATACAGAGAAATCAATATTTTAATTTAGTGATAATTTGACCTCATATGTAAAGGCAAGCATTTTGTTTTTTCTATTCAGTTGTGCTCTGACATCCTGGGAACCTTGCTGGCCAAGGAAACTGCCTTTCCCAATGCTGATTCCTAGCAAAGCAAAGGTTTTCCTGAGCTTGCCTCCCATGTGCAAAAAGACCAATGCCAAGGCCCCATATATGTGACCTCCTTTAACTGCTATGAAGTCAGACACTACTGCCATGTCCAAACACCAGAGGCCCCTTTTCTACCCCAGAGCCTGATAAAATTCAAACTGCTCAATCCACGCTCACTCAAAGTCCTAAACTTGTCCCTCTCACCTTCATCATCCCTTCTGTTTCTAGAAAACAACAATAAAGACCAAAAGTTCTCCTTGTTAGTATTCAGGCATCTGCACTGGCCTGTCTTTGGGGTTTTGACAGGATACGCCCTCAGCTGCAGCCACTAAGAGCATCACCTGAGCACATTCACTATGTTCCCTTTTAAAAGGGCCCTGCCACCTCTCTTCCTCTCCTCCTCCTCCTCCTCCTCCTCCTCCTCCTCCTCCTCCTCCTCCTCCTCCTCCTCCTCCTCCTCCTCCTCCTCTCTCTCCCTCTCTCTCTCTCTCTCTCTTCCCCTCTGTCCCCCTCTCCCTCTCTCTCCCCTCTGTCCCCCCTCTCTCTCTGTCCCTCTCTTCCCCCCCATCTCTCCCTCTCTCCCCCTCTCTCTCTGCTTTTTTCTTCGGCTGATCCTGTCCCCAGGGGCTGGTCTCCCCTCTCCCCTCCCCTCTTTTCCCATTCATTTCTCCCCAGTAAAAACCCCTCCACCCAAACTTTTTCAAATTACAACACTCCTGACTCATGTTGACTATTAAACTATTAAAACTTCTTTCAATTGCCTTGGCATCTCTGGATCTGACACCTCAACGCACTACTGTTTAAATCCGACCATGAGCACTATGGTCTGCTGTGTTCTGCTATAACATGAGGCCAGAGACTGCAGAACTTGTTGTAAATCTTATAGATCTTTGTTTTTCACAGTTCCAAAGACTACAAAGTCCAAGGCTAAAATGAGAGCAAATTCTGGTGAGGGTCTCTCTTGCTGTGCCCTCACATGACAGAAAGCAGGAGGAATGAACACATTCTCAAAAGCCCTTTACAGGACACATATTTTTAACCCGGTGACCTAATGATTTAGCCATATGGACTTTAAAGGAAAAAATCAAACTATAGCACTGGGCAAAATCTTGCAGTGATTTACCATCTCTTAAATCATTTGACTAACATATCTTGGGTGGTCATCATTTTATTCTATAATATAAAATATTGTTGGACTCCAATGCCACTTTCTGGGGTAGTAACTTCAAAGTGAGAAATGCTTTGCTGTCAGGCATAATGACTCATGCCTTTAATCCTAACACTGGGGAGACAAATACAGGAGGATCTCTGAGTTCAAAGCCAGCCTGGTGAGTTCCAGGACAACCAGGGCTACCAAAAACAACAACAACAACAAAAAAACCCAACAACAACAATAAAAAAAAAACTGTGATGGAAAAGAAAAGAAAGAAGAAGGAAAAAAGAAATGCTATGCATTAAAAATATTAACCATTAACATCCTTGCATTTTAACACACTGCCCTCCTGGAAGCCCACGTTTTATAGACACCAGCCTTCAAGCGGTATTCAGAAGGTCACCCACTGACTTAGCTGCCCCCCGACTGATGTCTTCAAGAACGCCATGAAAATAAAGGGTTTATTAAAGAAAGAATGTTTCCATCACATGTAAAATAATCACCCTTTCGCTGTCATCAGAACAGAGAAGTCTGCAGATGCCTTCCATCTCCATTTGTCAAAACTCCCATCTTCCTCTTTTGCTTCTTTTTTATTTCCCACGCTGTGCTGTGGGAGCTTAATTGCTATCTGAGGCTCTTCCCAGGTGCTCAGCTGGAAAGATGAAAGAGCTTTACTCTAATCCACTTGTCTTCTCTGGCAGTGGGATTCAAGGGTGCCCCGTTTGTTCCACACAAACCAGACAGACACGAAGACCTCCACAGAAGAAAATCCCATTATGTAGAGGAGGAGACGGCAGCCTCGGTTGCAGGTCTCAGTTGAAATCATACAATGGAGCACCAGAGAATTCAGACTCTTAGGGGAGCAGTCAGAGAACCAAGGCAAAAATGTTCATTATGGCCTGACTATCAGTGTCCTTCCCGATTTTCTATGTTGAAGACCTACTCCCCCACGGGCAGATAGTTTGGGAAGGTCATGAGGTCATGAAGAGTATTTGAATGACATCATTGCCCTTATAGGAGACAGAGGCTTGTCTGCCCTTTCTAGCACAATGGAGAACCTGGGTGCAGACCCTCACCAGACACTAGACTTTCCAGCACCTTGGACTTGTATTTCTCAGCCACTGAACCAAAAGAGTGGATTTCTATTGTTTGAGCCTCAGCACAGAGCACTCTGAGAGGACAGACTAAACTAAAGTATCGAGTCCCGCAAGCCCTGGGGGACAGATGAATCTTTGTGGTTTGGGGGATGGGACTCTGCTTTTGCAGATGCTAAGCAAACACTGTCACTGAGCTTCAAGCCTCTGATGAGAGGCTTTCAGCTGGGTGTCTTTCCAAGTAATACCCCATAATAGAGTAAAATAATCATTTGATGACACTTTCAGGTCGTTCTGGGTTACTTTGACCCCGAATGCAGGGCATTCCCCAATGTCTCCTCTCTATTTGCCCAATGGTGCAAGCACTTTGGTGTTCTATTTAGGGAACCAATTTATGGATGACACAAAGGCATGGAAGATGGCTGGTAGTTGAGCAAAAAAATAAATAAATTAAATAAGGTGAAAAAGGTATTTTTTGAAGATGGAATCATCAGTTAATCCAGATCAGATAAAATTTGACAGGAACGCTTTCTTCCTTCCCCAATGGAAGGAATTTATTATTACATGTAGTTTGAACCCTGAGTTTTTCCTAACAGTATGTCATGAGCATACCACCATGACACTAAATAGTCTTCAGAGAGATCATTTTCACAAAGACGAGACTGTGTCACGGATGGATTATAAGAAATTTAATACTTCCCTATTGGAGGGCTGGCATAATTCCAGTTATTTATGCATGTGCTGTGCTACAATAATCATACTTTTGTGTGGATAAATAAATACATAAATACATAAATAAATAAATTTGAGCCAATATAAAGGCCTTTATTTAGGCTTCAAAATACAACCTTAGGAGCAAGAGAGATGGTTCAGCGGTTAAGAGAACTTGCTTTTCTCCTAGAGGACCTAAGCTTGGATTCTAGTACACTTGTCAGGTGGCTCTCAACTACCTGCAACTCCAGCTCCGGGGTATTTGCTAGCTTTTCCTAACCAGCCTTCATAGGACTGTGTGCACACAAGCATGTGTGTGTGTGTGCACGAGCACACACACACACACACACACACACACACACACACACACACACAATGAATAAATAAATCACTAAGAAATGTAGCTGTATAATTACAGTTTGTGAATTTGGTTTGCTCCCCGCCCCCCAATTTTAGAAGAAAGACATGGGATTTTGTTGCTATTGTTTCTAAGTGCAGCAGTGCTGGGAGGCAGGCTAGCATGGTGCTCAGATGAAGGGATGCTTGTCTTCCCATACCGATCTGTGGCAGATCTGCAGCACCGTGTCTGCCCTGCTGCACCTTCCGTAGCACATGTGGGCAGATCTTAAAGGGTTTCAAACCCAAAAAGCAAGGTCTTTATTAGATGATGGATGCTTAGAAAAGTGAGATTTGGCCCCTAAGAAGAGATTCAGACCTGAGGTCATGAACTTTAAGGCTCTGGATTTCTGGATGATACAAAGCTGTGAGAAATGGCTGATGACTGAGCAATAAAGATAGGATGCTGGCCCATTTCTGAAAGCTTTATGAGGCAGATCATAAGATCATAAGATGTGACCTACAGCAGTCAAGAAACACCGGAGCAACCAGGCAATGGCCTTCGATGTACTCTCTGCTTCTGGCTGTGAAGCCTGGGGCTGGGAGGGCTGATATGCCCACCAACTGCTCCCCCTCCTCTGCACGCTCTGGGGAGCCGGAATTCATCTGGTCCTTAGCCTCTCACCACTTCTCTCTTGATCTTATGGAAGTCAGCCATCTCCATGCCTTAAAAATCAATCACTTCTTTGAAGATGGTCTACCTATATATCTATCATCTATCTATCTATCTATCTATCTATCTATCTATCTATCTATCATCTATCCATCTATCATCTATCTATCCATCTACCATCTATCTATCTATCTATCATCTATCTCTATCATCTATCTATCCATCTACCATCTATCTACCTATCTATCATCTATTTATCTATCTATCATATATCTACCATCTATCTATCTATCTATCTATCATCTATCTATCTATCATCTATCCATCATCTATCTATCTATCCATCTACCATCTATCTATCATCTATCTATCATCTACCATCTATCTATCTATCTATCTATCCATCTACCATCTATCTATCTATCTATCATCTATCTATCTATCCATACATCTAGCCATCTAGCCATGTATCTACCTACCTTCTCTCATACACACACAAACACACATGCATGCATGCACTATTATCATGCATGGTTATCCTTGCCATTTTAGAATTGTGTTTATTTTTTAAGTTTTCATACACATATATTGAATGCCAAACACGTTCACAGCCTGTCTCCTTTATTCACCCCTCCTCTTTTCTTTTTAGCCTCCTTTGTCCCTCTAGACCAGTGGTTCTCAACATGCGGGTTGCGACCTCCTTGGGATTCAAATGACCCTTTCACAAGAGTTGCTTAAGACCATTGGGAAAAAACAGATATTTACATTATGATTCATAACAGTAGCCAAATTACAATTATGAAGCAGCAATGAAAAGAGTTTTGTGGTTGGAGAACATTACACTATGAGGAACTGTCCTGAAGGGTTGCTGCGCTAGGAAGGTTGAGGATCACTGCTCTGGACAGTTTGTTTCTACTTTCATGTCATACATACACGATATTATATAACTGTGAAAAACCTAGAAACCACAAACGAAAGAAAACACACTATTATCCTTTCTAGATTGTCTGTTGTGCTCAATTATTTGGGGGGGGGGATCCTTTTGAAATGAAATGTATCAAAATCAGAGCTGTCTTCCTGTCTTCAATAATAATGGACTCTTGGTTGAATGTGTCAGAAACCCAAACCAACTAGCCTGGGCAAAGGTGCCTCGTTATAATTCAAAGCTCTCTAGAACTATGTAGCCTAGGTTAGCCTCTAACTCATGAACCTCCTTCCTCTGCCTCTTGAGAGCTGGGATTACAGGCTTGCAGCACTCATCCTAGAAAGTACTCATCCTAGAAAGAGTAACATATTGGTTCATAATTACCAGACCATGGCAAGGGTTAACCCAGCCTTAGGAGACCCAGAGAAGCAGAAGGCCACAATGGAGCCTTTCCACCTCCCAGACGGGCTTCTCTGCTGGTTTCACTGGCTGAAGGCAGCCTTTTGCACATCACCATTTAATAAAGATAGTCCTTGGCCCCGCCTCCCTCATTTGTTTGCACATGGATGATGAAGGCACAATGCCCTTCTCCTATGAGCCCACTACAGTATTCCCACTGCAGTTTCTGTTTCCCATTACGCAGTGTCTATTGCAACTTAGGATGTGTTTACAACACATTGGGGGGCATTTTCTCAAAATCCAAATACCTCTGTGGCTATTTTCTGCCTGTGATCACCTAATCTGAAGGAGAGATAGCTCAGCTGCTAATGGTTAAGACCCACATGGACACAGTGGGAACAATTGTGACACTATGGGCCCATGGCCCCCATGGCATCATCCTTGATTAAAATAGAGTAGACTTATCCATCTCTGGCAAGAGGAAGAATCATTGTTCCCTAAAACCACCCAGGAGCCTGCTCTGTAAGCAACCTCCATCTTTGAACCCTTTAGTCTTGTGCATTTCGGATACTAGTGTTTTGTCTGCTCTCCATTTTCACGGCCCAAGTCTGATCCTAAACCAAAATGACTATATAAAAACACCAGCCTGTTTGCAGGATTCATATCTTCCTCAGGAGTAGAGGGGACAGAAGGTGTGTGTCATAGCATATTATATCTGCGGGGGACCATGAAGCCCTCCCGTCATCTCAGATGTGGAATCAGGCCTCGGGGAAAGGGCATGATCTGGCATTCTGGTGGAAGAGCCAGGATTGGATTCCAAGTTGCTCTAAGTATTTGTAAAACCATCTACGTAAACGTGGCTATCTGAGGCCCTTGGGTAGTGGCCACACAGACACAGCCCAGGAGGACTTGTCAGAACAGTAACATCAGGACACTGAACTGGTTGGTACAAGCATCTAGATGCTGTGAGAGAGGTGGTTTCCGGTCACCATTGGCAGTTTAGATGCAAGGCCTGTCCACACTCTTCATACCCTTGACTATGCTTGCCTGCTGTCCACTCTCTGGACTACATAAGAGAGACATATATGCCTGGATGCCAGGTGTGTGGACAGTAAGAACCCTGAAATATACTTCTGGTCTAGTTTCTGTTGCCTGGTACTTCTCTAGCTTAGTGTTTCTCTCCTGAATCTCAAAAGCTATATTGTCTCGAGGAGACAGATGGATAGAAGATATGACACTACAGCTTCTCCAGATTGTCTGGGCCTTTAAAAGATGCTCTACAGAGGCCCTGTTCTTGGAGTAATCCAGTTAAGTACGGAGCAGCTAGTGAATATCAGACCCTGTGCCAAGGGCTTCATGCCCTTGGCCCCCAGGATCTCCCCCAACAGCTCTAAACAGTGAGGAAGCAGCAGTTCCAAAAATCAGGTCAACTTCCACATGGCCGGTAAGTTGTAAATCAGGGTCCGTAAGTAGGACACTCTCACAGATGCCAGTGGCTGGTTGGGATGCCTGGCTTATCAACACTGTAGGCGCCATGGCTACAGAGCAACAAAGGCACAACGCAAGCAAGATCACAGCAAGAGGAATAAAGATACAGGAAGGGGAAGGGAGGGTCTTCTGCCTGGCTCTGACACTGAAACAGCAGACACTTAGTTCTCCACCGTGCCAAATGACCTGATCTTGCCTCCACTTTGTAGAAACAATATACACACCACAGCTTTAAACATTTTAGCTCGCCCAGGTTCAACGCCTCAGCGAGGGAGGCTGACACAGAGAGGCTCTACCTCTAGGCTAATCTTTTCGGATGCACACCTCAGAGAGAGTATGGGTCATACAACCTGAGTTCCCAGGTGCTCCGAGCAGCTGAGTGGGAAATGGAGAGCTTGGTTCTCTTATCTGCATTAGGGGGCTGGTACAGTTTTCAGGCTCTTTACGATGACATCGAGGGCCAGTCCCTTAAGCAGCGGTAGGAAGGAGACTAATGGATTAGGGATGAGTGGAAGGAGCAGGGTTTCTTGGAGGGAGAGCATCTCACAGATAACCAGTGTTCACCGGCTCAGAAAGTGTCAGAAACACTTTTAAGGCTTCAATCACATCTCACATGAGGTAAGTGCACAAGTGAACTCGGGTGTTATTTAGTATGTGACATGGTTTAAGAAAACTCAACTGGCCAGACTGACAACTGTGAGGCTGGGTTATTATTAGTTTCCCCAGTAATTGCTATAAATGGGATAAATACACAACTCAACCAAAACAAACAAGTCCCTGCAGCTTGACGACAGGAGAACGAGTGGATGGCTTCTGAAGAGTCTGTTAATCTTCCCTAAAATTAAGGTATGAAAGCCGTTTTTGCTGACCCAGTCCACAAGTTAGATGCTGCCACCTAGTGGTCGCTGCTCTCACAGCATTGCCCTGCTAGACACCGGTCTCAAAGCCTCCCATGATGCCTTCTTTATCATTTTATGTGGGCAAAACAAACCCAGACCGTTAAACTAGTCAGAAAATGCAACCAATGTCAAATTGTGTGCCTAATTAAAGTGCCTTTTTGGGGTTGGAGAGATGGCTCAGCAGTTAAGAGTGGTGCTGCTCTTCCAGAGGACCTGTCACATGGGGTGGTGGCTCACAACCACCTGTAAATCCACCTCCAGGTGAGCAGATGGCCTCATCTGGTCTCTTGGAGCACCTGGACACATATGGCACACAACACACACACACACACACACACACACACACACACACACACACACACACACAAGCACATATGAAAATTATTTTAATTAATTGAAAAAAATGTTTGTTTCTTGAAAACTGAACCATTACTTTGAGAAAGACTGTAATAAGACTGATACAGTTGGCTTGTATCAGCTGTGCTGGTTAGAATTTTCTGTTTCTCTGCTCTTTCATCATCTTGACAGAAGCTAGAGTCACCTGGGAAGAAGAAATACCATTTGAAGAATGCTTCCATCAGTTTGGCTGTAGGAAAATTAGTGGGACATGCTCCTGATTAATGACTGGCGTGGGAGGAGCCAGCTACTGGGGGCGATGCCACCCCTGGACATGTGGTCCTGGTAGATTAAGAAAGATAGCCTTGAAGCGAGCCAGTAACCAGCACCCCTCTCCATCATGGCCTCTACTTCAGCTCCTGCCTCCAGGGTCCTGCCTGGAGCTCCTGGCCTGGCTTCCCTCAGTGATGGAGACCTGAGAGTGGCAAGAAGAAACAGATGCTTTCCTCCTTCACTTTCTTTTTCATCACAGTAGCAGAAAGCAAACTGGAATGCCACCCATGGACCAGCCACGAAGAGGTACCACAGCAAACACCGGGGACTGTCCTGAGGGTAAATTTGGGTCCCAGTGCCAGGATGCATAAGGAGAGAGGTTACAGATCCAGGAAGGAATCCACTTTAACTGTCCAGGTGGTCCTCAGCAGGCAGGAGCTTGCTTCCTGAGAATCTGGACAGAGAGCCTCTGTGGAAAGCCAGCCAAGGCATGGAAACTGGAACGGCTGGCTGACTACGCACCTTCTGATTCTTCCCTACTCTACACCTGGCATGCCTTCCAGGTTGGGCTTTGTATTTTGCACCATAGTAATATGTGGAGGCAAAAGTGCTTTGTGGAATGAATGAACATATTCACTTACAATTCCACCTGGAGAGGAAAAGAGCTGAAATAAAAGATAAGTAGAGAAAGAAACGCAAAGACAACAACAAAAGAGACCAACATTTGGAAATGGCCTGGCACTGACAGCCAAGCCATCTGACACAGCCACACCAGAGAACACTCCAGGCAGACAAGGTCACTGGACCTCTGAAGAACTGGGACGAGGCAAGGTCACCACTTAGTTTTGTCTAAGCGTCACAAATAAGGTCACTGTGGTACCCACCACTGAAGGCAGATATTAAATGTCCGCTCTTATCAATGACAGCTCATCTGGAGCCAGACTTCCAAATTCGGCTCTCTGAGAGTATCCAATCTAATGTGCAATCCCAGCTCCCCAGACCACCCACAAGCCACAGGACCCTCCCAAAAGCTTCCGTGTTCTCCTCCCTGGAACACCAGCAGTGTTCTTGGTGTATGTCCCTTTTGCTGTGGTGAAGATTAAGGCCAATCTGGTTAGCTTACAAAGTTGCTTCTGGTGGGGTCTGACTGAAACATGTAGTGAGATATCCACCCCGCCCGCACCTGTAGCACTGACCATGCCCGTTTGATGGCATTCTGTAGTGGATATCTCACTACAGAAAGACACTGAACAAATCACTATTGCTCTCCCAGGAGCCCTGGCTGTGTTAGGTACAGCACTCTTCCCAAGGAAGAGGGTCTTTGATATCATTTCCCACTCACATGTCCTCAGCCTTTCCAGTATAAACATGTCTCATTCCCTGGTTACCCTCACGGGTTAGCACTGTTGGCACCACCACAAAGAAACAAAAGCCCAAGGAGGCTCAGTCCCCTGCCCAAGGCCAGGCAGTACGTGGTATGGCCAGGAGTCCACCCACACATGACCCCATAGCCACCACTTCCATAAACATAGTTTGCAAGACCGAAGAAGAATGTGTGTCCTAACCAGAATGGCATGGCTGATGGCCTGAGACTGATGTCAGACTCATTAACATCTTGATAGTAAGCTGCCCAAAAATCTATAGCATCCCTTCTGCTCTCCTCAAGCACCTCTCAGTGCTCATCAAGGTCCCCTGGTGCAGGGCTTTGGGGGCAAGGCACTTTGGTAGTTTTCATTCACACAGGTTCCAGGCTGCCTTTACCTCCAGGTTGTTTCTCATCAAGGGTGTGGATAAGGTGGGTGTGGCCAGGGGGCATCCTTCACCTTCCCATCTCTACATTCCACTGTCACTCCCCAGGACTTCTTAGAAACTGTGGCTGTGACTCTTTGCAGGGCCTCACAACTGAATGTGAGTGTCAGGGTCATATCAATGAATGTGACGGCTGCGGAAAATATGGTAAAATGTTTCCAAACATGTAATGCCTAAAAATTAGTTCAAAGTCGGATGTGTGAGGAACCTGAGGTTCTTTGAACAGCATAAAGATAGCATCACCACAGCTCCTGTTCTGTACCCAGCATCAGGCTTCGCAATGTGTAAAGCCAATGTACCATGAATGCCAGCAGAGATGTTGGGCATTACAATGCTCTTTTTAAAAATGACTTTATGTGTATGGGTATTATGTTCATGCATATGTATATGTACCATGTGCTTGTTGGTACCCTCCACAGGCTGGAGTCAGAGGAGGTTGTGAGCTGCCATGTGGGTGCTGGGAATCAAACCTGGGCCCTCTGGGAAAACACCCGATGTTCTTAACCACTGAGCTATCTCTCCAGCCCCTCACAGGACCCCTTCTCCTCTCTCATATACCCACCCCATAGTGTTACACAAAATTTCCTGAACTTTACAGAAACACAATGGCTTGTTGTTGGCGGTTTTTCTTGACCCACCAGATCCCACAGCCCCTTCATCCCCAAATAAGCACACACATGCTATATTAATTATAAAACTGTTGGCCGATGGCTAGGGTTTCTTATTGGCTAGCTCTGTCTTAATTATTAACCCATTTCTATTAAAATATGTATTTCCAGAGAATGCCAGACCTGTATGTCCTTTGGCATCTACATGCTGTCTGTCTCTGGAGGTCTTTCTCTGCCTATCTTTCCCAGAATTCTCCTCAGCTCCTAGTCTCACCTATCTTCCTGCCTCATTGGCAAAACAGTGTTTTATTCATCAGCCAATAAGAGAAATATATACAGAAGGACATCACATCAATGGCTTAATTTATAGAAAACTAACACTGTCAGTATTTTCCTACCACCTGTTTAGAACACAGGCCTCAGATTGGTATGTCTTTGGATAGGACTGTATTAGAATGCTTAATTTGAAATGCTGTTTGAGTTACTGACTTGAGTTCATAAAAAAAAAATCATTAAATACATTTTGGCTTTGGATTCAGACAGAATTTCCAGCCATTTCTGAAATGGCTCTAAACAGACCTCTGCCATTCTGTGCCCCCATCTATGCGGAGTGGGATTCTCAGGACTGATGCTTATAAAATCACAATATTGATCAACTGAATAGTGCTGCAGATGCTTCACATCCTGCAGCACTGAGGGCTCAGCCCAGATTTGGTTCCCTATGGAGAAATAAACACATCCATTTGTTAGTACCTAGATTTGCCTTTGTCTTTAATACATGGTAGAAATTATATGTATCCCACAGAATTGTTTTAAAATAAATTTCTTTATGACTGTCAGTACACATTTGTTTTATATGCCTAGTTAATGTAACTATATACCTGGGATGCCTAAAATTTCCTTAGGTAAGAAAGAGTGGTGAGCTGACAAAGTCGTAAAAGTCCTCCCTGGGATGGAGAGTTGGCTTGGCATTAGAAGTGTGTCCAGAGGACTGGAGTTGAGTTCCCAGCACCCAGGCCTGACTGAAAGTGCCTGCAATTCCAGATCCAGGGGATCTGACACCAGCAGCCTCTTCTGGTCTCCTTTGGCAACCTGTATGATTGTGTACACACACACACACACACACACACACACACACACACACACACGCGTGCACACACACACACACACACACACACGCACGCACACGCACACACACACACACACACACACGCATGCACACGCACGCACACACACTTCTTTAGGATCTTTCTGGGATACGTTATACACCACCTTTGTCCCAGGTTCTCCAAGGGCCAGGGACTCGTCTTTGGCAAAGGTGATGCTCTCCCTGCATGCCCTCCCTGCTAACAGATTCAACTGGTTCTCTGCCTGACACCCCACAGGCAGGAGCATCGAGCTGTGACCCTGAAGGGCATGGGAGGACTGCTGGGTGGCAGGGTCTGAATGACACCCAGGGCAAGCTGCCTTCTTATTCCAAGTCCCTGCCGGAAATCCTGTCCCAGTCAAAATCAAAATGCATGTAATGATTTTTTAATGAACTCAAGTCAGTAATTCAAACAGCAATATTTAAAACCAAGCATTTCTGCTCTGCATGCTCCATGATGCTTCCTGCTGTATTTTCTTCCTCCAAAACTGGCAAATACTCCTGTCAAGCAGACAGTACCTAGCAAAATCCAGCTGTGGGCTCAAAGCTTTTGCCTTTTTCTGCTTGGTTTTTCATCAATTTCACCTTTGCCCTCTGGTGAGTTACCCGAGGTCACACTGAGTAAAGCCAGAAATAAAATTCAGATTAGCTGGCTCCCAAATTGGTACCTGATCTAAGTGGAGGAAGCAGGTTTACCACTGACTCTCTGAGAGTCTTAATAAAATGGAGGCTTATAAAGCCTCAGCTTCCTTGGTATTTAAGAGACAATGCAGCATAATAAGACCCACAGGAAAAGGTATTTTTAAAAAGGAGTGGAAAAATACAAGGCGAGCCATCTGGATTTATAATTAACACAGCAAAGCAATTTGAATTCAATTCTGGATTGGGACTCTGTTAAGCTTACAGAGTCGGTGAAAGCCAAGAAGCAAGCAGCCCGCTGTCTGATGGCTCAGTAGAGGGCACAGCAAGCTCAGAAGCTGCGGGAAATACTAATGTCTTTGGCATAAAATGCATGTGCTGCTCTCATGAGAAACCACTTGAAAATGAACAAGACCAAAGCTAAATTCCAAGTTACATGGCTGCACAGTGAGAGTTAACTGAAAGCCACGTCCCTACAGCCTGCAGCACTGAAGAGGGGGAGCCAGGCAATTAAAGCAGGAGAAAAAGGGCAGGAGCCTTGCATCAGTCACAGGCAGAACCTGGGATGGACAAGCCAAGGTCACTAAGGGAAGGGGTGGAGTAGAAAAGGGAGACTGCCTAGACTCCCTGAGTCCTCCATCCTTCCATCAGAGGGGGTGAGAAGGGAGACTGCCTAGACTCCCTGAGTCCTCCATCCTTCCATCAGAGGGGGTGAGAAGGGAGACTGCCTTGGGGAAAAGTAGAAAGATGCGCAGTGTGACCCTTCCCTAGACAGTCAGGGCATGACCCTCCCTGAATATATTACTCACATTTAACCTGAAGACTCGTTGTCTCTATTGTCTCCTTATTTCTTTGGTATATCCAGATCTTCACCCATTGCCCCAAGGGACATCATATAATTGTATCACCAAGATTCTCAGGATGTTAGTGTCAAGAGAATTTTTTTTAAAGAAGGGCTACAAATAAGTAACGTAGGGGGGCTGGAGAGTGGCTCAGTGGTCAAGAGTTCTTGTTGCTTTCTGGAGGACCCGTGTTCAGTTCCCAGCACCTACATCAGGTTACATCACCCATTAACTTCAGCTCCAGGGGATTCTGATGCCCTCTTCTGGACTCCGAGGGCACCTGAATACAAGAGGCATATATTTCAACACAGACATATAAATAAATATTAAAAACTTCACACACACACACACACACACACACACACACACACACAAACACACACACACTGCTGAAGTTCCCCACCAAAACAATTTTGTCAGACACAGTGGTTGATGTCTGTAGACCAGTTACTCAGAAGCTGAGGCAGGAGATTTCTTGAGTCCAGTCTGGGCAACATAGTGAGACTTTCTTTGCTATCTTTCATGACCTTGTCTTTACATTTCCTCTTTTTCTGAAGACATAATTTCACTGAGAAATTTATTATCTCTCATCTTAAGCAAAAGTATGTGTGTATATGCATCTGTGTGTGTGTGTGCATGTGTATATTCGTATGTATGCACGCATGTGGAGACCTACCAGAGGTAGATGTCCAGATGTCTTTCTCCATCAGTCTCCACCTTATTCTTTAAGGCAGGGCCTCTCAGTGAACCTAGAGCTCAGTGACTCAGCAAAAGCAGCTGACTAAGGTCTCCCTGCTTGAACAGCAAGCGCATCCCAACTGAATCATCTCACCGGGGCCCAAAAATATTTTTAAACATTTGTTTTTATTGTTATTGTGTGTTCTAATGTGTCTGTCTCTCTGGGTATATATGTGTATATGTCTGTATATGTGTATGGGGGGTAGGGGTTAATGAACACTGAAAAATAGATGCCCATGGATAGCAGAGGTCCTGGATCCTCCCTGGAGCTAGAGTTACAGGTGGCTGTGAGCTGCCCAAAGTGAAACAAATTCAGATCTTCTGGATGAGTAGTGGGCACCCTAACTGAGCCATCTCCCCAGGCTCCCAAAAGCATTCTTAATATTAATAAAAAGCAAATTTGTCATGGTGGCATATCCTGTAATTTGATGACTGTGAGTTAGCTAACTTGCCTAGGTATGTACAAAGCTTGAGGCCATGTGGACTATGTAGGGAGACATTATCTCAAAATAAATAAACAACTGAGGAGAGAAGGAAACTGGAAGAAGCATGCTGTAGGGACAGTGGACGAGTACTTCTCAGGTTACTCTTATGATCTCTCCAAACATTGGAGGTGACTCCACACCCTAGTTGAGCCAGGAAAGTACCTCCGAAGATGGTATGCTTACCATCAACCAAAGGTCAACTGAACTTTAGTCACAATGATGCTTACTATCAGTTGAGCATTTAGACAGGAAGAGACAGTCTTGGGGGTTTGAAAACCTGGCCATGGCCACAGGTAAGGGTCCATCGTGCTGCCCTCTGTCACAGCTAGTGAGTAGAAGTAGCTGGCATACCCCCAGAACTGACCCTCTGGGTCAGAACCCTTAAGGGAAGGATGATGTGGCCACCAGGCCTTGATCCGTTCATAATTCCTAACAGAGCAGAGGACATGACTTCATCCCCAGGTTATCTGATCAGCCATTGCTCCCAACAACCTAAACTAAGACCAAGAGACAGCCCGGACTGAGGTCCACGGGAAATATGGGCAGCAAACTCCCGGCAAGTCCATGAAGTTAGAGGAAAGTTCCAGGTGGAACTGAGACCCAGGAAATAGAAGCACACAGCACATACAAGCAGTCAAGACCTGATACAGAAAACTTTAATCAACAATGTGGAAACAATACACTCAGACATTAAATATCAGAATTCTCCATCTTCACTGCCACCACCACCAGTCTAGAAATAAAATGATCCATTAATCTGAACCGTTCCTGGTGGGAGATCAAAGATTTAGGAAACTGTTTTCCATAAACACATTTCTTTTTACCCCATCTAGACTCCACACAGGGTAAAGACAAGTCTGTACTCAAGAGAATTTATTCAGCCAGCTTTGTAGCACAGCTCATCACTAAGGAATGGCTTCCCTTACTCTGCCCTCCCACTGGATTCGATGAGCAGAGGAAATGATGCTCAGTTACTATACACTTACCAGACAAAACAAGTAAAAGTTTAACATGAGTGAATTCTATGTTATTATAGTTTAAAACATGTATCAAAATCACATCTTTCTTGTAAGGGGGCTGGCAGTCCAACAACAACAATGCCATGCTTCCTTAGGGCGGCTCTGTGACATGCCCTGCCTTCCTCATGCAAACCAACGAAGGAGGTGGAGTGTACAGACTGCCTGCCTTCTCAGTCACCTAGACACGGATACACAAGTCTAAAAGAAAACAGCCCCAACTACAACAGCCATTCCATTCAAGTATTGAGAGAAGTGTGCGTGGGAAACTGGGGGAGACAGCCTGGAAAGAAGAGGGGATTCAATACTTTGCATGAACATAGCTAGAAGAGACTGCTGGATCCTGAACACTTAATGACTCTAACACTGGTTTTTGGTTTTGGTGAGCAGATAGGCACTTCTGCAGTGACCACTGTTGGTTTTAAAATGTGTATTCTGTGTCCTTTCTTAAACCGGTGGCATGGACCTACACATTGGAGCCAGGAAGTCATTAATGCCACAGTGCCCACAAGTATTGTGCATACGGTTTCCTGTGTGCTGTTTATGTACAACCCATGTACAATTATATAAAGGTTATAAGGAAAATCTGGTAATAGGTGAAGCCAAAAGAGTCACCATCCCTCATCCTGTTCCACATATGTATTATTTGTAGATGCTTCCCAATTCAAATAATTGAAGAGACTAATACAGGCCCAGGAACCAGAAACTAAATTGTGCTCACATTCTCTCAGCCAAAGCCAGATGGGGATAATAGAGACAAGATGCAGTATTAGGAGTTATGAAAGGTTCTGGGCGTGGCTTGGGGAGCGATCTTTTCCATGAGGAGTCATGGGAAAAGCAATGCCGGAAGGACAATCAACACCTAGACAGCACTGTTCCAGGGTGTCGTCTAACACTGACAGGCAGAAATCTGTGCCGTCTACTCCATCTTCAGGACAGCACAACAGGTAAGCAGAGAGGCACACAAAGCCATGAGCACAACTCTAAGCGACAGAGCTGCTCAGGAGCTGGGAGCTGTCAATCACTACTCTAAAGAAACCAGACTTCTTCCCAGCATTCCCATGCTCTCCGTAATCATTCAAAACGGCGGTACCCAGCTACTAAGACATGGGGATCTTAGGGGTCACTATAGGACAGCTATGTATGTATGTGTGGGGGGGGGGTGGACAGAGATAAAGCCTCTTAGAAATGATCACTGCAGGGCCTGGAAAACAAGAAAATAAACATCTTGGGGCAGGGACCACAGAGCAATGGGGGCTGAACTGTGAGCTAGTGACCACTGGCAGCCATGGTCAGCTCAACCGCGGGAGGTAGGTGGTCAGCTCAACCGCGGGAGGTAGGTGAGAATGGTGCGAGCCGCTCTGGGGCTGCAGCCCACCTTCACACAGCAGTGGGAAGCAGGCTCTGTCTTGGCCTCTTTCCTAGCTTGTCTGCCAGCATGGCAGACCATGCCTTTATGTCTTCCTTCTTAGAGCACCAGGGGCTGGCTGTTTCAGTGTTTTAAAGCCCCCTTCAGAAAACCATCAAAGGGAAATGCTCATTGACAGATAATATTGCCAAAACTCAATTTATAAAGGGCCAGTTCTCTAATTGGGAACACAAAATAAAATCATTTGACCTGATCACAAATGTGAACTTTAAAGACCACCCAACCTTGGTAATGGGACTCAACCCATTCGGTTTTAAGTGGCATCTCTCACTGCTGGGTGTTCAAATGGCAACAGTATTGGTCTTTAACAAAACGGAAACTGACAGAAACAACAACATATAACCAACCTGACAGCCAGTACTTCTTTATATATGGAGCCGCCTTCTTTCCTGCATCTGTTTCAAAAGTATCCAATATTTATATTTAGCGGCTAGAAGACAGGGGGGCAAATCCTCCTGCAATGAGAGAGCAAAGCTTTGACCACTGAGCCTGGGAAGCAGGGTCAGTGAAAGTCTATCAGGTACTCGGGGTAGATCTGGTTGGCATCAAACACCACAAAGATCTTTGGGTTCCAGGTGTCATCCACACAGCTGTCATACAAATTCACATAGCTCCCGTCTTTGGAAGGAGGTCTCATGTATTTGGAGTCTCCGTTTATGTAATCCCCTATTAGCACTCGAGCAAGAAACATGGATTTATAGGTTCTGAACAGATGTCGCTGTTGCACGCTGACCCCGTGAATCTGGAATGTGTTACCATGCTTGATGTCATCTTTGCAGAAACGACTGGAGTACGCAGCATCTCTAGCGAAATAGGTTCCTTCAACAGAAAGGGCCAAAGTTACTTTGGAGAGAAAAAGAACGAAATGCAGGGGACAACATCTAACTGGCAGGAGGACAGGCAGGAGTCATACTCCAGGGACAGATGTGGGGCCTCCTCCACACCTAAGCAACAGGACACAGTTCCTACCCTCACCCTGGGGAGGCAGCTGTGGATGTGCCAGGCCTCACCAGTGCCCTCCTGTGCCTTGGACAAACTAGGCACCATACTTGTGTTTCCAAAAGAGAGCTTGCAAGGAAATCCAGTAAACCGAAACACAAAATGTTCTGTGGTGATGTCACTGGAGGCCGTCCTCCCCAGCTGTGTCCTCCCTCAGCCTCCTCCCCACAGCCTCACCCAGCATCCAGCATCCAGATAAGCTCTATAGAATACTGTTCTACCCAAGGAGCTCACACCCAAGAATCTGCTGGCTATGACACGGGGCAATCTAGAAGTAACTCTAGAACCAGGACTTACACTCAGGAATGAGATTCTGAGACTGTACAAAGCTACTGCTGGCCTTGTCTCTTCAGTCTCCCTGGGACCCATGTGTCACAGGCTTAGTTTTCTAGGAGATTGGTACTAATGAGAGGTGCCGGGACTGTAAAGAGGATGTGCCCTTAAAGGGGGATTATGAACTGCAGACCTCCTTCCTTAGTTTTCTTGCTCTGGCTTCCAGTTCACTTTATAAGACATACTCTGCTGCAGTAGTCTGCCTCAAAGCAGGCTCCACAGTGCCCAAGGAGCACAGACTGAATTTTCTGAAACTGTGAGTCAAGAATCTTTCCTCTTTTGAAGCTGCCTTGGGTGTTTTGTTATAGTAAGAGGAAGCTAAGGAGCACATCTATTCCTGCCTGAACATTCCTGAACAATGTCATTGTCATGAACACTCAAGAAAGCAGCCAACTCTCTGGAAATGATTGACACAATCAATCAAGGAGCTATTTCTAAAAAATTGGGACATGAATTGCAAAATCTCATATCTTGATGGAACTGGTGTTGGGCTTCTCCAACCTCTTACAGCTGAAGTAAGCAGCCTTTACAGTACTTATCCTTAAATAAATTCACTACTTCAAAATTAGCACCTCCTAATCCTAATGGGGAGCCAGCTCTCTCACTGGAAGTGAGTCATGGAGGATGGGACTGACTAAGAACAAATGCCCGTCCCTCACCCTCCTCAGCTCTCTCCCTGTCTGCTGGAGTCATGCCTCAGAGTGAAAACCTGACTTGCACAGCCTCTGAAATAAGGTGTCGTTGTGCCCATTTTCCCCTTTAGTGCATGCTGATATTCTTATCTATCATTTTTGAACAAGCAAAACCAACCAACCAAACTACCAAAACCACTAGTCACTGTACTAGAGTATATTTAACATGTTTCTATCACTCTGCATTTACTATGGAGCAGTTCACTGTGTCAGCTCATCCATAGGAAGGGTTGACTCAGACATTACAGATACTCAAGGCTTCTCTAACACAGAGCACTGCAACAGGATGACCAGAACCCAGGAAGCTATTGAATATGGCAGATGTGCGAGTCTCATTTCCACCCTGTCTGAAACTCATAGTCTGGTAACTTTTAGCTTCATTACTCCAACGCTGAATCATAAAGCAACCAATTTCCCCTAAAGAGAGGGAACTCTCCCCTGTGACTGAACCTGGACCCGAGATTCAGATATTACCTTTTCCAAAGACAGCCCCGTGCACACCATTGATTCTCCAATCAAAGTTGTGAATGCAAATTGCTTCCACAAATTCACTGCTGGTACCGTGAAACAGCATTTGCTCATTGATCTGAGGAACACCTCTCTTTTTCTTGAGCTGAGCCTTTTTCCTAAAATCATAAAACATCCAGATACAAAACTACAGAAAAATATACCAGTGAGTGGTATTTATTAATTTAAAATGCTAAAGGGCAAAGTTCAATGGAAAGGGTGAAACAACAATACAACAATATAAGTCATATAATATAAATGAATAGACAGAACAATTCTAGCAAAAAAATTGTTTCAAATGCTCTTGGATACATAAAAATCATCTCATCAAATATGACAGCTACCAACTAGGTGTGGTGCTTAATGCCTGTATTCCCAAGGTACAAGAATCAGAGACAGAAGGATCAGGAGTTCAAGGTTATTCTAGGCAAATAAATAAATAAATAAATAAATAAATAAATAAATAAATAAATAAATAAATAAAAAGAACAAACCAAAAAGTATAACTAGCATTGAGACTGAAGGCTGAAAATTATATCCAAAAAGACTGGGCATATAGCTCAGTGGTAGAATGCTTGCCTGGCATGTGGGAAAGCCTGGGTTCCATCCCCAGGACTGCGGAACAAAAAGGAAAAGAGGAAAGGGGGGTGGGGGGACACTGATGGTCTAAAGCAGCTAAGCATCACAGATGGCTGCAAATGAGACTATAAACAAATAATACAAAGTTCTTCCACGGTTAGACACAGGACTCTGTCTTTGAGCTGAGACCACATTTGATTCCGCATCAGCTGACTGAGATGTGAGGTTTAAGGGGCATCAAGCTCCAGTTTAGCATCTTCTCAGGGAACAAATCTTCAGTGCATCAGAGATGGAGGACTGGTCATGTTAATAACAGAAAAGACAAAACCAAAAGCCTAAAAAGCTGTCAGAGAAAAATGGCTGCTTAACTATTTACATATGAAAATTAAAAGTAGGACCCAGGTATAGTAGAAGTTGTTTTTATTCCAGCACTTGGGAGGCAGAAGCGTGAAGAACTCTGAGTTTGAGGTCAGCTTGGTCTACATAGTGAGTTCCAGGCCAGCCAGGGCTACAGAGTGAGACCCTGTCTCACAAAAACAAAAGTTAAGTGTAGTAAACTAGGTTTAGGTACACTGTAAGTATAAAAGATAATGACCCTAAATAGAATTGTAAAAATTAATGTATTCATCATGATAATGTGTATTATATAGATATACATACTCATGAAGTGAGAACACAAAAGTATAGGCAAGAAAACATTTCCTTTTGAGAAGAGACAGGAATGGGAATAAGGTCTTTGCCTCTATCAGAGATGTGAGATGAAGATAATGAGCCACGTATTGGAATGCCAACTCTGATGATGAAAGTGTGACACGTGGAAGCTATTTGCTGCATTTTTGGGTTTTGAAACGCTTTACCAAAAAGATATCTAAAATAGTGCACCCCCTTATGTCTCTGCTAGCATACCTGAGCTGTGCCTGAGCCTTTCCTTAAAACCATAACATATGTAAATACAAAAGCAAACCCAGAACTAGCAAATGGCATTTATAATTTTAAAGAACAAGGTTCAATAGGAAGGCAGAGGCACAGAACTCTTCTGTAATATGAACCACGAATGGAGAGGGAATCAGCTTTCTGGAAAAGCCAGGAGTTGCTTCAATCCATTCCAGTGTGGAGGATTTGTGGCTAGACCACTCTGTGATCAACACTATCTGCTACAAAGTGCATCCATCCCAACGATGAACTAGAATCCAGTTCCACATCTACTGACTGACCTATGACATTCCTCTATACACACAACAGTTCTTCTCTTTCATAAAATACCCACCAAAAAGCTATGAACAATTCCCCCAGCTTTGTTCTCTAGGAAATATGTATCATCCCCCTACCCTAGCTATGCTTCATGCTTTATTAGTATTTCCAGCCCCTTCTCCACAGCAAAACATCTTTACTTAACCAAAATTTGCTGGACAGCTCTTAGTTTACAAACAGTGGTGGGAACAGATCCCCAGCCCAGCCATCATCAGAGTGATGTTGACCAGAGACACTGCACTGAGCTAATGGTGCATTGACTGGTTCCATAATATGTGCAGTCAGGTAAAATTCTGAGGATTTTTCAAATCAGATCTCTCCCAGATAATCATATCTGAACAACTGACAGATAAACCTAATGTTTTAGACTTATTTGAACTTAAAAAGTAAAAATTAATTAGCAAAGTAAAATATGATAAATGGACAAATTTTACCACAGCCGGCAATTACAACACATGCATTCAAATGATGACAGGAATGAAAATGCATATTCTTCAGGAGTTACTTAGTAGTATTTATCAAATTTAAGTGCATAGCTTTGATCTAGGGCAACTGTCTTTTCAGCCCACTGCTCATATTAGAAGGGCATGCATCAAGTAACTCTCTCATTCACGCAATAGCAGCACATTTTCCACTAAGAGATTCTACCTAGTTTCTTTTTTCTAGGACTATATTAACTATCTCTGTTTTTGTTGTTGTTGTTGTTTTGTTTTGTTTTTTAACAATGCACACATACTTCCCTTAACAGCTGATGGAAAACAATACTTTTTAAAAAAATAAACTTATTTGTTTTGGTTCATTTCCAACTTGGCAAAATCTTTTGGACTTGAAGTTCACTCCGAATTCAATTTGCCCGTTCTGGTTTTGAATCTTTCCTATGTGTGACAAGCAAACCTACACTTTCATTTAAGTGCCTAATAATGTTGAGGAAGCAAGCAAGCTTGACATTCATGTCTTTGCAAAAGACTTCTAACCACCTACTATTCATTCTCTTTGTACCATCGCCTGGAACATATTGTTTTGTTCACAAGAAAGTTTCTCAATCACTTTAGAGAGGCGAGTTAAATTATCCAAAAGGCTTTCCCATACACCACAATTATTATTAATTTAATATATATCATGGTTGCTGTTTTGTTAAAGCAAACACCTAATTAATACATTTACTTCTAAAGTCAAGTTTCATGAGCTGTAATGACTAGATTCCATTCTAAAAACCAAGATATTTGGGGCTAGAGATGGGCTCAGGGCTAAAAGCACTTCCTGCTCTTGCAGAGGACTCAGATTCTGGTCCTAGCACCCACCAGATGATTCCTAATCACTTATGACTCCAGGTCCAAGTGCCCTGATGCCCTCTGGCCTCTAAGGGCTTCTTACACTTTGATGTTCATAAATTCATGCAGATACACACAGACATTTAAAAACATGCTCAGTTGTCATTATGTCCCAGACACAGGTTAAAGTGAATCATGGTTTGGAATGTGCATCTCATAGGTATTACAAACCATGGAGTAAAGAGTCTGGTGTGGAATATTCCTTTACCATATGTGAATGTATGTCACTGTGGTTGGCTTAATAAGGCAGCTGACTGGCCAGTAGCTGGACAGGATAAGGTTGGGGTAGAGTCAAACAGAGAATGCAGGGAAGAAGAGGGGCAGAGTCGGAGTAGTTGCCAGGAGACATAGAGGGAGCAAGACATGCTGGAGGACAAGTAAAGCCAAGACATGGCAATACATCAATTAATAAAATTGGGTTAATTTAGTTGTAAGAGCTAGTTAGTAATAAGGCTGAACTATATCAGCCAAGCATTTATAATTAATATTAAGTCTCTTGTGGTTATTTGGGAGTGACTTCAGAAAAACTCCACCTACAGTCTGGCACTGAGCATCGGTAGGTCATGAAACACTGCACAGCTGCTGGAATGGAGGGAGCACATATACCAGGCAGAGGCAAAGGGTTAAAGGTTTGCACCCCTACTAACACACCCAGGAAATGTGGGCTCACAGACCATGCATTTGGTCTTCCAGAAACCTGACAGACTGGATCAGAATACATTCACTTCTCAATCTACATAAAGTACTGTGGCACCCAGCTCTCAAAGATGTCTCAATAACCCCATCCTCTAAGGATCAAGGCTCCAGAAATCCTAGTCTCCGGCCCACACACTGTCTCAGAGCAGCAGTGTCTCCATGCTCTGACTGAGGATGTTCACCTAGGTTTTGTCTTCCACTCCATAGACCCAGGGGTTCTGAGTCAGTGATCTGGGTAATGGATCCCTCCACATGTTAAGGAGCCCCAGAGAGGGCTGATACACAGCCAGGTCAGGCATCTCTGCTTGATCAAAGCCCACATCCTTGTCAGGGCAGAGCCTCTCACTGCTCACACCCTGGCTACTCTGACTGCCCCAGCCATCTCTACCTTGCTGCTCTTCCACTGTACGTCTCAAGCAAGTCAAGGCAACTGCTCTCAGACTGCTCCAGACGCTCACATCGCACTTCACCTTCCGCTTAACCCTCAGGCGGGGCGTGCTGTGGCTCCTGGCTCTCCTGCCCTACTCCCCACAGTGACCACTTAGACCTCTCCTTTTTCTATCCCTTTTATCTACGTCTCCACAGTGCCTCACTCTATGTAGGATACTTCGCTTATGTCGCCATGGAAACTGAAAGGATTAATGAGTCTGTAGGCTAGCCAGGCTCTCACCTCAACATAAATCTAACTGGACACGTGTCCACCTCTTCTCTGGCACATGGTCACTGAACCTCATCCCATCATGCTTCTTTGAGAGTTTAATCAATCAACTGCCCTCCCCCTTGTCCTGTCTTCTCACCTCTCCTTTTCTGTTTCTTCCAACTATAATGTTAACCATTAAAAAAAATAATAAAGCATAACAAAACAAAAATGCTCTTCTCCCTACACACTTCCTTATTTCCTCTCCACCTCCCAGTGCCAACCTTCCTAAAGGAGTTGTCAAACTCTACTTATCCACATGATGCAACATCCAACATTGCTTTCCCTTTCATCAAGGTTTGCTGCAAACCCCAAGGACATGGCCCACTTGCATCTTCTCTGGCACCTCGGGATGTGACCTTCAGATCATCCCACTCGTTCCACGAGCTTTTGCACCTCCACATTCTACTGGTTTCCTTTCCTCTGCTCACCCTCTTGAGTTGGCCTTCTTTTCATTGCTGGTTGCTAGCACCTCCTGTCTTCTAGCCTTCATCACTAGTCTAGATCAATTTCCTGCTACTTCCGTGGTCTCTACAAAGACCAAGTCTCATGTCTACCCATATTCCTTTAGTTGAGTAAGACTAAGAAGCGGGGATCTGGGCGTGGCCCTGCCTGTTCCCCTCACTCACCTAGTGTACACAGAGTCATACTCCAAGCCCTATGACCTGACATCATCACTACCTCCAAATCATAGCAAACACCACTTTTGCTGACAGGCTGTCTGAAGCGTCTCAGTTTAATTACAGAAACCATTTCCTAAACTGCTCTCCCTGCTTCAAGCTGTGATTCCTTTCCATCGGGGCTTCCCAACCTTAGTAGAATGCTGTCTGGGGAGGGAGAGATTGTTGTCGTGGAGGCTGACCTGCACAGTGTAGGACAGTTAGCACTCCTGACCTCTATCCACCAAATGCCAACAGTCCCTATACCTCACCACAGCACACCAAAAATGTCTCCTCATCACCAGATGTCCCTGGTAGGAAAAATCTTTAAAGTTTTTCCTACAGCATTGCCTGATGAATTACCATGCTAACTCCCCTCCTCCCTCCCTTCCCCTCACCCTAAGTTTTACAGACTTTCCTCTGTTCACTGTTTCAAAACAACAACAATAAAAATATGATCAGTTTGGCATTAAAAGTGCTGCATGGAAGGCACTTGCTAACTTTAATTTATGGTCTGGACAATTTGACTCAGAGCTATGAGGGAAGGTGCACATTCAGACAGAGTATTAGCTCCTACATACTCACTTCTTGGCTAGGTTTCTAGTGCTACTCACCTTTGTTCTTTTATTTGAAAGTCTCTGAATTTTCTGTGTTCCAAGTTTTAGATAAATTTGGTGCATGATGCCCCCATGTCTAAGATGCCCTCCCCTCCCCAGGCCATGTGTGGTGTAAATAACACCAGTTTTAGGAAGTTCTCCCCAGTACCCCCATGTCACTATATACACCTTGCTTTAGGGCAAGGCTGTGTTCCCATGGTAACCTGTGTTCACCCATGTATCTCAGGTTAGCAGTGGCATGGCTCTTTGACCTACAGAACTATACACCATCAAATCCCAAGTAACTAGAATACTGCCTATCACAAAGTGGGGACTAAGATTACTTGCTGGGAAGAGGAAGGAGGGAAGTAAGAAAGGAAGGTATATTATATAGCAGAGTGAACTCATTCAGGGCATGGCTATTCAGATGATGAGTCACAGCTTACATGTCAATGAGACCGGTGAGGCTATTTTAGTTCTGCAGGGAGATGTCAGAGTGACAGCTGTTATACCACAGCCTCAGGATTTTACACTGTCATGGCAGGTGTTTGTGGGTTGACATTAGAGAGAATCACGAGTATAAACCAAGAAAATTGTCTAGTAAATTCTTAGTATAAAATGTTACAAGACCCTGGGCAGTGGTGGCACATGCCTTTGATGTCAGCACTCGGGAGGCAGAGGCAGGCAAATCTCTGTGAGTTCAAGGCCAGCCTGGTACACATAGAGCGCCCCCCCAAAAAAAAGAAAGTTACAGGACTCAGTACTACATTTTTATGCTTTTATTGAGAGCTCTGAAGTATGAAGGAGACCAATAGAGCTCCAGTTCAGAGGCAGAATTAACAATAACGGGGCTGTAGAGATGGCTGGGCAGTCAAGAGCACTTGTTCTTGCAGAGGACCTGGTTCAGGTCCCAGAACCCACATGGAAGCTCACAACCACCTATAACTCAAGTTCCAGGGGGCCTGACTCCGTCTTCTGACATCCATGAGCACTAGGCACGCATGCAGGGTACATATATACATGCAGGCAAAAACTCTTACCCATAAAGTAAATAAATCTAATATTTTAAAGAATAAATGTCACCAACTCACTGTTACTCACTGCTACTATAATTTCTTACAAGGACATATGGAACAAACTGAGGCCTCGAGGGTTGTTAACATGGAAGCATTTCATATACCATTGCTGTGATGGCCAGCTTTGACTGTGGACTTTCCACACGTATAGTCACCTGGGATGCAGCGTCACTGAGGAACAGTTTAGATTAGGTTGGCCTGTGGGCGTGCCTCAGGGATTTTCTTGATTAGGTTAATTGGAGTGCCCACTGTGGACAAAGCCATCCCCTAGGCAGATGACTTTGGCTAAATGCAGAAAGCAAGCTGAGCACTAGCATACACGCATTAATCCAAATCAACTTTCTTCCTCTGGCTATTTTATTTATTTTTATTTCATGTGCATAGGTGTTTTGCCTGCACATATGTCTGTATGAGGGTGTCAGATCCCCTGGAACTGGGTGCTGTCACGTGGGTGCTGGGAATTGAACCTGAGCCCTCTGGGAAAACAGCCAATGCTCTTAACCACTGAGCCATCTCCTTGGCCCCATTCCTTAAGTTGTTTTGGTCAGGATATTTTACCACAGCAACGGGAAACAAAACTGTAACAATCACCAATTTTCAAACATGCAAAAGAAATGGGGGACAGGCTAAGAATTGCTTTAGATACTTCACAATAATAAAGCAACCTATTATGTGTGTTTAATCTTAGTCCGTTTTTTTGGCAAACGTTTATTTGATTGCTTTTCTGAAACAGGGTCTCACCATTTAGTAGTGCAAGCTGGCCTCAAACTTGGTCTGTAGCCCTTGAATCAGTCCTCCTACCTTAGCCTTCTGTGTGCTGGGCTAGCAGCTGTATGCCTCCTCATCTGGCTTGTGTAGCAAAACTTGACAGATGTTGGACAGGATCACAAGTGCACTGAGCTTATTATGGTTGAATTCTACTTCTGTGTTGATTTGAAATTCTGAATAAATCATTAAAAGCTTATAATAAAAATACCAGAAATCAAATCTCATCTACAAATGTTTATTTAAAATATTTCAGAGAACCACTTACTTAAGTATTATTTATTACAAAAATATAACATAACAGGTTAATTTGGGTAACATTAAGTTTTAGATAATGAGCTTTATTTTTAGGTTAAAGGCACACTGAGAAATCTAACAGTCATTTCTAACTTAGAATTAGTAATGAATAGAGATTTTTAAATCCACAGCATAAACTCCAAGTGAAAAGAGAAATTTAAAGGTAAATTGTAAAGTGTTCTTTCAAACAAAACAAGCAAAAAGCTACAAGAAAGATGGCGTTGTTTGTTTTTTAAGTCATAGTTCCAGAGACTTCTAACACAATCTAAAGGGCTAAGGCAAGCAGCCATGGCAAAGCTAAATATAGTTGCAGTTTTGGACCTAGTGAAGATAGAGTTTCCTCTCACTGTGCTGACTGAATGTATTCCAGAGAAGACCCTGTCTACTCTCTGAGGATGGAGACAAGGCCTACGGGAGGGGCCAGCAAGGTTCTGGAGAGATAGCTCAGTAGTTAAGAGCACTTAATGCTCTTGCAGGAGCCACATGGTGGCTCACAACTGCCTGTAACTCCAGTACCAGAGGAAAGAATGCCCTCTCTGACCTCCTCGGCACCATGCATGAACATGTGTACAACATACACACAGGCAAAATACATAAAATGAAATATATGTTAAAAAAAGAAGAAGGCATGGCAAGCGAACAGCTTGTCTGTGGCCATCTCGACAATTTGGAAGAGTGAGACAAGGAGAAGAGAGGGGCAGGAAATCCACTTACCTGCAAAAGAACTCCCATAAGTCTAAGTTTTGAATCCTTTGAATCCTTTTAATTCGGTTCCGATCCATCGTTTTCCCAAAGAGACTAGCAACTTCATTATACTCATGTGTTTGGTTCTGCAGGGAGACCAGCTGGGAAAAGAAGATCACAGAGTTTAGCAGTGACTTTCCTACCCACTGCCCCAGGACAGCCTGTCCTACAGTCCATCTGCTCTTACCTGGTAGGGAACTTCGGTATTCACGTTCTCCCAGTGTGTTGGCATGGGGATGGCCTCATTTTCACAGATGTAACTTCAAACAGCAAAAGACAGCAGAGTATCAGAAGCAGATTACAATTAGTGTCATGACTTAGTCTTTCCTCCACAGTTGAGTTTTCTGTTTGCAAAGTATTTATGACAAACACAATGAAGTTTGACTCTTCACTTAACATAGAAATATTTACCAAATGTCTACTTTCCTAATTATACAATGCTGAATTATAAACTTCGCTAGGAATATACAAATCTAGATAGGTTCAACATTTCAGCTAATTCAATTTCTTTTTGTTCCAATTTCTATTAAATGTGAAGAATTTTTTTAGCCAAAGAAAAGGAATTCCTAAGAAAAATAAGGCTGAGTTTTAGAAAAACCCAAACCATTTATTAATATTTGTATTGAATGAAATTGGACGCTCTACCAGCCATTGCTGTCCTCTAAGATGATTCAGCCCTCCCTTCTCTGTCCTCTATGGCCTGACTCAGCCCTACTTCCTTAGGCAGAGCACCCTGACTTGCTCAGTGCAGTCACTTGGCAGCAAATCTTTAAAAGCCATATAATATGGTCAAGACACAGGACATAAACACAGAGACAATGGAAATGGAGTTTCAACAGCAAAATGTTAAAACAGGCACACTAACCCTCCTTGGAAATTAAAAGTTAGTGGATAAAATTAACAGACTTCAAACCTATTCTTAACTCACTTTTGTCAAACTTAATAAAATTTGGGGGGAAATATTTTAATATTTTTACTGTATGTGTGTATATCTGTGTACAAGCATGCTACATGTGTGCAGTGGCTTCAGAAGTCATCAAAGGGCATCCAATCCCCCAAAGTTAGAGTCACAGTCAGTTGTGAGCTGCCTGTATAGCTTCTAGAAACCTCTCAGGAAGGTCTTCAATATACCAACATGTAGAGAGTGGGAACCTTTTCTCCTGTTCTAGTCAGTGTTCACTAAGGAGTGAATCAGTTGTTTCTAGACCCAGATGTCCTTTAGAGCCTCCTTAGGTTCAGAAAGCCAGGCTTTACTCGATACAAATAGTAGCACAAAGCACTCATCTGCCTTTAGGTTGTTTTGTTCATTTAATCAATTCTTACCATGATCTTTATCAACATGTATGCAATCTCCTCATTCCCAGGAAGGGAATCCCAGCACATGGCAGACATTTAGTTAACACTCAATGAATAAACACTTCCTCACCACCACCATCTGTGCATGGCCAGAGGAAGCAAAAACTAACGTACAGCCCAGGCACAGGGAATGGGGAGCTGAAGTACGTCCACTGTGGAGCATCTTCCGTAGGTCTCCTTTGTCACTGGGGCTTGATGTGTCATCTAGGGATTGCCCAGTGGGGTTTGTTCTGGTGCAGGAACAAAGTGGATGGTTCCTTAGGATTTGGGGCCCAAATAAAAGGACAGCTCGGAGACAGAACCATAATTTATTTATTAACTGCTTACTTTTGATGAGACTTATCTTGCTTCAATTTCAGAATGGTGCACAGAACAGATCTGTCTATGTGTTGTTTCATATGCCTAGTAATTAATTATAGAATGGCATCTCTGAAGTGGGATTTCAGAGTCAAAGGATGCACTTATTGATGGCTGTGGTGGATAAAGTCCAAATGGAGGCCTGAAACATTGTACTTCTTAATCTTCCCACCAGAAATGTGGAGGGTGCTGACTTCCAGCAACCTCTCCAGAAAGGCACGTTCTTCTACTTGTGAATTTCAGTCAGTCTGCTAACAAAGGGATCTGGCATAAATTCCTATTTTTCTTCACCATGAGTGTGACTCTACGTAGGAACATTCAAATTATCTTAAGAGAGTTCTAGAAGAACTTCAGATACTATAGGAATTATTATTTAAATTAACCTTAACATCAAGCTGCTGTTTTTTGAAAGTTCTCCATCCCCTCCACCCCCAACCCATGTTGTCCAATGCATCTTTCAGCTATGGGGGGAGGGTTTAAATAATGTGTATGTTCCCAAGGCCTTGACAGAACGCACATTCACCAGACTTGTGATGAGTGCCTAGTGCAGTCCTGCAGCTAACCTTTCTGCATCAGCATCTCGTGACCTTCATCCCCTAGCTTCACACTAAACTCCTCCCCTTTCATTACTGCCTCACTTTGCTGTCCTCTGCTGTCTACTTCCTCTGCCTTCTGTCTCTGTTGTACAGTTTGTATAGCCTGAGACAGAGGAAAATGTTTGAGCGCAGCATGGAATCCTCACCCCACTTCAAAGCGGTACCAGCTATACCAACACACAACTGTGAAAGTCTCCCCAGACTGCACTCTTAGAAGGTAAGGAACTCCCGTGTTCTATTGCTGGCACTGAGGAACACATACAGGATGTAGCAGGTAAGAACATACTCTCTCTGTCCCAAAGATGCAGGAAAGCCTTCACTATCTTTTAAATCACGATGTTAAAATGAAAAAGAAAACTGAAAGTGTTTCTTCCCTTGCTCCCTGCTAATCCCTTCAATTCCTTCCTTTGCCCTACTTTCTCCTTACAATTCACACACTACTGCTTCGTTTCCCAGCTGTACCTTAAGTTCTCCGAACAAGAAAAATTCAACATTCACTTAAGGAAATAAGGAAAATAGAATATAGGAAATACACTCTTAATTTTTTTTACTTTTTTCCTATTCCCATGTGCAACAAATATTTGCCTCTGGCACTAAACAATATTTTTTAGTCTATATATGGCAAAGGGAACCAAAAAGAAAATATGCAACCTGTATTCAGGGAAGATGCACTGCTGCCCATTGCAGAGCTTCATCCCCAGCCTCTAGTCGATGTGGACTGGTGTTATATGTATCTACAAGTTTCCCGATGGGAATCTACGTCAGTGCACAGGCAACAAAGTGAGCAGTTCTCTAGGACTTATGGTCAAATACCTGGAAGTTTTTGTGAGAGGATGTCCAGTTCAAACTTAAGCTCAATAGGCTACTAAAAGGGTTCTAAACAAAAAACACATAACATCTTGTACTTATGCACACTGGTCTAAGAATTAAAAAACTATATATACATGTGGCAAAAGAAGAGAATTAAAGGAAACAATGGCAGGGACAATGATTATTTTATCAGCAAATGAGAGGTTTAATATTGCAAAAGTCCCTCGGTCCATGAGATAAACGTGAGTTTACCTGGCCTTCTGCCAAAGAGTCAAAAAGAGCGGGAAGGGGGAGACCCACCCCTTGTGCTCCCCCACTTACAATACCTGAAGGCACTGATGGAGAATGGAGCCCTTTTTATTAGGCGCTGTTTTCCAGTGACGAGGTTCATCTGCTTCATCTCTGAACACAAAGACAGACATATCAGATGAGCCACAGAAAAACAGTGTTCTCAAGTGTCATGCAAATTGGTAGCCACAATATATGGCAGCCACCTGGCTTTGGGAGGAGTTGCTATTTACCAAGTTCTAAAGGTGTCAGTTCAGGGCGACCTGCTTCAGTGCCCCATCTAAGGCTCACACCAAGATGCTCATCTCACACCCTGCTCCTCATGCAGGATGTGGGCTCCTGTGCATGGCGCCTCAGTTAAACTGACACTAAAATACAAGAATCCTAAAGGCAGGAAAGTCAAGAGCATAGAATGACATCATACTAAATCTTCCATTGGATTTGTTACATGGAGAAATGCACTCTGGTTTCCCTAAGAATTTGGAAATTAGAAAGGGATACATTTCCACATAACATTTACACAGCCCCCACAATTTCAAAAATGTGTGTTCCTTTACTCCTCTTTAATCTGTACACCTAAACCAAAGAAAACCTGGCCAGAGACAACACACAGTCACACAAAGGTCCCAGTGACAGAAGGCCACTATCTGGTTAGCATCTTCTGCCTGCACAGAGGTCTCAACAGGTCACGTTTACCCTCCCAGTCAAGCAGTAACTCTCAACAAGTGCCACTGCATTTGTCAAGTGTGTGCTCTGCCACTCCTGTATTCTCCTAGACGAGCACACCAGGGCATTGCCGCCAACCAGGGAAAAGCAAGATGACCTCAGGACACAGCACAAAACCTGTGGAGTCATCTTCATAGCTGTCTCCTTTTGACTTTACTTTCCACATCTTTGACAGAGAGAAACAGGACAGTGGCAGGGTGACTGGGGTTAAGGAGCCTCCAAACAGTGTATGGAAATGCCAATAGATGTACCTTAGCCAGCACCATGTAATCGTTTATTGCCACATGCCCCTGCCACACTTTAGTAAAGATCTTTTTTTTTTTTTTTTTTGATACAGGGTCTCATGTAGGCAAGCTGAGACTGGCCTTGAATTTGTGATCCTCCCATCTTCACATCCTGGGCGTTGGGATTACAGGCATGCACCACCACACCTGGTTTATGCTGTGCTGGAGTTTCGTGCATACTAGGTAAGCACTCTACCAAGAGAACTACATCCTGAGCATCTACAAAAATATTTTGGATTATTCTTCTTTCCTTACAGGAATCCTCCAGAGATTCCTGCTGAATTTCCTACCACATACTTCAACAAATGGCATCCCCTTTACAAAGTCTAAAGTCTGTGTCTGTTCTGCCTCCAAACTGTGATTGTAAACAACACTAGCACAGAACACCAGTAGCATCTGCCAAACACCCTCTGCTGGAACAGAACACTAAGGTCAGCATCAGAAGCCTGCTTGCCTAACGCTATCTGTTAAAGTCAGGATTAATTGGAAGTAAAATTGGTTTTCACATTTAACTTATTCATCTGTTCTTTGAATCCTTCTTGATAATCAGCAATTGCAAGAAAATCAAGTTTGATAGGATGATATTTCTTAGCTATGTCTACACTGTCTGTGACAAACCCTTTACCACGCCTGGGAAAGCATTTCAGACTTACACTCCTTCCTAAGCACACCAGCACCACCACGGTCAGAAAGACACAACTCAGCAACTGGAGAGCAGCTACAAGACCAAAGTGCAGAGTGACGAAATGAGTGGTTACTAAGAAGCTGTCCCCTTCAAATCTCCTTGCCTCAAAGCCATAAACAGTGGGTGAAGGCAGCCTGAAATTTATGAACTGAATCCAACCTCGTTTCACAATACACCTGATAACATGAGCCCACCCACATCCAAATATGCATGTGTCTAAATGAAGCTGATCTGCACATGAGCTGGGCTCATCTACGAAGGAGCAGGTGAAATGAGGAAACATCAGAAGCAGCATCAGCATCCACTGACAACGAGGCAGCCATCTAAGCAAACTACCAGCAGGAAGGACACCTGGCTTCACTTTGGGCTTGAAACAAGCATCAGCTACCAGTGACTGTCTCATTTAATCTCAGTTTGATGGTTAAGATAGAAAGGTTCCTAATTCCAAGCATTACCCAAGGATGGGGTACTGAGTGAAACAAGCACTGTACAGGCGACACAGTACAGGCCTGCAATCCCAGCTGCTCCGGAGGCCAAGGCAGGAGAATTGTGAGTTCAAGACCAGCCCAGTAATACAGGGAGACCTCATTTCAAAACTCAAAACATGAAAACAAGAGCTACAAAGAGCTTTACATGAACTCAAAACACACAGCCAACACCACGCATGTTAACACACATGAACACAGAAACATGCTTTACAAACGGCAGTGCTGCTCTAGAGTCTAACAGTTCAGTTTTACAGAGCGACCTGTCATACAACAGGAGGGTTTACTTCATGCTCAAGACATTGTGGCTAATCCTGAGCTGTAGACTGCACTGCACGGATAATCTAGGAATGGTCTAGAAACACACAGCTAGAAGGGGAAACATACCTGCAAAGTCTATCTTGTAGCTGAATTTGGAAGTAGTAAAGGAAATGGAGCCACAAGGGTTTGTTTTGAAGCTTTTTTCGATATCTTCACTGCTAACTGAACATTGAATGTTGGTATCCGGCTTTAAGAAAACCAGAAAGTTGCATTTACCAGCTGTTCACAGTAATCGTTGGCCACAGAAGTGGAGCTGAGGTCACAGTGACAGAGAACGGAGGACTGAAGGATGCCTACTGCCTCCTGTCCTGTCTGCATGTGGAAAAGGACTAATGGCGTCCAGGGGAAAACCAGTTACTGTTATGACATGGTGGTCACTGCCACAGCCGTCTACGTATTACCACAAGTTCCCCAGCCTGGGAACCATACAACAGGAGCAAAAGAAAATCCCCAAAGTGCAAGTTCTTGTGTGGGGGGTTCAAACCTCAACTAAACTCTCTGCAACAAGCAAGTGAACTTTCCTAAGTTCCCCGTCCTTTGACAGAAGATGGAGCAGTACCATCTACTTCAGAGCTGTTGTGTGGACACACAGTACGCATACAGCACCTAACATGACACCCAGAGGAGCTCTTCCCTCCCCGTTTCCACCACATCAAACCTGGACATGCTTTTATGTGCCAGAATCCATCACCCTGGCATGCTCTCTGACAAAGCCCACCATTGCTTCTAAGAAGTTATTGTCAGGGGAGGAAACAGACTTCTAGCTACTCTGGTTTCCATCAGGACTGGATCTTTCCAGTGCTCCATGAGCATGACTCTGCACCAGCAAGCCCTTGCCTGTGCAGCTCAGGGCAGGGTACCTGAAACATGTGCCACTTCCCACATTCCGCCAGGTAGAACCAGCCCCATTGTGTGTCCGATGTATCCATGTCATCCACATCACTCTCAGTCTTCTTGGGAAAGAACTCCTCTGTCTTGTGAAACATCTTCTGGAAAGCCAATGAGAGGCAGAGGAGGAAATACCCATTAATGACCAGTGAGCTTTCTTTGGAACATTCTACTTCCAAGAACCAGATCCCAATGTCTGTCCCACAGTGACATCTGACAACTATCTGCAGACCGGCCCTGAAGAGAAGCAACCTAAAATGTTAGCACTGTTTAACACATCAGGCTGATGACCCTCCTCAGGTAGGCTATGTCAAAGCCCATACAGCTCCAGGAAGTAATTCATCGTTCACTTATGAATTTGTCAGGTGCCCCTACATCCCAAATACTTAAAACAAGATGCATCTGTTTTCCTATTTCAAATAGTCATCTTATTTAATGGCATCATGAGACAGTTCTAAATTATGAGCTGAGGCATAAAAAAGGCTATAAAAGAATAACATTTTAGTTAAAATATAACAATACGACGTGCTTTCATAAACACAAGGATATATGCATGAGTATGTACATGCACACATGTACACAAGAAAGAAGTTTGAATAGATGTGATAACCTGTCATAGTGTCTTCTAAGTACCAAGATGCTGGGAGTGTAATGACAGCAGTGACATCAATCTCTAACCTTATATGGCTCATACTATGTGTCAAGTGCTGGTCTAAGAACTGCAGAAACAAACGTGTTTAGGCTTAACAACAACCTATATGAGACCAGTACTGCTAGTACAAATTAGGAAACTGAAGCAAAGGGGCACACAATGGGGAAGCTAAGTTCAGGCCAACTGCAGAGTGTATACATTTAGGCACACGTTACACTGTTTTATGTTTCATGACCAACAGGTCTTATAATGTTGACTAGAGCATTAACTCATGTGTACCTAATCTTTGAAAATAAAAATTGGCATTGGGTGGAAATTGTGATGAAGTCACCAGAAAATGTACCACGTGGCTGATCAAAGTGATTTAACTTCATTGGAATTTGACTTCCTATTATCATTCTCCAAAGGGTTTTAAATTATTGATTTAAATTTGCACAACTGGTTTAGTCTATGGCCATACTACCATGAACATGTCTGTCTTCAAAGCTGAGAAGGGTCACTAGTTAGCATTTGGACAGACTACATCCCAGTCTAGACTACAACAGACAAGCTCTGTAGCTTCTTACAAAAGGATGTAAAAAAAACAAAACAAACACTTTCTGGGCATAGATGCACACGACTTTAGTCCCCGCACTCAAGAAGCAGAGGCAGGAGGAACTCTGTGAATTCAAGGCCAGCCGGGTCTACACAGTGAGTTCCAAGACAACCATGGCTATATAGTGAGACCCTGTTTCAAAAAACCAAAACAAACAAATAAATAATTTTGTGCAATTAGCATATGACTTGCAAAAAAGTAGAGTACTCATGCTGAAGGCTTGTCTGTCCATTACACTTTCATCCTTGGTGTTCTCTTACCTTCCTTTTCCAGAATTAACCAATACCATCACTTTACAATGTATCTCTCAGGGTGTGTGTATATGTGTGTGTGTGTGTGTGTGTGTGTGTGTGTGTTATGTAGAATCTTGTATATACACACTTACACTGGTGACATGACAAAAATATGATCCTCTATACCTTTGATTGTTTTTAACAATAAATCTGTGTTTCCCAATAAGCTGAAAAATATTTTTATGCCACTATATAAAGTGTAGAAGCTGTGTAACCCAGGATAAGTTCCCAATATTTTGTATAGGCCACATTCCCCCACACGGAGCGGAAACCAAAGTTCCTTCCTTGCTGGGGGGTTAGGATGAATACCTGAGCTCTGTTAAAGGGCTAGTTCATCTTATTTTTTTAGTCATGCCCAACAACTTTCCAAAGAATACTTTTCTGATTATGTTCTTGTTTTTACTCCTTCATGTTTTACAAGTTGATTAGCTGCTGAGAAAACAAAACAAATGCCTAGGATCTGGGCTCCAGGTTAGAATGCACTATTTACCTTCTGTGTCTTGACTGGATAATAAAGACGCTGACTCAAACTGTAATATCAAGTATGCCGTTAACTACTCCACACATCTGCTCTCCTCTTCTGACACTCTTCACACCGTTTGGCCATTTCACTGTGACAGAGCAAGAGAGAAAGCCAGGGGGACCCAGGGTTAGATTTTGTTTGGGAAATACCCTGAAAGACTGAAAAGGCCAGCTTGAAGCAAATGCCTAAGGTAATACTGGGCTATGGGCTCGGTATTTTCTCTGTTAGAAAGGGACAGGACAACAGGAAGTTTCCCTCCTATGACCACAGCACAGTGTGTGCTCTGCCCTTTGACTTTGTGCCCAAGCTGTCACTGCAGGCCAGTCTACAAGCCAGGCACCACAGCCCAGGTCCCTGCTACTGAGGCTGAGGCAGCACCATCATTTAGTCCAGGATTTCAAGGCTCACCTGAGAAACACAGTGAGACCTGAGGGAGGTAGGGAGGAAGAAAGAAAGGGAGGGAGAAAGGAGAGAAGAATAAAGAAGATGGGGGAGGGCAGGAAGGGAGAGAGGAAGGACAAGGAGGGAGGGAGGCAAGCAGGGAGGAGAGAAGAAGGGACAGAGGGAGGGAGTGAGGGAGTGAAACTCCCTGCCATAAATAGCTTTGACTGAGCTTTAGGTAGCTACGCCAATTCTTGGTCACAATTTACATTATTTTTTTCCTCCATAGCCTCATGCACAGGAGAGAAAAGTCATTACTTTCCAATTAAAGTCAGAGGAAATACAAAGCAGAAAATGACATGATTATTTTGTCTAGCATCACAGTGTACAGTACAGAGAAGATTAAAGAGGCCCTTTAGGCCTGCTGGGGTCCCATCTCCCTCCAGGTGCCCACTCCTCAGCCTCATTTCCAGTGACAGTAGTCCTCATCTCCTTTACTGCCAAGCTTCACAGATGCACTGGCTTTTTTTCAAACAATTCATTTCAGACCACAGAATCCACAGCATCTTCTATAGTGTGTTTCCTCTCAAAAGGAATGGCTATTTGGTATAATTTGGCTCAAAGAGGAAATTGACTTCAATAAAATAATTGAGGATGCTATCACTATAGACTAGTTAGGACATGTCTACAGGTAATCAAATGAACATTTGCAAGTTATCCTACACAGAGAAGGCATTTAATGTCTGTTAGATGGATGGAATGGTTCTGCTAATTCTGGCCTGTTTCCTTCTTCCTAACTGGGAGGAAATGACACTTCCTGTGCAGGAGGCTGCAAAGGAGAAGCAGCCAGCATCGAGGGCAAAGCACCCTCCTAGTTTTCAAATGTGCACACTGGCAGAGCCTATCGCCAAGGCAGTCCACACTAACGAAGGCCGGTAGTCACAGCCCCTAGGCACATGCCATCCCGGCATATTTCTACATGCAAATAAAAGTAACAGGGAAGCTGAGTTCACATCAAATCCTGGTTCACATTCCAGAACACAAGTGCTGCATTCCAGACTTATCATTTCTAGTGAGTGTTACTACAAAGCGTAAGTTACTTTATTAGCATAAACATTAGCTTACATGAGGAAGTCATACTTGGAGATGAAGACATCTTTGCCTCTACAAAGAAGAATCAGCACTGAGTCTCATGGCACACCTGAATTCCCAGCACTTGTGGGGCTGAGGCAGGAAAAGGCAAGTTCAAGGCAAGCATGGATATGTTAGGAGACACAGTCTCAAAACATACACGTGTGCATGCACATACACAAAGTAACATTTGTTTATGGACACGCATGTGCCACAGCACACAGACGTCATGGCACATGGGTGGAGGTCACCAGACAGACAACTTATGGAAGTCAATTCTCTGCTTTCCTGATGTGAGTCCCAGGGATAGAACTCAGGTCATCAAGGGTGTGTGTGTGTGTGTGTGTGTGTGTGTGTGTGTGTGTGTGTGTGTTCCCCCTGCTACTAAAAGCTGGTAAGGTGTGGATCTTCCAGAATAACCGATTAAGGAACGCTGGAGGTGGACCCTCTTCCCAGGAGATTGGTTTTTCAACTAGAAAGGCTATTTTCAGGTCATTTAACTCTGAAGAGTGTGCTCAGAGGGTTCTGCAAAAGATGGAATACACACAAGAGACTGACCATCATCCCTCCCGCTGGCTCTTCTGTGCCAGCCAAAGATGGGGCCCCTGCACCCCTGGGCTGAGGAGGGGCAGGCTGCTGGTACTCCTCATCCCCTCATCCCCTCAGCCCATGAGGCAAAGCTCTGTTCCAGACAAGCAACAAGGCAAAGTATGTTCCCTACCCGGAGACTCCTATTTAAACCGGGCAGCCTGACATACTGGGTCCTGATCGCCACCAGCCCAAATTGCTCCCGGGGAGAAGTTTCGTGCCAAGAGGACAGAGGAGGAAAGCGATGGGCTGCTAACCCCTCACCTAGTGTCCTCTCAAGGAGTAGAATGTCACTTTGGGAAAAGAGGGCTTCCACCCTGAGCTGCAGGTACAGTGACACAGGACTCTGCCCAAGGGCACATAGACATGAAGTCTGCATCTCTGCCTGAGGGAGCAGCTCTATCCGGAAAAGAGAGCTGAGGACCCTGAGACTAAGGGTGCTCTGAGAAACAGTGGGCGGCTCCATGAACACCAAGGAAAGCAAGGGAGTCAGCAGGGAAGAGCCCTCCCTCCCGGTCAGTCACTGCTGCACATGAAGGGCTGGCAGCATCTCCAGACTGGTACCCATATAGAAACAAACAGCGAAGACACTGGACAGCCTAAAAATGCTCCTACGTGGCAGATATGCCCATCAACACAGGGAAGAATCACGAGCAGGCAAAGGGCTTCAAGATCACTGCCGATAAACAAAGGCAGCTACTCTGATTCATGTGTGTGCATATGCATGCATTTGTGTGTCCTGCACGTATGTGCCATGGCTCATGTGCTCATGGCTCAGAGGACAACTTTCGAGAGTCACTTCTCCCCTTCCACCATGTGGACCCCAGGGTCAAACTTAGGTTGTCAAGCTTGGCAGCAAGAATCTTTATCCACTGAGCCACCCTACGGACCCCAAGAACTGATTTTATAAGTTAGCTTACAAGGAAGCGGTTTCATTATGCCATCGCTATAGTTAAATATGCAGTTCAGTCACCCTCAGCAGTGTAGAACACAATAAACTCACCTCTCGGGAGTGATCCAAAAGGAAAACCTCTGCCGGGTGGCAGTGGCACACTCCTGTAATCCTTGGGAGGCAGAAGCAGGTGGATCTCTATGAGTTCGAGGCCAGCCTAGTTTACAAAGTAAATTCTAGGACAGCCAGGGCTGTTGCACAAAGAAGCCTTGCCTTGGGGGAAAGAAAAAAAAAAAACCAGAAAAACCTATTTCTGGATAAATATTAATATAGCACACTCCCCCACCCCCCAAAAAAATAAAAACCAAAACCTCACTCAACCACAAGAGCAGCCTCTGAAGAGTTAAAACCTGACTACCTAGGGGACACACACAACCTTCAACCTGAACTTGTCAACCTAGAAGTACTTCCTGAGCCAAATACCCAAACCACACAGTGATGGAGCCCAAACCACGGCAGCCACCAGAAGAGGTCAGAATTAATACAATAAAATAACCAGGTTTCAGAGACAGACATGGTGTTATTTGCCCATGATCCCATCACTTAGGTTGTATAAAGAGGTTCTGTCTCAAACAAATTAATTCAATATCCAGGTGTCCACACACATACACAAAGAGGAATGTATGAAACATGCAACTCAAACAATGAAAACATGTAATTAAACAGAGGCCATCCCTAAGAAGATGGTAACTACACATGGTGATGACTCAAACAATGAAAACATGTAATTAAACAGAGGCCATCCCTAAGAAGATGGTAACTACACATGGTGATGCATGTCTTCCATCCTTGAGCCTGAAGCACAAAGTTTGCAAGTTCAAGGCCAACCTGGGCTATGACGCAAGCTCCAGGCTAGCCTGCACTACAAAAAGAGGTTTTGTCTACTAGTTAATTAAAGAAAAGAGCTAGTGTAACAATGGTCATCCTTTGGGGACTGCCCTTTGCAGAGTCATGTTCTCTCCCTTGTCCAACATTCTAAATTCTAAAGAAAAGTCACAACTAAATGACTGAAACATTAACTCTTTCTTTGGATTTATGGAGCCCAAAACATCCAGTGGTGTTCAGGTAACTCCATGCCCCTCCTTATTTCTTTAGTTCTGGGCAGGGACTGACACAAAGTATGTAAACTGCCATGAGTTTTAACCTGGAGAAAAACAGTGTTTGTCTAAGGAATTACGAGAACTAGTCCAGACAGTCAAGGCTGACTGTGACGATCTGAGCGAAGAATAGTAAGCAGAGATCTGACGGAGAGGAAGAGCCTAGCAGATACTCACAGCCTTCCAGTCACTGCCCCTTGAGCCCCTCCTTCCCTATAAACGCCTGTTCCTGTGCCCCAAGTCTCTTTCCCTTTTCTAGGGTTCTAGCCTTGAATAAAACTGATTCTTTTCCCAACAGCTCATTCCCTCAGGATTGTCTTTGGAGTGGCACACAGATCCAACAACAACAGATGAAAACAACTAGAAATGCTGAATTTGAAGTTTTAACAGCCCAAATGGAGAACTTCCTAGACTGAGAATTAGGGTAAAGCCACCAGGGAAGCAGTCACCCATGTTGCACACAGATGGGCAGGTGTTCTCTGACTGGTGAGTGGCCATGATGCCTGACATGGCAGGAACCCGGTGTGAGATGCACCCTCAAGGCCTTTACTTCCTTCTTCTAGCATCGCAGGAGCTCTCCCTTTTCCTCGTGCTCTTCTCTTTCTTAGGACTTGGGAGGCAGTTCTCAGTAAGGAATGCGCATCATCGCCTTGTCCTTGATCTTAGGGAGAAATGCTGAGGTCCACTGAGGAGCACAGCAGGAGCCACACATGGTAGGGAGCACCTTCTTCTAATTTCAGCAGTAGGGTTTAGGGATGCCAGAGGTAAGAGGATTAGCTTGGAGCTAGCCTGGGCTACACAGATAGATCTTGTTTTCAGATGTCGCCTGTGCCTCTGAGGCATTCCTGCTTCAGGGTGGGTGATGTTCTAGAAGTCAGAAGGTGTTGACCTTGTAGATGTGTATTACAGAACAAGGACAGAGAATGCACTCAGCAAAGGGAGAAAAAAAGCAAAAAGCACAGGAGACAAAGTCCAGAGGAAATCATGTGCAAGTGTCACAGTGTCCCTTCCCAGAACACAGCACACAGCTGGTTCTCAGTAAACACTGCAGCCATGAGAGGTCACCTGAGCCGAGGGGGCAGGATATCTACTGAGATTCACTGGCATGGACACACGGTACCCATGTGACTGACTTCCTGAGGGAAACATTCCCCTCAACCCTACAGACATAAATGCCTGCACAAACTGCTGTAACGAGGGTCAGGGCCTCCAGTGTGCACCTATGCATCTCTCAGGACAGACAGCTGCAACCCTCATTCCCTCAAGTTCCAGGATATGATGGAGACAAGCTTGCAATTGCCTTACTGCACAGAGTGCGCTCTCTCTCTCGCTCTCGCTCTCTCTTTCTCTCTCTCTCTCTCTTCCTCTCTCTCTCTCTTTCTCTCTCTCTCTCTCTTCCTCTCTCTCTCTCTTTCTCTCTTCCTCTCTCTCTTCCTCTCTCTCTCTCTCGCTCTCGCTCTCTCTTTCTCTCTCTCTCTCTTCCTCTCTCTCTCTTTCTCTCTTCCTCTCTCTTCCTCTCTCTCTCTCTCTCTCTCTCTCTCTCTCTCTCTCTCTCTCTCTCTCTCTCTCTCTCGTTTTATGTATATGAATGCTCTATCTGCATATACAACTTTACATCAGAGGGCACCCAATCTCACTATAGATGGCTGTGAGGCCACCATGTGGATGCTGGGAATAGAACTCAGGACCTCTGGAAGAGCAACCACTACTCTTAACCGCTGAGACATCTCTCCAGCCTGTGAGTTCCCTTCTATTACCATGTTGCCTATGGAGTTTTAAATAATCCCAACCACAACTTCAAGGCCCAAATATTCTTTTTGAGATAGGATCTCATTCCGTTCAGACTAGCTTCAAATTCACTATATTGTGAAGGACAACCGTGAACTTCTGATCCTCTTACCACCATCTTATTAGCCCAAAAATTACAGACATGTATCATCATGCCAAGTTTATGTAGTTCTGGAAACCCAGGGCCTTGTACATGCCAGAGACACACTCTGCCATGAGCTCTACCCCAGCTCCCAAATACTCCAATTTTTAATGCTGAGATCAGGTTTTCCAACCCTAGCCCAGTGTTACCCTTTTCCTACACTGAAGAGTCAAGAAATGACTGAAGAGCCCATTTGTTCCTATGCTTGAACTGTTTAATAATGTAGAGTTGTTTAATTTGACAACTGGCAGAGCACTACAAAGAGTCTTCAGGGAGGACTTTATCCTGGTCTCTCAAGCTGTGTTTGATCTCCAGTCCAAATCAGATCACTGGGCAATCAGGTACAATCCTCACCTATGACACAGGGCTTCCTAAATTAGTAAAACCTCAGTGTGGGGGGGGGGAAGCGGGGGTGGACAGAAGCATTTGGGTCTAAACAATATTTGGGCTAACCACAGTCAAGTTAGACATAGATACCTTACAAAAGCCTGCAAAAAAATGCCCTTTTCAATAATAAAAACATTAATTTGAAAAACTATTCTTCTATTATCTATAATGTAAAAATGGTAATCTAACCCAAAGAGGATCACACACATGTAAGCACAGTACTTGGGAGGCTGAAACAGGAAGACAACCATGAGTCTGAGACCAGCCTGGGCTACAGATATCCTTTCTCAAAACAAAAGCAAATGGCAATAATAACAACACATACATGCATAACGCTGTTATTTACAGGAGTGCAAGAAGTTCACAGAACATTTTTCTTCATTTTTCTTGGGATCTCACCTACTCTTGTAATTCAAGGGCTAATAATACTCATATTTCAATTCCAGCTCCCTTCCCGACCTTAGTACTTGATGCTTCATAGGCACATGTAACTTGACTCTGGTTATAAGCTCAGGGTTTAGAAGGTTCAAGGACATAGCATCTACATCAGCCTTATAACTCATGGTGGTGGCAGAAGACAATGGTGGCAGAATCTACGAGAGCAAGCAAGCATCCCAAAGGAGAAGAGGAAAGGACAAGTGGAACTAGGCTTGGTTCTTGCTTGTAAGACTTCAAGGGGCCTCATGGGAACTTCCCCATCCAGTTACCTAAGAGCCTCCTACTAAGCTCTCCTCTTAAAGGGTCCACTACATCCCAAAAGCATTGAGGGTCTGGGAGGCAGATTTCCTGATGGGCAGACATACAGGGACCATGAATATGTAATAAAGATGGGGGGGCATGGGAGGATGGGAGGGATTGATATGTAAAATAAGAAAGAAAAAAAAAAAAGATGGAGAACTTCCAAGATGGTGGCTTCTTCCTCATTCTTCTGACCCTAGACAAAAGCCAGGCAGCTTAAAACAAAGGTCTTGTGGGCTTTTTCTCCCACCCAGAGGCCCATGACTGACTGGCTCAACAAGTTCTGTTGGCCAATCAGCAATCATGTCTTTCTTCAAACCCTAAATCAGAGAAAAAAGACCCTTTAAGGACTTTAAAATACCCCAACCCTAAAGGATAGACTTTAGCTTCCCAAGAAACCCCTCTGTTTTGTGGGGGACCTCTCTCCGTGTGCTTGCTGCATGAACAAAGCCTTCTTTAACACTGATTGCCTCTGCTTCTCTCTGCTCTGTAAGATTTCCCCTCTGCTACCTATTCAGCTTCAGATTTTTCTTGCCTTTTAAATCTTTAACTGGAAGAAAAATGACCCAATCAGTCCCTAAAAAGTAACAGCATTATCCTGGGGATCAAGCTTTTAACACATGAGCCTTGTGGAGGGGTGCAGTATGACCTCATCCAAAAGAAAACACATGGGCTGAGGACACAGCTTAGTGGTAGAGCACTGACAGGCATCTGGGTTCATTCCTAGCATCTGGCATCCATCATACAAAGTGTAGCTTGAGCCTCTCCGTTTCCCTCTCTCCCACATTACACACCTAACAAACATTTTCTCCTGCACTCTGCTCTGTGGTAGAGCTTCTCAACCTCATGGCTCCTCTCTGTTTATATTCTGCTGCTCCTGGGAAAGCTTACTAGAAGCTTAGTGGCTTAAAACAAGACTTCTCCAACTTTAGAAGCCAAGCCAACAGCCTTGGCTTGAAACCCCTCCCTTCACCACCAAAGCAGGGACACTGTACCTCCTCGGCGTTGCTTTGCTCCAGGTCACAGTGCTTCTTTGTCCCCATCTTTTACTTGGAAGGCCCCTTGTGATTGCATCAGGCTGCACCTGGAACATAAAGCTAAATCTCCCTATTTGTCCCAGTTTGATCAAAGGCAATCTGGGGAGGAAAGGGTTGATTTTATCTTACAGCTGACAGTCCATCATTGAGAAAATTCGAGGCAAAGCAGAAGCTATGGAGGAACTGTTTTACTGGTGTGTTCCCATGCTCACATTCAATTACCTTTTTCAACCAACCCGGGCCCACCTGCCTAGGGACAGCACTGCCCACAGTCGGCTGGGTCCTCCTCATCAGTTAGCAATCAAGAAAATGCCTCACAGACCAATCTGGTGGAGGAGATGCTTCAACGGAGGTTTCTTTTCCCCAGGTATGTCAAACTGACGACCAAGATTAGCTATCACACTATCTTGAGGAAAACTGGCTTAATTTTCTTTCAACATTAAGTTAAAATTCCAAACATTTTCCACACAGCCATGCATAGCCTGGCTTCCTCTTACTGAGGCTGCTTCCTGCTTCCTTCCGTATTCCAATCTCACAGACTTGCCTGGTTCTTAACTGTCCTCTTCCAGTCAGCCTCGAGAGCGTTGCTGGTGCTATCCCCACTGCCCTTCCTCCTAGAAAACCTTCGTCAGGTTGGCTTTTGATCAGCCCTCAGTATCTCTAAAGTCACCACATCACATAGGGACCTCCCTGACTTCTCAGCCTACCCCTAAGTTCTTTCCACATTGCCATTCTTTCTTCTTCATAGTTTTTCCTTAATTGGAGTTAGGATTTATCTGTGTGATTATGTATGTTAGGTCTGTCTTTCTACATCACACTGAAACCCAAAAGGGGCAAACCAGAAACCCTCAAACTCACCAACCAGCCGCTGGATCAAAAGACAAACAGATGCCACCAAAGTTATTTTAATAGCAGATTTTGTTTGTGGAGTGTAGTTGCATAGACCAAAGATTTCAATGTGAGCATTTTAGGCCCAGTGGGTCAGACTCAATGAGTAGGCCACTCATTGCTGCAAACCTCTGTCACAAATCCGAGTCTTCTGCCTGCAGCCCAAATCTGCCACCCTTCCTACACTGAAACTATCAGACTCATCTCTTCAGTGCTGGTATCTGTCACACTAATCCTAAGGACAAACACACCACTTCCCTAGTCATGATCATGTGACAGATCACTAGAAAAATGTTCTAGAAACATGGGTGTTATTACCACATGTAAGTCCAGGGCTGTTTGCAATTAGAGAATTCTTCCTTGACACCTGACTCCCAGGGACTTTTCTACTTGATGAGTATCCTACATTCTTGAACCAATGTTCTAGAACTAGATAATTCCAGATTTCAATCATGGGTATGTACTTATTAAGAAAAATGTACTGAGTTTTGGATCTTAGTATAGTGACACATACAGATCAGGGTAATTACTTAACAATTCTCACAAAACCAAAGTATTAAATAATCCAAACAACCCTATTTAGCAAGGCAACAGCCACTCGATGCCCTGTGTATGTGCTCTTCTGCTGCTGTTCTGATGTTCCTGATCCAGGGTTTCTGATTTCAAACTAGTTTGTTCTGAGTTCCAGATGAATTCAAGTTATTCTCTAAGCTTAACTAAACGCCATGAGAATGCTTATAAAGAACGCCAAGAATACAGAGACAGCAGCATTATTCCTAGAATCCTAGACCAAATTACACTGTCAGGACATCCATCTTCACCCAACCTGTGAATATATGTGTAAAATGTACTTTCTGACTCAGAGGAAATAGGCCATATGTCAGCTGTCCATGCCTACACATCCCTGTGGGGGTTTGAATAAAAAGAGCCTCCATATAGGCGCACATAGTTGACCGCTAAGTCACCAGGGAGTGGGACTGTTTCAAAAGAGCAGACAGACTGGGAGGTGTGGCCTTGCTGGAGGAAGTGTGTCACTCGGGGTGGGCTTTGAGGTTTCTAAATCCCATGCCAGGTCTCTCTCCATCTGCCCACAGATCAGGATGTAAAATCTCAGCTACCGCTCCAGTACCTGTCTGCATGCAACTTCATTCCTGGCCATGATGATCATGGACTTAACCTCTGAAACTGTAAGCAAACCTCCGATTAATTGCTTTCTTTTGTGAGTTGCCTTGTTCATGGTGTCTCTTCACAGCAATAGACAACCCCTCCATCTTCAGCTTTGGAAGCACTTTCTCCATTTCTCTGTACTTGGCATCCACTTTCCATTTCATGGGTTTGAGTCACTTTGCTTGCTTTGGTCTTCTCATATGATTCCATCTATAAGGATTTACTCAAATGTAACTTATTTTAACAGGTCTTCCCAGCATCCCAGACACCCTCAGATACCACTTTCTTCCCACAAGACATAATGCATACAGTGAATGACCTCATGGGGCAGGCAGGCTCTGATTCAGTTCATGCTTGCACTCCTTTCTTCATGTATCAGAATCATGTTGATTTAGTATGTAGGAAACATTTCCTGTTGACTTGCTGGGTGAAATGAACTAATGACCAAGAGTTTAGTTTCATCAAAGGGACAAGCAGTGAGAAGAGCCAAGACTAAAGATGATCCTTAGTAGGCATGTTTATAGGACAGCCAAAAAAGGATGTGCTGAAGGAAAAAAAAAAATTAAAGGTGGGATGTTTCAGGAGGCATGCAGCTTTGCTGAGACCTGTAACTGAAAGCAATCTCAGAAAAAGGCAGGATGGCTCAGCTAGTAACGGCGCTTGCTACCAAGCCTGACAATGAGTGTTGGATCCCCAGAAGTCAAATACAAGGTGGAGGGAGAGAAATGACGACCACAAGTTGTCCTCTGACATTTTATTGTGCCATGGTATGTGTGCACATGCACACACAATAAATAAACAAATAAATAAATACATAAAATGAAATAAAAAGGGAAATTAGAGGAAACTCAGTGAGTATACAGTTCCAGGAACAATGAAAGGGAAGGTTTTTGGGGAAATCTGTAATTGGCATCCAAGTTGCTGAAAAACAGGACCAGTCAAAGGTACCTAAGGCGCCACTGTACATGGGGATTCAAGATTCTTGGAGACATCCTGGAAAGTAGTGTTGGCAGAAGCCAGCCTGCAGGAGTGGATTATGGCTATGAATGACAAGTATGTGACCCTTCTTTCAAGCAGTCTGACAGAATGAGAGAGACAAAAAATCACAGCTCCAAGTGAAAAGCCATTGTAAATATAAATAACAGTGAAAAGGGTGGTTCTGTAGACACAGCAGGGGCGAACACCTGGAAGTCACCACTGCACTGAGGACCAAATGGAACACAGAGAGGGTTAGGCTATGAAGGCAACTGTGGTGTGTCATCTTGGGAAAGCCACCTTTCTCTCCCTTAACTAACTAGGATTATTTTAACAATATGAGTCAATACACAGAAATGACTTTCGGGAGACTTTAACAATTTCCATAAAGACACTGTCAGTGTAATACATTGTGTACTCTTGTGGTGGTCAGGATGAAAATGGCCCCCATATGCTCATAGAGAATGGCACTATTAAGAGGTGTGACCCGGTTGGAACAAGTGTGTCACTGGGAGTAGGTTTTGAGATTTCAGATGCTCAAGTCAGACCCAGTGTGTCTCTCTTCCTGCTGCCTCTGATCCAGATGTAGAACTCTCCTTCTCCAGTACCACACTCCCGCCATGGACTAAACGAAGTAAACCTCTGTTAAGCCAGTCCCAATTAGATTCTTTCCTTTACAAGAGTTGCAATGGTCATGGTGTCTCTTCACAGCAATAGATCCCTATCTAAGACAACTCTTAAACTAATGGCTGTTTCTTTTCAGTCCTCTTCATTTATGTGTGGACAGAGAAACCCTAAAGCCTGCTCCTGCCTTACACTTCCAGGGAAACACTTATCCATCCCAGCAGAGAGAAGACACAGACAAACAGCAGAGAAAGGAAAGATAAAATCAAGGTCCAGAGTCAAAGCAGGAACAGCAAGTAACCCTCTGACTTTTCCACAGGCTGCCTTTTTCGTCAGTGAGGAAATGTCCCAGAGTCTCTCCCCAGTAGATGGAGCGATGCCAAGAACCCAAGACAAGAGAACTGCCTGCTGTCCCTGTCAACCTGACTGGACTGGACAGAAGGGCTAAACAGAGCAATATAGACATTATGTTTGTATTCAAAAGTAAAACAGTAATATGGGATAATTCTGTATCCCTTCTTGGGTATCTCATTTTGGGCTGTCACCCCTCAGTCCTGGGAAATATTATAAAGTCTGCAGTAATTTTCCAAGTTCTAACAACTTCCTGGAGACTTTAAACACAGACAGAGAGACTGCTTCTGAGTGGATCCACACCAGGGCCAGTGTAAGATGCCCTCAAAACATTCGTGAAACAGTTTTCACAAAATAGCTATTCCATTATAGGAGTCAGAGGAGGTATTATTTTCAGGTTAAAGCCTTAAGGTCATGGAGACTATCAAAACTACAAAAACTAGATGAAATAGTTCACCACCATTTAACAAAACCTTCCCTCATTACAAAAAGCATTTGGTCAGGAATGCAAATGTTATCTGCAATGATATTTAAAGTACACTGTGGCTGGGGGTTTGCTTTACTTTTCTATTTAATTTCAAATCTTCCCAGTTATGCATGGCTTAGGGTGACAATTTTATCCCCTGGCAAAGCTAGACAAACTTTGCAGATGCCCCTTCTGTCAAAAGAAACTCACAGGTTACTAGTGAAACCCATAAATAAATACAAAGTGTACTTAAAATAAAAATGAAATAAAATAAAAACTAAATTGTGGGGGCTGATGAGATGGCCCCATGGTTAAGACACTGGTCTTCCAGAGGACCAGGGTTTGATTTCCAGCACTCACAAAGCAGCTAACTCCAGTTCCAGGGGACCCAACACCCTCATCTGGAGGTATTGCATGAATGTGATGCACAAATATACATGATGTCAAAACACTTATACACATATAATAAAGTATTTTTTAAATATTAGCTGTGCTTGTCAACAACATTCAGCCATGTGAGGATGACACAGGGAACAAGCCAAAAAAAAAAAAAAAAAAAAAAAAGCCCATGGCTGTTTGTTCATTATGATTAACAAAAGTCAGCTTGCTTAGCAAAACTTAAGAGAAGTCTTACATATGATTTCCACAGAAAACTGGGCCCTTTTTTACAAAGAAATAGTGACATAACAAACCAAATACATGAGTCATTCCCTACACCTTTTGTAATTCTCACCGAAGTGTAACTGGCCCAATAGTACAAATATAAGTGAGATCCTGAAGGAAAAATGAACAGGGTGAGTAGAGACCTCTTAGTGCATTACTGAGCCAGTCACTGTCAAGAATTCAACAAGTAGCCGGGTGGCAGTGGTGTACACCTTTAGTCCCAGCAGAGGCAGGAATCTCTGTGAGTTCAAGGCCAGTCTGGTCTACGGATGGAGTTCCAGGACAGCCTCCAAAGCTACACAGAGAAACCCTATCTTGAAAAACAAAAACAAAAACAAAAACAAAAAAACAAAACAAAAAAAAGAAAGAAAGAAAAAGAGAAAGAAAAAGCAACAAGTATTTGTTATGCAACAGGATCTGTCCTCTAGTGAATATACTACAATGAGCATATCACGTTCAGAGAGACAATTCAGAGGATTTATAGTGTGTGACCTTGAACACAACATATACCCTGCTAATGGGCGTTTGTGGAAAATCGATAGAAAGGGGCTACTAATAAAAAAACCAACTCCATATCCATATATATACATATATGTGTGTGTATAGAGATGGATACAGATATAAAGTGAAGACACATAATAGTTAACAGTGAATGAAGGTATGATCATCTATAAGCAAATTTTATCCCAATGCTAAATGTTTTGCTAAAAATCATGTCCAAACAAGTGCCTTCCTCTGATCCGAACTGATTACAATATTATAATGTATGAATCAAAAACATCTGATAACTGTCATGATGGAACGGAATGTGCCCACATGTGCACCCAAATCCCAATCAACGGGCTCATTTTTACTGGGCACTAACTTTAAAACATCAGGGAGTTTTCTGACAGACTTAACCCGAAATACATTCCAGAATCAGGAAGGGAGGAGTTATGGTTATAGCAAAAGGGTTATTTTAAGTATTGACAGTGGGAGTTATTAAAGTCAACTTAATGATTAGTTCGGCCTCTGGGGTGGTTTCACATAGTAAGTCCACAAATTTCTTGAAATGTGATTCTGCTTGTCAACTCGGAAGTCCTAACTTCAGAGTGCATTTTTTTTTTCTCTTACTACCATATTTCTCGTAACAAGAGCTGAATATTCTATCCAAATAGATCTCACTCCTCATTCGTGGCGGGTTGGAGTATGAATGAATGAATGAATGAATGAATGAATGAATGAATGAATGAATGAATGAATGAATGAATGAAAGAATGAAAAGTAGCAAAAAAAATGCCTGCAGACATAAGACATCTACTGAAGGCAAACAAAGAAGGATTCCAGATCATTGTCCTAACCACGGAAAGAAAAACATCCTAGAACGTCATCCTCTGATACTCAGTGTATAAAGAGGATCTTAAAACCTCCGTACCTCCAAAAAAAGGGGAAGAAGCATGAGGGTGAGGGGCCGAATGAAATTAGCAGATTCGAAAGCCAGTAATCCCAATTAGAAAGCAAAATACAAAATAATACTAAAGGGGAAAGCGAAGACAGAGAAGCCCCCGGAAGTAAAATCAACAGTCAGAAAAGGGAAGGCAAAGGCGTGAAAGCGGCCACCGAACGCCCCCACGGCTCAGAGGGGCAGGACCGCGGCCCTGCGGGCCCGAGACCCAGGACAGCCACGACCCCGGAACGCAAGCCCGGAGCCAGAGGACCGCGGGGGCGAGTTCCCGGGAACGCCTCCCGCCCTTCTCGGGCAACCCCGCCCACTGGGCCCGCCCCGTCCCGCCGGCTACTCACCGGATTCGCTTCCCACATAACGGTGCGAAATCGAGCGGAGAGAGCCTGAGGGAGGGGTTAGCCGCGGGGTCGGGATGGTGGGCTTTTTCCGAGGGCCCCCGGGAGCGGAGGGACCGAAAGGCACCTTTTTACGGAAGCCTTCCTCCTCCCCCTCCCTGTCACAAGCTGGCGTCCTCGGAACATCGAACCTCCCGACTTCCGCCTGGGTCTAGCCAATCGGTAGCGGCCCCGCCCACCACAGCAGCTCGCCCCGCCCCCGAGGCGCCCTTCGGAAATTCCCCGCATGTGGTCGCGGGCGGGGCTTCTAACCTGGGAGGTAAAGGGGTTTAAACCCAGCCATCCTTCTCGCCTTGTGGTCCTCAAGCTTGGCAGGTTGTATTTCTTCCCTGTAGAGCCGGTGTTTGTTAACATCACCTTATACTGACTCTAGTGGCCCAGTGCTAGGCCCGAGGAGCTCAGCTCGACCAATGGCATTTGGGTCAGGCTTCAAAACCTCTTTGTTTCCTTCTCCCTCCGAGTGGACATGATGATACTTCCACCTAAGGTGTAGTGAGCTTATAGACATCAAGTACCTACGTGTTTGCAGTATGGGAAGAAAGCATGCATTATTGGCCCAGGTGTCACTGGCCTTGAAAGTACACATGACCTACATACACGTTGTCCCTGCCCTCATGGATTTTAGAAATGAGAGAAGAAAACAAAAAGTAATTTGGAAATGCAAGCCGATAGAACATGAAATTATAGACAGCATGGCAAGTACACGGGTCCCTGAGCACATTTACCTAATGTCTTGAAAGCTAAGGCCACAAGTAGGTATTTGCACTGAAGACACCTGGGTAAAAAGAGCTAAGACAGATGAATGAGGGGGGTCGTTATTGCTTACATTTTTTTTTGTTAATTAATTTTTTTCATTTATTTTACATTCCGACTGCAGCTTCCCCTCCCCGCTTCTATGTTCTCCCTCATCTCCCCTCTGCTGCCCTTCCCAATCTGCCCCTCCTCTACCTCTGTTCAGAAAGGGGTAGGCCTCCCATGACTGCCAAAAAAGCATGGCATATCACATTGAGGTAGGACTAAGTGGGCCAGGCAACCCAGCATTAGGAACAAGTTCCCCAAAGCCTTAGGCACAGGCCCTGCTCCCGCTGCCAGGAATCCCACAAGTAGACCAAGCCACACATGCGTAGGGCCAAGGCCTGTCCCATGCAGGTTCCGCGGCTGTTGGGCCAGTCTGTGAGCTCCCATGAGCAGGCCAGTTGCTTCTGTGGGTTTCCTTGTGATGACCCTGACCTCCTGGCTCCTACAGTTCTTCCTTTCTCCTCAACAGGAGTCCTCAGGGCTTGGGCGAGTGCTTAACTGTGGATCTCTGATCTGTTTCCATCATTGACAGGATGGAGGCTCTCCCATGACAATTGGGGTACTTACCAATCTGACTACAGGAGAAAGCCAGTTCAGTCTGCCTAGCAACTGTTGCTAGGAGTCTTAGCTTAGGTCATCCTTGTAAATTCAGGGAGTTTCTGCCTGACTATGAAAGGCTGCCCTCCATCGAGTCATTTATTTACTTACTTTCCCCCTTCATTCACCCCTCAACCCAATCCCTCATCTGCCTCCAATCTGCCCAGGAAATCTCTTCTATTTTCCCTCCCCAGGGAGATCCATGTATTCCCTTTGGGCCCTCCTTGTTACTTAGTCTCTTTGGGGCTATGGATTGTAGCTTGGCTATCCTTTACTTTATACCTAATATTCACATACCCTGTTTGTCTTTCTGGGTCTGGGTTACCTCACTAAGGATGACTTTTTTTTTTTTCTAGTTGCATCAGATTTTCTGATGTCATGTTTTTAATAGCTGAGTAATAATCCATTGTGTAAATATACCACGTTTTCTTTATCCATTCTTTGGTTGAGGGGCATCTAGGTTGTTTCCAGGTTCTGGCTATTACAAAGAATGCTGCCATGAATATAGTTGAGCAAGTGTCCTTTTGGCATGAATGTGCATCCTTTGGGTGTATGGCAAAGATTGGTATAACTGGGTGTTGAGGTAGATTGATTCCCAACTTTCTGAGAAACCACCATACTGATTTCCAAAATGGCTGTGCACGTTTGCTAGTGTGGAGGAGTGTTCTCCTTTTTCTCCATCCTCTCCAGCAGAAGCTATCATTAGTGTTCTTGATCTTAGATATTCTGGCTGGTGTAAGATGGAATCTCAGAGTCATTTTGATTTGCATTTCCCTAATGGCAAAGAATGATGAACAGTTCTGTTAGTGTATCCTGGCCATTTGAGATTCTTCTGTTGAGAATTCTCTGTTTAGATCTGTACCTCATTTTTTTAATTGGATTATTTGGTATTTTGATGTTCAGTTTCTCGAGTTCTTTGTATATTTTGGAGATCAGCCCTCTGTCAGATGTGGGGTTGGTGAGGATCTTTCCTCATTCTATGGGCTACCGCTTTGTCATATTGACAGTGTCCTTTGCCTTACAGAATCTTTTCATTTGCAGTAGTTTCCATTCATTGTCAACCTCAGTGCCTGTGCCCCTGGTGTTCTGTTCAGGAAGTTGTCTCCTGTGCCAATGCATTCAAGGACAGCTGAATATTCTTGAAGGCAAAGGAGTAGTAGGAGAAAAAAATTTCTCTTCACACATTTTCAAAAATAGGTCAAAGCATACCCACAGTTTTGAAAACTGATTCTTTACATTTAAATATAGTATCCTTCCATTCCTGTATACATGAATCTATTTCATTAAAGCAGACTGATAGTGTTCCATCGTTTAGATGTACACACATATCCAAAATAATCTACTGTAACAGACACAAGGTTTTCATGTTCCCAAAAGTTACTATGATCATTATTTTTGTTCATATATTTATCCATTAAGCCCCTTGGAACTGATTCCTAGAAATGAAACTGTTCAATTAAGAAATTAATAAAAAGAAATGTTGCCAAATGGTTAACCAGTTGTCCAGATATTTATTGCATAGCAAAATGTGTTCTTTACTCACTGTTTTGAAGTTGAATTCACACACATATTCAAATATACGTATATTTCTGAGTATTCTTATCTGTTAGCCATCTGCTTATTCCTATGTTATGTCATGACATTATAATACATAGACTCCTAATGTATTTGTTCTTTCATAAGAAACATCTAATTTTCTTTTTCATTTTTTTTTTTTCAAAATAATGACTTCTCATTCAGAACGGGCTTTAGGTTATGTGTTGGTGGGGAGGTCTGGGCATTGAATCCAGAAGCTAAATTCCCTGCTCCACCACTGTGTTACACCCCAGCTCTGGGGCATCTTCAAGTACATTTAAGACATTTTTACAGAAATGTGCACAGTTCTTATGTGTTTGTTTTGCATACTTTATAACTTTTTTCAAGTGAAATAGTTTTCATTGCTATAATTTAGGAAAGCTGTTGATTCTTGTGGATTTATTATCTTTCATACCATCCTGAAAATGTCTTATTAGTTATGTAACTTATCTGGCAATCTGTGAATTTTATACCTACAATAATGTCATTTCCAAATAAGATGATATTCTAAATCCTCAGAATATTTTAGAGATTATAGAGTAATAGCAGTTATATAGATTGTGTATTGTAACACAAATAAATTTATGGCCCAGAGACTGATAGTGGGGTTGAGAAATTTATGGCCTTGAGACTGATAATGGGGTTCAGACTTCAAGCTGAATATCAGAAAAGCAAAGCAACTGGCCACTAGCTTCTTACGTTTACCTCCTTATTGGGCTGATCCTGTCTCCACCAAGCTTCAGACTGTAACCTCTCCTCATCGTGGCTGGACAATGAATCTTTTCTGAGACCTTGCTTCTATTTTATATATCCCTTTAGTGCTGGGATTAAAAGTTTGAGCTATAATTCTCTTTTACACTTAATTCAATCTTATGTAGATCTGGGTGGCCTTGAACTCAGAGAGATCCATCTATCTCTTAATCCTGAGTCCTAGGATTAAAGGTGTGTACCATCATCTCCTCGCTTCTGACTGCTGGGATTAAAGGTATGTGTCACCACTGCCTAATCTTTATATCTTGAGGCTGACTTTGCTTTTCTGAATCCTCAGACAAGCCTTAATAAATCATAAATAATATATCACTGCAATAGATAATAATCAGCTTTAGTGTGATAAAATAAGAACAGGTCCCTAGTTGATGCTAAGTACTCTAAATACACTACCATTTCTAAGTCAGTTTCTTTCTATCCATAGTTTTCTACTACATTAAAGGATATTAAATGCTATCAATTGTTACTTCTATTTCACTGGGATATGTTTCAGTCTTGATTGTCAATATAATGAATGACTTGAACAAATAGATTTACTAATCTCCAGTCCATCCTCACGTTCTTGAAATAAATTCTACTTGTCATAGTGTATTAGTTTATGAGCCTTTCCTAGTTTAATTTATTAGGATTAAAATTTATACTGGGAATGATGGCACTTGACTGCAGTCTCAGCACTTGGGCTATGGGAGCATGGGGATAGAGAGTTTGAGGTCAACTTGAGCTAATAAAGAAAGCCTGATTGTCTTTCATAAGTTGAGATATTAGGATAATACTAGCCCTGAAAAGTGATCAGTAGCAATTGAAGCAACTTTGGAATTAGTCTTCTTAAATGCCAGAGTGGGATCCAGGTGGTGGTGGCTCACACCTTTAATCCCAGCTCTTGGGAGGCAGAAGCAGGTGCATCTCTGAGTTTAAAGCTACCTTAGACTGCAGATCAAGTTACAGGACAGCCAGGGCTACACAGGGAAACTCTGTCTGGAAACCCTCCCCTCTCCCCCCCCCAAAAAAAGGCCATAGTGGGTCTTTACAAAGCAGTTTAACCAGGGAAATTAGGACAGGGTCCTCAGTCTTTTGTGTGTTGGGGGCTATACTTCACTTCCTTGAAGCCTTAGAGTTACCAGGGCTACTGACAGAGGAGTGGGATGGGAGGGAGCTTGACTAATGTTGCTGAATGTTGGATAAATACACTGTCACATCCTAACGTAAAAGGAAGAAAACCAAAAATAGCTATACAAATTTCAGAGATACTTTTTCTTATTATTGATTAAAGAAGTTAAGGAGTGAGTATGCAAAGAATTGTGAACAAATGAATATCTAGTCCTTGAGTCACAAGTTAGTAGCTGATAGGCTTTAACAGAATGGGTAATATTAATTATATGATAAAAATATGATTTTGGAAATAGAAATTTTTACTTGAAACTCTGTGTACTTCTAGTTTCCCTTTGCCAAAGATTCTCACTTACCAACCACTGGCTTCAGCCATACTGACCCCCTTAGATTTGGAATGGGACTGTCTACCCCCTTTGGGGTATTTGAGGTCATAAGATATGATGATTCGTGCTATGGAATAATCTCTTTGTACACTGTGAAGATTTGTCTCTGGAATTAGTTTAATAAGCAAGCTGACTGGCCAATCGCTGAACAGAATGAGGTTAGGCAGGAGAGCCAGCCTAGGAGAAGGCTGGGAGGAAGAGGGCAGAGTCAGGAATTGCCAGCCAGCTACAGGAAGAATCAAGGTGGGCATGCTATACTGAGAAAATGTACCAAGCCCCATGGCAAAGCATAGGTGGGAAATATGGGTTAATGTAAATTAAGACTTAGCTAGTAACACGCAAGAGCTGTTGGCCGAGCATTTATAAGTAATACTAAGCCTCGATGACGGTTATTTGAGAACTGGCTGGCGGGACAAAAACGCCTGCCTGCAGATTTAACTCTTACTTTGCTGAAGAATGAAATGAATCTTAGACTTTCTAAAGTATTCCACTGGATAGAAATTTCATTACTGCCTCTTTCCTGGAGGGAGGGGTGCTAATCACTGAGGCTCAAGCTCTCAGCCTTCCCAGGAGCCACCTTCCATGTGAGTGTCTGCAGTTCCCTTCTTCCCTAGGAGCTCAGCACCCAGCATGGGAACAAGGCTGTTTCATTGTGCTCAGGGTCTCCAGCCACAGCCCTGGTAACGGTGTGTGCTGATCACAGGCACCCGTGTTCTAAGGAAGACTAGACATTTGATTTTATCTCTCATATTCTTGTGTTTGTTCCTGGTAGACATATCATAAGCTAAGTTAAACCCAGCCCAGGGGTTCCTGGGTGTCTGGAAGATTTTTAGGTCTTTGAACGCCCACAGGAGGGTCGGAAGAAGTGCAGAATGGGAAAGGAGAGATGAGGAAGAGGCCCCACTGGGGAGCCTGAGATAGTCAGATGCACTGATGAATGAAGACAGGGTCAAACTGAATTTATGGGGGTGGGGGGTGAGCTTCTCCTTGAGAGACCAAAACCAGGGCCATGTTAGAAAAGAGGACCAGAAACAGAATATAGGAGCTTCACCCCACAACCTGTGCAGCTGGCTCACATCTCCCACCCAGCAGGCCATCAGGAAGAACAGATAATCACATACAGCCCTGACTCCGACAAGAAGAATAGATACTCCGGGTTAATCAACAGAGTTACTAAACGTTAATGGGCACATGTTGCACCAAAAATTAACCTATGGAAATTCCCCCAGTTCCGTTAGATACTCCAGCCAATCAGCCGTGAATCCTGTACCCCTCACCCTATCCTGTGGTTTCCGTCTTTATAAACCCCTTGCTTGTGAGGCTCGGGACCGTCTCCTGCAGCTGCAGCATCAGTCTTTGGAACTAGTCCCTGCCTAGGCTTGAATTCAATAAAGAAACCTTGTGCTTGCATTTGGGGAGCCGGCTCCTTGGTGGTCTCTCTGGGGGTCTTGTGGACTGGGCTTAACACTCCTAAGCCAATTAGGAGACAAGAGAACCAAGGGAGGACTAGAGAGATGGCTCAGAGGTTAAGAACACTGGCTGCTCTTCCAAAGGACCTGAGTTCAATGCCCAGCACCCACATGGTGGTGGCTCACAGCTAACTGAAATGAGATATCATGCCCTCTTCTGGCAGACAGTCATGTATGCAGGCAGAACACTGTATACTGTATACATAATAAATAGATTTGAGAGAGAGAAGCAAGTTGTAAGATATAGGATGCAATATTACCTATTATTTAAATATTATTACAATTGTCAGTCCTTTCATTATCTTCCTTCATTCCTCCCTTTCTTTTTCTATTTTTTGAAATCTAGGTATTGGGAGCCACAGACTGCAGACTTTTGCCTCCCACCTGAGTGAGCATTCCTGCTGTTGAATTTCAGGATACTTTACACTTGATAGAATTAAAGAGAAAAATTACTGAGAATCCTACACAGGACGTCCATATAATAGTTTAGTTTCTCTAGTATTAACACTATCGTTTCAATACCACATATTAGCTGGGTTTTATTGTAATGATTTCCCACATGCCTGTAACGTATTTTGATCACATTCCTGTCTGTTCCCATCTCACCCCTCCCCCACCCCGCCCTGTTGCTTTTCTAAAGGCCATATTCACAGCCAGAACTTGAGGGGCACAAGGAAAGGATATGAAGGACAGGGTTCTGTATCAGAAAGGAGACAGAAAGGAGGAGAGGGGCCTAGAAGAAGGCTCAAAAGGAGAGGGGAGGGGCCGAAAGAGAGTGAGCCAGTGCGGGGGAGGGGGGGAGCACATTTGCACCCACTGAATGCAGGACCCAGCTCTGTCTGAGAAAGCGCCAACAATGAGGCCGGGCCCCAGAGTCTGCCCTGCTGTTGAAGTCTGACAGTTAACAACCCCAACAGGAATTAAGAGGTGAAAGAAGCAGGTGAAACATTTGCAGAAGCCGAGAGACGCATTCCTGGGAAGGAATTCTCTTTGAAAAACATCAAAATGCAATCCCCACAAATTTTAATTAGGAAACATGACAAGGAATTAAATTCGACCTTTAAAAAAAAAAAAAAATGAAGTGCTAAGTAACTCGCCCACACTCGCTGGAAGGACTCTATTGAAAATACCAGTGATTATTAGCTTTAGCTGCTGGGGGAAATTATCCAAGCACAAAGATGGGCATCAGCATTCAGCTCACAGCAGCAGGCAAAAGCAGCAGCTGAGATGTGCGGCCATCCTAATTAGAGGATGCAGCATTCTGAAAGGACTCTGGAGCCCCACATTCCTGGCTGGGGCTTTCCTTCCAGGAATGCCACATCCGGGTTTCGGTCGGTCATCACCACGTTGTTTTTTTTTGTGTGTGTGTGTTTGTGTTTTTAAAGGACTTTAAAGGAATGGCCAGAGCAGAGACAGCACACAGGACTTAGGGAAGGGTGCTAGAAGCTTTGATATGGAAAATAGAAAGCTTGCTGTCACAACGCTGGCCTGAGGAGTGATCTAGGAAAGCATATGAGGAGGAGATGAGGGAAAGAAAGCTTGTGGGGAGTGAAAAGAGCAGGTGGGGTGCCCACACTAGGGTCGCTCCAGATCTGGGGTCCAGCTTGGTCCTTAAGAGCAAAGGTAGGGACACTGATAAATTTCAGCCAATTGTCTAATTTACTCCTCAATTCTTCATCCTCCAAATATTTCTGGGGTGCCTTCAGTTTTTCTCTCTCTCTCTCTCTCTCTCTCTCTCTCTCTCTCTCTCTCTCTCTCTCTCTCTCTCTCTCATAGATCAGTAAACTGTTAAAAAAAAAAAAAAACCAAACAAACAACAAAACCCTACCTTTGTGCTACTTACTAGGGGTTAGAAGGCCTTGAGATGGAGCTGAGCAGAAGCCAACAGCTATGTGGTATGATAAGTATATTACAGGGTTAGGGTAAAGAGCATTGTGAGTACTCAGGATAGGTCTGGGGAAAGGTAACATTTGGGAGCAATCAGAGGAGATAGAAGTGTACGGTTAACAGACATCCTAACACAGTGTTCCAAGCAGAGGGGACAGTCAGTGCAAAACTCCTAAGCAGCAACAATGCATGGGGATTAGGGGGGCACTTTGGGAATAGTGTGTGTGTGTGTGTGTGTGTGTGTGTGTGTGAGGGTTGCAACTTGAACAGAGAGTGTTGTAATAATAATCAGAATGTTTACATGGCACTGAGCTGTTGTAAGTCCTTTACATGTGTGTGCATGACTATGCATTTATAGGTGTATATGCATGTAAGCAAACATACTTGCCCAACAGTCTCATGAAAGAGCTACTTTCTTACAAGGAAACTGAGGCACAGAGAAGTTAGGTTGATAAGGGCAAGGAGCTTAACCTTGGCACTCGACTCCAGAGCCCAAACCCCCCAATTGCTACCTTACACAATTTCTCAGTGTGATTTTAAGTCACCCACTCCTGACTCCTCAACCCCAAATGGATCCAGGTATCCTCCCAAGATAAGCTCTTCTTAAAAGAAAGCTGTGGTGCTCGCTGTTGCATTGCCTATGACCCTTACCCTACCCTTTGTTCCTCTTCCCAACTCTCAGCCCTAGACACACTCTTTTCTGCTAGCGAGTCCTCAGTGGCCAAGGCTTCTGCTTGCCAAGTCAAGCACACGTCTAAGGGAGGAGCTTTGGCCCATTCTGTGGGGTGTCTCTTTGGTTAATGGTGCCAACAGGTCAGAGGCTAGAAAGCATGCCCTGAGTTTAAAATTGTATTTTCCTGTTCCCTCTACTATAAAAGATACCACAAGGTGTGTGTGTGGGGGGGGGGGGTTAGTCCCACCCACCCCCAACCCAGCTCCAGGCTTTCAGTGCCCTTTGACCTTTTCTCTCAAGGCTGGATATCTTCACACTAAAAGCCAGTGAGCCGAACATTATGAATAGGCGAGTTGTATGGCGAGTGAATTATACATCAATAAATCTATAAGATTACATTTTAAAAGCTAGACTCTTGCTTTTTCTCCTCTCATTTGTCTTCGCTCTGATCCCCACCTTTCTTCCCAGCGCTTCCACGTGTATAGAACCCCGCTCTGAAAGTTGCCCACTATTCCCGGATCCCAGGAGTTCTGTCCACAGTTAGAGCTCTGTACAAACTCCGGGGTTTGTAGCATGATGCCAGGGGCAGGGGTGTTTCATTAGACTTTCAGTTCCTACTTTCTTTGTTAGAAAAAAAAAACCTTTCATGTTTAAATAAACCTGTCTGTTGTGACCCAGAAGGCCACATCCATCTCCTACTTTGCAGCCCTTTCATGCGAGAGTAGGTGCTTCCGTGCAGGGAGGAGAGAGATTGGAGTGCACTGTTGGCCAACAAAATGGAACAAGAGCCCCAGTACTTCTGGCCTGCCCAACTGCATGATGTTGAGCCCATCAACTTCCACTCTGGAGCCTGCACCTTCGTCTAAAATGAATGATTTGGTCTTGGTGGTCATGACAGTTACTGATATCTCTAGAAGTCTACAGTCTGTTACTGTAATAAGACACAATCAGATGCAAGGCTCAAGTGCATCCTTACCAAGGCGCCAAAGGGGGTGCAAAAGATCCTATCCCTGTCTTGAAGAATTTGCCACAGACTGAAGGAGATTCAAATTTCCCCCATGAAAGGCTTGCAAAAGCACAAGACACCTAAACAAGACAGAAGACACGAAGCTGCAGGAATAAATGGTCAGATCTCTGGTCCGGATCAACTTACACTGCAAATAAAGTGGCACGGAGACTCTTTCCCCGCTGACCGTCGGGCTCTTTGGACCAGGTCACCATAACATATCTCATGGATGGCCCCAAGTCACAAAGGAAGGGTCTTAGCAGTTGCTCCAACTCCCACCCACGTGTAAGATCTGGCGTAGCCCCTGTTCTGATATATCATTTCTCCTGACAGTACTTGACATTAATCCAGATCCTAAATAACCCCGAAGCCGTGATAAGAATGCATATAACAGTTTACTCCTCAGATGAAGCAAATATGATTTGGGATGGTTTGGCATGGCACCAAACAAGATCTACCTGGCAACCATTTCTCAAAAAGCATTTTACTGAGGAGAAAAAAAAACAAAGAACAAAAGACCCTTATCTTCTGTTGTAGAGCATATGATCTTGTCATTGCATCAGCTCCTGCCTTGCCCTCCGGGGCCATGGCTAAGCTTTCCCGAATGCCATTAGTCACATGCTTTCACTTGCCTGAGCATGCCAGAGGGTCTAAGAAAGCGAAACTAAAAGGAACTAGGAAGGACAATTTGTTATGATCTCTTTATTGAACACTTTTGCTTTCATTCATCCTAACGATGTTCCTCACAGTTCCAGTTTTTAGATCTTACACTCAGACTGAGGACTACAACCACCCAGGCTTGGGAAGGACCTTGTATAAGTCTATCCTAGACAACTTGGGGCCATTCAATATTTGATGTGGGTCGTTCTCTCCCCCTCCCCCCGCCCCCATCTGCATGTTCTGGGTACAGAAAGGGATAGCCTCTTTTGCTCTGTGGCTGGAATTTTTGCTTATTTCCAACACAAGATGGCGCTGGCGCACAGGTAACGACTTTTCTGCTGGCAGCAGGAGGAGGCCAAGCCGCCACCACGCAGAATTCCTGTGTTTCTGGATGGACAAGTCCAGCTTTTGTGAAGGCTGGGTCCAAAGGGCTCTGCTGTGCCATGGCACTTTATCGTTGATGGCAGAGATGATAATCCTAATGTGTATTTAAGAGTAAAGAGTAAAGATCCCTTAAAAAACGAAGGTAGAGGGTCTGACACAATCTGTCAAAACCAGAGTCAGGTAGGTGGTGGGGAGGATTTCCTGAGTTACTGTGATCAAAGGGGAGGAGTCTTGCATCCTGATACGGAATGTGTCTTAACCACGTAGTGCCAGGGTGCATTCAGGTGCTGAGATTGTCTTAACGAACAACAGAGTCATTTGGAGGTTCTTAGATGAGCGGTTTGATATCAGTTTCCTATTTGAACTGTAACAACCAACCAAGTTCTGATGCTGTAACATCTGAGGACAAAGTGCCTGGCCTCAGTCTCCCTCCCTGTGCCTGCATGAATCTCCACATCACAGTCCCCTCCCCCAATCTATTTAAATTCTTACAATAATACCAAAACTGTCCACTCAGAGAGGCAACAGCTAGAATGTTCTTCTTTAGAGCCAAAGTATGATTGATTTGACATAAAATATGTTCTGGACATATTGCTAGCAGTGGCATGTCAATTGCTACATTTCTATGATTGGGGCCAAAATGTGGTTAACTTTCATGGTTATATCACACTGGTTTTTCTTTGAAACTGTTGGTCAACTAAAGGTCTTACGTCATTATTATGGATATGTCCTGACAATAACTGTTCCCATTATTGTATATGAAATCCACCGTGTGTGTGTGTGTGTGTGTGTGTGTGTGTGTGTGTGTGTGTGTGTATAGGAATCCATGAGTGCGCATGCGTGTGGAGTCCAGAGGTCAACACTGGGTGTATTCCACTCTTGCTCTCTAGTTTATTTTTTGAGATGGGGTTTCTTATTAAACCCAGAGTTCACAGATTCAGCTAGCATAGTGAGCTCCAGAGATTTGCCTCTTCACCCTCTCCGAGTGCTGGAGTTAGAGACCTGTGCCACCACATTCAACTTGTATGTGCTGGGGATGCATACAGCCTCATGCTTGCACAGCAAGCCCTTTTCCTAGCCCACCGTGATTCACTTTAAAAAGCTAAACATGGGAGTTAAGCCTTGTGTTGTCATAAGGTTTTAAGTTGGTTGTGGAAATTAGTGAGAACCGTTTGCTGCTACCATTCTGGAGTCCAAACATCTTGCTCCTTCATTCACATCCCAGCCTTGATTGTGATCTGGGACAAAAGGCTTAATTTCTTCAAGCACCAATTTCTTTATCTCTAAAATGGAGAGAGGAATACTATTGCTACTTCCTTCATAGACTGGGTACAAGTTATATGTGATAATCACTTAGAAAAACCCTATTTCCCACAATTCATAGCCACTGGTGAGTGACCATTGATAAGTACTTGCTACTGTCATTAATCATGTGCTCAGCCCTCAGGTCAGCCTTCTCCTTTGTGTCATAAGAACACCTGATGACCGTCCCTCCTTCTAACACAAAAGTAATCTGCTGAAAGCGGAGAAGGGGCTCACAGCCCCCTCCAGTCTCCCTCGGGCTGCTCCATACCCTAATCAGCACTCTGCAGGTGTAATTCCCAGCCCTGCCTAGCCTGTCCGCATGGCGGCCAGCCAGTTCCTGTCTTATCACACTGCAATTATGACGGATCTTGTCAAAGGCCAGGCTGAAAGCAAGGAGAGTTTTGATGTCTCTTCTCTCCACCAATCTAATATCCCTATCCAAAAAGGAATAAATGAAGCCATGTTTTGTTTCAGAGATTTGGGGTTGGCTCGGAGTGATCTCTGCTTTTCTAAAGACGTACAAAGAGTCTACTTAATAATCTGTTCAGTTGATGGGTTAAAAGTGGTGAAATTGTGGGTTATTTCCCCTTCGTTTCTATTATTATAATAATGTTTGTGGAGTAAATAGCTTTTTAAAATTCTGTTCGAGAATTCTGCCAGGGGTAATTGTCAGGCTGACTGGCTTATAGTTTTTATAATATGCCCCTCCCCCCCCTTTGAAAATGGGGACAACTTTGTCCTTCTCTTGTCTGTTAACAGGCCTCCTATTCTCCATGCTTTTTCAAAGGTTATTGACAATGGTTCTGAGAGTTCTTTGAACAACCTGGGATGTGATTTGTCTAAGTCTGGAGATTTGAATTTATTAAGGGGGGTGAAAAGAGCGCCACACTGGTTTCCAGCCCTGGCTTTGCCACTCGCTAGCCCAGGGAGCACAGGCAGCTTTTGATTTTGTTTTAGCCCAAATTTGGCCTCATCTGTGAAATAAGGCTTTTGGAGCAGATGAAGTTAAAGGTTACATCAAGGTCTAATGGCTTTATGTCCGAAGTCAGCAAACATTTCCTCACTAACGTTCCTCGCGTCTCTTGGTTCTCCATATCCTCTCAATTTTTTCTATCCTCTTTTATTTTGAGCACCCATTATTTTACGGTCATTGTTTATTTATTGTGTGTGTGTGTGTGTGTGTGTGTGTGTGAGTGTGTGTGTGTGTGTGTGTATATGTGTGTGTGTGAGTGTGTGTGTGTGTGTGAGTGTGTGTGTGAGTGTGTGTGTGTGAGTGTGTGTGTGAGTGTGTGTGTGAGTGTGTGTGTGTGTGAGTGTGTGTGTGTGAGTGTGTGTGTGAGTGTGTGTGTGTGTCTGTGTGTGTGTGAGTGTGTGTGTGAGTGTGTGTGTGTATATGTGTGTGTGTGAGTGTGTGTGTGTGTGAGTGTGTGTGTGTGAGTGTGTGTGTGTCTGTGTGTGTGAGTGTGTGTGTGAGTGTGTGTGTGTGAGTGTGTGTGTGTGTCTGTGTGTGTGTGTGAGTGTGTATGTGAGTGTGTGTGTGTGTGAGTGTGAGTGTGTGTGTGTGTGTGTGTGTGTGTGTGTGTGTGTGTGTACACACGCCACCCAGTGAGGGTATAGAGATAAGATGACAACTTGAGGAAGCTGATTCTTTCTTTCTACCATGTGGATCCAGGGATGGAACTCAGATAGTCAGGGTGGTGGCAAACTCCTTCCATGCCAAGCCACCTCACCAGCCCTGAACATCATTTAATTCAGAATCCAAGATACCTTACCATGACACTTAGGGACCATAAAATTTAGATAGCATGTTTTATTACAATTATCTTCTATTCCTCTGGAGGACTAATTTCTGCACCCTGTGTTATTCCCACGATAGTTGTGTCCTGGATGTGGTCTTCTGGGGCCTTTTGATAAGGACATTTCCCTAAGGTGAACTATCTCCCCAGCCCTCTCTCTCAGCCAGGTCTCAGCCCTACCCTGCCACAGTGAGTTCTAATTCTCCTGTTGGAAATGTTTTGTAGACTTCCTGAGTTGCAATAGCCCCCCTCCCCCACATTTCTAATGTGTTCCCTGCACATCTCTGGTAATTTATCATAACATTTTGTGGCATTTGGCTGTAGATGCTCTATTGAATCTTACCCTTGTGGATTCAGGTGCTGCCCTGCCTGGACTCAGAGGTGAACACTCTTGGAGGAACGTGGCATGAATTGGAAAGCATTATCAGTAATGTCCCTCTTAATCAAAGTAACTAATACACAGAAATTGGCAGGCAGAGGCAGGCGAATCTCTGAGTTCAAAGCCAGCCTGGTCTACAGAGTTCCAGGACATCCAGGGCTACACACAGAAAAACTCTGTCTTGAAAAACAAAAACAAAACCCACACAGCAATATTTGTACTTTTCATCTTTGGGTTCTTAGAAAGAAGAGCCATTGCAAGATGAGTTAATACTGTATGTAATATATGTTTAACTAATACATACACACGTGTGTGTGTGTGTGTGTGTGTGTGTGTGTGTGTGTGTGTGTGTGTGTATCCTGACAGGATACAGGATACGCCCTCAGCTGCAGCCACTAAGAGCACTACCTGTGCCTATTCACTATGTTCCCTTTTAAAGGGGCCTTGTCCACCTCCCATCCTCCTCTCTTTCTTTCTCTACCTCTATCTGTTCCTCTCACTCTTGAAGTTGAACTCTCTTTCTGTCTGTCTCGTGTGTGTGTGTGTGTGTGTGTGTGTGTGTGTGTGTGTAGTGCATACATGTGCCCATGGGAGCCAGAAGAGGGTATAACATCCTCTAGGGTATGATATATGACATCCCCTAGAACTGGAGTTACAGGTAGTTGTGATGTGCCTGATGTAGGTGCTGGGAACCAAATTCATACTCTCTGTAAGAATAATGCTCTTAACCACTGTGCCACCTTTCCAGTTCCTGTGCCCCCATGCACAGGCTCCATGGTCCTCGAAATAACATTGCAGCTGGCTCTGAGTGTGTAAAAGATAAGCCTGTTGAAGACATTCCCGTTCAAACCATTGCAACCCACCACCAAAGATTCGTAGGCATCTGGTAATTTTAAAATTCATTTAGTTCAACTTCAAGAGTGGCAGGAGTTTTACCACCTCCAACACTGTTAAAAAGCCAGAGAGTCTACTGACTGTGACATGGTCCCCAGTTCCATTCCTAACAGAGTCCTTGTCCCATCTGAAACCTCAAGACCAGTCTTTATTGTCCACACTTCTGTTGACACTCTGGTCTGTTGAAGTGCTCCAAAACCACCTAGGAAAACGTGAGCACCGCATCCATGCCCTCATCCTAGCCCTCATCTCCAACTGTTTTACTAACGTGCAAGCTCCACAGAGTAGAGATGTTTGTCTATCTGCTCATAAAGGAGCTCTTACCATCATTAACACTTAAATTGCCTGAAGCTCCACAGAGTGAAGATGTTTGTCTATCTGCTCATAAAGGAGCTCTTACCATCATTAACACTTAAAGTGCCTGAGTTACCATCGTGTAGTCGGGAGTGGTTGTGGACACAGATTAAAAAGGTGTCAGCAAGTCACAGAATGGACAAATGAATGCTGTTTCCCTTCAGCGAGCTTTTCAGATTCCATCTGTACTCTTCACTCTATGGGGCCTCATTTCATTCTTACCTCTTCAAGAGTCTGTGACTAGAACAAACGCTCTGCTTACTGGTATCCTGCTGTCCCAGAATCCTTAGAGGGTCTGTGGTCTCTGGTGGTGGTCTCATTAGATTCTGTGGTTTGCAAACACAATGGGGAAAGTAGAAACGGGGGCAGGGATGAGTTGAATAAAGGAAGCCCAGACATTTCAGAACCTCCCAAGTTTGTGTGCTGCCATTTTTCAGGAGAATAAAGAAGTATAGGGATCATATATTTGACTTGCACCACCCTTGTTTTCTGCTTTACTGTAAGACAAAAGGCTCTCTCTTAGAAACCAGGAAAGGCAATGGGTCATCATGGGAGGGGGTTTTTAACACTCCAAACCCAAATGTCTATCAAAACCAAGTAGAGAATAGAAATAAAAATCGGGGACTGTAGCAACTAGAGTGTGCTTGCTCTTTGTCTAAAGGGATTGAGCATGATGTTAATGGTTCCTACAGGGCAAAAATGTGGATCCTGAAATGTTCAAAACAAGCTGTCAATCTAGAATTTGATGTGAGGTATGAATTCTCAAATGTTCACAATGGTTCACATTTCTGGGCGAGTGGTCTGATAAGTTGCCTATTTAGCAGCCTGTATTGCAGGAAAGAGAGGGAACAGTGTATTAGTACTGCCTGGCCTTGACTTCTGACTCTAGGTACTGTGTCATGAGCTATCAAAGGTCACATAACCTGTGCCTCATTCCCTCCCTTCAAGGACTGATAAGATGAAGATGATGCAGCTGGAAACGATCTTCAGTTTCCTTCTTTTTCTAATCCCTGCCCTCTCCCCTGTTTCTCCTTGCACAATATACTGAAACTAACCCTCCTTCCACATCCTTGCTTAAAGCAAATTAAGGAACAGTTAAAAAAAAATCACTAGTCACATGTTTTTCTAGGGAAATTCTGCACGATCAGCCTAAAAGGCACAGTGCTAGACCAGCTGTTCATCTGACCCCACATCCAGCTATGATATGAAGCAAACCTGGAGAGTTTCTTTCTGTCTTTTTACTGCTGTGCTCTTCAAAAGAGAAGAGCACAGGGGCCATATGAAAGCAACAGCATTTCCAAAATTAAATCCTGACAATATATTCACCAGTGGTCCTGACTAGAAAGGGAAGGGGAGGCTCTGAGCCAGCAGAGAAACCCTCCTGCATGCAGTCTTGGGTTTTCAAAAGGGAAGGATGGGAACATAACATTACAAGGCTGGGGCTCCAAACAAGCCTGAGACCTGCAGAAACTTCTCAGACACAGCAAAGGCTGCCTTGTGCAAGTGTATTGGGAACAGAAAGACGAGGAAGAGTCAGGGCCAGCACTGGGAGCAGATGGTGTAATGCTAGCAGATGACAGATAGACAGGCAGGCAGACAGGTAGCAGAGTTGCCCAAATCCTTAGCTTCCATCATCTCTGTCTCCAAGAAGAATCTTCCGAGGGGAACCGGTAGTGTAAGTATGGTGAAGAGGAAGGTGTAGCCCTGGGTGTGAAGCTTCACGGAAAATGAACACCCTCCTCGGGTTTAGGATAGACTCCTGGGGATGGATAGAACTTGGAGATTTAATCATGGAGCCACTGTCGGGACTTTTGCGGAAGTCTTGGTATTCATGCCAAAGGATTAGTGATGGGCAACTGTCCGAGTTGTCAAAGGTGAGGAACGTGTAGGTTAGGGAAACGCTGCACTGACGAGCTCAGCTTTGATCCCCAGCAAACTCTAACCTGCATTATTAGAGAGATGGTAATCGCTTAGAAAAGGAAGTGGTGATCTCAAGCAGCCAAGCAGGCTGAGTGCACAACCACACCATGCTACTGTCATCTCGTACTGTTCTCCTTTGAAAGATGCCCAAAACTCACAAGACTGTTTTTAGCGAGTCTCTCAAGCAAGGCTGTGGACAAAACATTTTATAAGCCGGGTACCTAGAGACTGAGAGACCTTCAACGAGGTTGAAGGCCTCGCTGAACAAATCACTGTACCCAGGAAGCCAAGCGACAGAGCCGTACTGGCTCAGGGAGGGACTGAACAGGATGCCACCAGTCCTTGTTTGGGCCCAGTGACACAAACAGTATGCCAGCTTGTACATGTGGACTGACAAAGCAAGAAGAGTAACTAACATGCCACTGTGTGGTACAGGCGGGATGGGCTTCCACCAACAAGATGCCAAAAGAAACACAGCAGGATGGAAGGGGAGGGAAACAAAGGTCCTTTATTTCAGTTGAAAAAGAAAAGCTTGGAAAAGCTCAGTTCTTTGAGGCACTGAGGCAAGACAACATGAAAAAGCCTTAAGAATCTTAGTTAAGAAAAACTCGGCGTGACCAAAGGAGCAATTATTGGTACAGATACAAGACAAGTGAGCAAACAAACAGAAATGAGCAAACCTTGATGTTGGAGAGGAATTTGTTCAGAGCAAGGGCGGTGAGACTGAGGCAATTGTCTGTCGTCGGCATCTGAGCATCATGGCTTGTTATGGGTACCACATTTCTCCTGCACTGCCAACTTTGTAATCTTTTTTTTTTCTTTTCTTTTCTTTTCTTTCTTTCTTTCTTTCTTTCTTTCTTTCTTTCTTTTTTTTGGGTCAGGAAAGAAAAGTATAGTCATCACAAAGGGCAGAGTGGAGGAAAGAAAATGTTTCTTTACATTCACTCATTCATCTCATAGACAATTGTTGCCATCTTGGTATATTTCCCTGAGGTCTCTTCCTTCCTTTCTTTCTTTCCTTCTTTCTTTCTTTCTTCCTTTCTTTCTTTCTTTTTCTTTTTTCTTGTGCTTGTCTCAAGGAGCTACATGGAGAGAACTATTTAAAGTGAGGTTTGAGGTTTGTGCACTTAAATTCTGCATTAATAAAACTGGCACTAGGACTGGGGGTGTGGATCAGGATAGAGAGGTTGCTGGGACATGCCAGACCTTGAAGCTGATTTTCTTCCATTGTAAAATAAATAAGTGAATAAACCAATGAATCGTTAGATAATGAATATTTTCCCGTGTCATTATGTAGTCTTTAAAAACACTATGATACTAACATACTTGGTTTCAAATGCCTCTATCTTGAGTATTTACACTTCCTTTCTTTAGATGGTGGCAAGGTGGCACCCTGATTTTAAAGAGGATACTGACAAAGTAGTGGGCAACCTAGGAAGAACGCTGGCTTAGTGAATTGTCCCAGAAATTATGTCACAAGATGGGTGGTTCCAAAACGTGTGAAGGCTGATTCTGGAGAAGAGCCCTGACAGCCATTCATCAACTCCCATAATGCCATCAAATGGGAAAAGGAAAAGTTTGCCAGCGGGTCAAACTAAGAGCAGAGAGGTGGGGAGAGGGAGTCTGACTCATCCGCGTGGATGACAAAGTCCTGCAGCCCACCAGCAGACCGTGCCAGCCTTATGAGGGAGGAATGATGCAATCCTGGAAAGTGGACAACTGGAGACAAGATAGCTGCCTGGATCAAGAAAGCGTGAAGACATTCCTATATTCCTTCTAACTGCAAGACTTCTTTCCGAGTCAAAAAGAGGTCATGAAGAATGGACCACTGGCAAGTAGCCAAGACGCCGACGCCATTCATTTTACTGTTGGTGTAAGCAAGCATTGTAATTCATAGATACAAGGCATCATTTAATTATTTTTGTTGTTGTTTGAGACAGGTTTTCTCTGTGTAGCCTTGGCTGTCCTGGAACTCACTTTTCAGACCAGACTGGCCTCCTCCTTCCTCCCCAGTGCTAGGGTTAAAGGCATGCACCTCCACGCACAGCTAGCTTTGGGGGTTTGTTTGCTCTGTTGTTGTTTGTTTTTCAAGACAGGGTTTCTCTGTGGTTTTGGAGCCTGTCCTGGAACTATCTATGTAGACCAGGATGGCCTCGAACTCACAGAGATCCACCTGCCTCAGCCTCTTGAGTGCTGGGATTAAAGGCCTGTGCCACCACCACCTGGCTTGTTTGCTTTGTTTTGAACATCATTTAATTCTTATAATAGCTTTAGGAGGTGGGGACGGATATTGTCCCACTTTTATTGGTGTGTAATTTGGAGTCCATGGACAGCATAAGAATTCACCAGGTAAGATCCCCTGCTGTGAAAGCCCAACTACTTGAGTTTGATCCCGAGAACCCACATGAGATGATGGGTCCCATGGTGTGCATCAGTAATCGCAGAGCTGCTGCAGTGAGCTGGGAGGTGGAGACAGAATTACCTGGGAACTCACAGACCAGCCACCCTGGAGTACCCAGCAAGGTGGGAATAAGAAAGTCTGTCTCAGGAAAGTGCAAGACAGAACCAATTTCTAAAACTTGTTCTTTAATCTCCACACATGCTATAACATGTACACATGCACACATGCATCCGTGCACACATGCACCACAAACAATTAGTTATAAAGAAATTTGAGCTCCAAAGTGCTCAGTAAAGTGGCAAAACGCACCCCTCAACTCCTTCATCTAGCACCTTCCATGATGGCCACGGCTCCTCCCAGGCTATCCATCGTGGGCCAACAAGCATAGCTTCTTTGTCCTTTTCACTGGGTGTATTCAGAATCCATTCAGGTACGTCTCTAAGCCCTTGAGGGTAGGATTATCTGTTATTTTGCTTTTGTATTTTATCCTCTTGTGGTCCAACAATATGTATAAAAGGCGGATCTGGTCCTGCCAGCGTCCTGTTTTAAATTCTTCATGACTTCTCCATTCCTCCCACAGCGACTCTTAACCCAGTTGAATGGTAACTGGGGACAAGAGATTAGTGGCCATTACCAAATCCTGGGAGGGGACGAGGCATGGGTGAAGAAGCATGGGCAATATATTCATTGAAAAGAATAAGTGAAGTTGCTTCTTTTTGGCAGGGATTCAGGGGCAGTCCTAGAACTCACAGCCTTTGGGCTAACACATTATTTTAGAGTTTGGGAAGACTACATGAGATTTTTTTAATTATTATTATTATTCTGATCAAAGGAGTCATAGGCTTGGCAGTTGTGTGGAGAAATTCTCCCAGTTAGCTTTCTGTTACTATGATAAAACTCCTTTTTCTTTTTTTTCACATTTTATTTCACTTGTTTTTGAAACTCTCCAGTTTGTTTTCTTGATGTCTAGGTAATTGTATAATGGTCAAAATATGTATGCTATGAATTATTTGAAAATTATAAAAAAGAAATTTCCATGATATGACCAATCTTACAAATGTCTCAATGTGAAAATTCTATGATCTTTATCTGCTGCATGCAGGGATTTGTATAAATCTAGTGAATACAATCATGATATTTTTTCAAGTATTATAGATTGCATGGTTCATATTTTCTGATACAGAAATGTCAAGAGTATATCTTGTATAAAATCATCACATATTTTATATCATTAAAAGTATGTTGTTAGGCACATGCATTATCAAGATTGCTTCATGAACTTGAAGGATTCATTTTTTATGTTTATGGTTGTGAGCCTGACCTTTAACGGCTGAGCCATCTCTCCAGCCCTGGATCCATTTTTTATTACCTGGTATTTCTCTTTTTCTTTGTTCTTTTAGCTAAATTACATTTTGTCAAATATTAATGTTGCTGCTCAACATTAAATTTGAGAAATGGAATTCTTTCTCATCCTTGATCTTAAACTTTGGGCTTCATGTTTCCCCGGTGGGCAGTTTTGGCCAGATGCATGGTTGGATCCTGCTCACTGGCTTAGATGATCCCTGTCTCAATTGGTAGGCGTTCTTCCTGACCCTTGTGTGGCATGCCACACATGCTCATGCCAGTCCCTACATGTGCATCCTTTGCAATGTGACTGTCATATGCTTCCTATCAAAACAATGGTGTCTGTTTCTCCTTCCCTTCTGCTCTTGTCTGTGAGACTTCTTTTGGCCAATGGACACTGGTAGAAATGATTCCAGCAGAGGCCTGCTCAGTGCTTGGTACTTGAGTATTAACTCTCTGTCTGTCTGTCTGTCTGTCTGTCTGTCTGTCTGTCTGTCTGTCTGTCTGTCCCCTTTTACCAGCAGCCTGAGAATATATTTCTGAATTGTGCTTGTGCTGAACATGTTCATGCACTTTTTAAAATTTTTCTTTAATTTTATTTTATGTGTATGGGTGTTTTTGCCTGTGTGTATGTATGTGCACCACATGTGTGCAGATGCTCACAGAGGTCAGAAGAGGGCATTAGATCCCCTGGAAATGGAGTTAGAGATAGGTGTGAATTGCCAAGTGGATGCTGGGAATTGAGCCCAGATCCCCTGCAAGAGTAACAAGTGCTCTTGCCTTCTGAGCCATGGCTCTGGGCCCCACATAGTTTTCTTGTCTTGATTCCCTGAACAAAGCACACGCCAGTTATTTCCAACAGTATTCATGTTGTACCAAGCGCAATCTAGTGAAGAGTTAAAGTATCTGGAGGGTTGAAAACACTGTTTTACAGAAGGTACTTGAGCACCCACAGGTCTTGCTGTCTGCAGACACTCCTAGCACCCACCCCATCATAGACACTCAGGGATGACTCTGTTTATACGTGCTCTCTCCTCTGCCAGACAGCTCTCCTACTGCTCCTTTTATCTTTAAACCCTTCACCAAAAGTCTCTTTAGCTGGGAAGCTGGCTCCAGATCCTACATATAAACTTGTCTACTTCTTCTGAGGGCAAGACAGTACTCTAAATACCACCATATAGCACTTCTCCTAGTCTGCTATGTTATGTTTTTTTTCCTATTGTTTATGTCATCAAGCTTTAAGTTTTAGTTTTTAATATCTCCCCAGCTCAACTGAGAGTTTCCTGAAGTCAAATGCCATTCAAGCCATATCCACATGACAGGCGGTCAGTAAAGAACCTGGCATAAGCTGTACATGTACTGAGTGAATGAATGAATGAATGCATGCAAATATAGAAGTACGTAGAAAATAGAGGAAACACATGCTGTACTGCCATGTTGCCATCTCCTCAGCAACAATCACTACCTATGTTTCTGATAGTTTGACCCACTGCACTTAGAAACGAGGATACCGCAGTGGGCATGGTTCTTCCCGGTGACGCTTCTCTTACCATCTGGACAGTAAACTACTAACACAGCACCAGATGAGCTATCCCAAGACACCCTTTGTAGAAGTATGGTGTTTGTAGCTATTAAGGCACAAGAGCAAGAACAGTTGCAAATCCTTCCTTGATCTCACTGTGCTGCCTACTCTATAGAACAGACGGGGGTCTCAGCACCAGCTCCCTTATCTTCAGAAAAGTTGAAAATATGATGGAAACCACTCAGGTGCTTCAAGCTCCAGTGTGCTTAATAGCTTTGGCACTTATAAAATTCTGGGTGTGTCTGTCCAGTAGATTTGGATCTCAGGATGGGGGCTACATTTTAGTCCATTTTTGACAAAGAGGATGTCAGTTGTCAAGGAAAATGATACCCAGTGGTGTGTTGTGCAAGTAGCAATGTTTGCCCAGTTGTCTAACTGATTTGGAATCCTTCAGGCTACATATTTTTCCATAGCAAAAGAAAGAACGATGGCCTGGAACAAATAGAAGGATTTTTTTATCCTTGGAGAGTGGCCCAAGTTTTCTTTTCCCCCAGCTCAATAGACAGTCAAGACAAAGACCAAAGTCAACTAAGTAGGATTTTTGTTCTAGAAAAATCTTAATTCCATCTTCAATCTGTGTGCCTTCTGGGGAGATAAACTAATGCACTCAAACAAGTAATTAAACAAAGAAACCCCCAAACTACAGCCTCCTTCTGGTGCCCCCTTCCACAGGATTTCTTCCCAGAATGCTCTGGTCAGCAAACCCTCTACAGCATTCACCTGGTTCGGTAGGCTCGCTGGAGGAGGATGTCCTGTCCAGATCAACGAATGTACTAGGCAAAGCTCTCGTGCTGGGAGCGTGGGCAGGGGAGAGGGCGAATGTGCCGTCCTTGCCCTTCTGGCTGAACTTTACCCCTTGCTTCCGGGAGCTCACTTCTCTGAAAACCTGGACTCATGTGAGATTCTTTTTCTCTCTCTCTGATGATTTAACAAATCCAGATCTAAACTTCTCCACATTGCTGTTTTGCATATGCCTAATGAAAATGCACAGCCTTATTTCACATTTCCACATTTAACATTTAAATTATTAATAACTTCCACATTTAATTATTAATAACTTCTCCCAATCAATGTTCTTCTTCTGAGAAACAGGCTTTGAATCAATGCTAAGTCCCTGGGGTGGTTTAGAATTTAACTTAAGACCACCTAGCATGTAGAATTCCAACCTCTACATTCTACATAACATGTACTCTAAATAACGCCAAAGTCAGCAAAGTCAGCTTTCTTCCAGGGCTGGCCACCTGCCCCACTGAGCTGGAGAGAGTGGACACACCCAGAGAAAAAGAGTGGGAGGAAGAGGAAAGAAAGCTTGGGCTCTTAGGAAAAAATATTTGGGGTTTTTAGGCTTAACATTTTATTTTTAATGTTAAGCAACCATACGTGTTTGAAAAAGAGAGCAAAAAAATTAATAATAATGATAACCACTGTTTCAGTTAGGGCTTCTATTTCTGTGAAGAGACACCAACTCTTACAATGGAAAACATTTAATTGAGTGGCTTACAGTTTCAGAGGTTTAGTCTATTATTATCATAGCAAGACAAGGCAGCATGCAGGCAGACGTGGTGCTGAGAGGAGGAGCTACATCTTGATCATGGAGACAATAGGAAGTAGTCTGAGACACAGGGCATGGCTTGAGCATATATGAGCCCTCAAAGTCCATCTCCATAGTGACACATTTCCTCCAACAAGATCACACCTACTCCAACAAAGTCAACACTTCCTAATAGTGCCACTCCTTATGAGCTTATTGGAGTCCGTTATATTCAAACTACCACAACCACTAAGAAAAGAATACAGATTAAAAGAAAGGTGCCAAATCACAGCTCCACATACAAACTATCTGCATTTAGCTTCATTTCATGCCATGCTTAGTGGATCCACTATGACTAGGAATGGAATAAAGTTCTAGAATAGTTCATTACAAATACATGCAAAACAGCCTTGTAAGTTTAGAGTGTCTATTGGCTGCATTGAAAACATTAAAATTATATTTTAATGCATTTAAAAGAAATAGACCAGAGTATAGCTCAACAGTAGAACTTATGTTTTATAAGGAGAAAGATCAGAGATCCACCCCAGTACCAGTTGATAATAATGTTTTAAAAGAAAACATGTGAAATTAATATTCATGTTTATATTTGTCCCATTATAGCCAAAACATTAATACATCATCATTTCAACATGTAATATATACAATAACATTGAGATTATTTGCTTTATCCCCAAAGTATCTTCAAGATGTGTATGTACTTGTCTGTTCAATTGTGCATTTGCTTGCTTGTTTGAAACAGTGTCTTATTCTGTAGCCTAGGACAGGTGACCTAGAGCTCACTACATAGCCTAGACTAGTATCAAACTCTTGGTTGCCCTCAGTCCCTCCACCCCATGGGAGCTAGGATTAAGGCATGCATTATTACACTCAGTTTATTAAACACCACACACATCATACCTTAAGTTGTTCTAACCCAGAATCAGGGGTCTAGGAGCCAGGTGCATCTCTGGCTACCACACTGGACATCACATCTAAGGACCAGAGCCTTAAGGAAAGAGTGAGAACACTGTGGGATGACAATATGGTATGAAAAATGCAGAGGTCCATGTTATAGGATGTACACAAGAGAATGGCCATCACTAGCAGAAGGGCAGCCATCTTGCCTGAGGTTTGTGGGAACCCCTGGCTTTTAGAACTGCTACCTCAGCTCAGGTCCTACACTCTGATACTGGTGCAGTGAAGAGAGATCCGTGATGCTCAAATTTCCATCTTGTTGAGAACCTCTTGATCTCATGGACAACCTGCTATGCAAGAAGGAAAGCATGTATTTTGTCAAAAAAAAAAAAAGAGATGGTTTTGAAAGCAATGGAAGATGCTTCATGAGCAAATAACTGAATGTTCCTTTCTTAAATGCTTTTATTTTTTAGAGAGCCACATTTTCTAATCCAGATTGGCCTCAAACGTCCTTTGTATTCCAATGCTCCTCAGTTTCCCAAGTGCTAGGATTATAATTGTGTACCATAACCCTCAGCTCCTGAATGTCTGTCTGCCTTTTAAATATTACCAAGTCATAAATGTCTCACTCCCACCTCGCCCACTGGGTTTCTGCCTGCTAGATGGGAGCCAGCCTAGTATACAGAACCATCAGGTCACAGTTCTCCCGACCCCTGCATTACACAGAAATGTTGTGCTCAATAAGAACTATGGGTTTACAATCACAGGGACCACATGCAGCTTTTACATATCACAGCATTTTCTCTGGTTTATGAACTTGTGAAATTACCCTTAAGATAGGCATCCAGTTCAGAACCGTTTCCATACACTTTAGATTACCAGCTGCTGTTCTTCTGTTTTTCCTTCCATCCCATGCCCCCTCTACCACCTGCTCATGGGCTTGAATTGTAGGAAGTTTGTGGTGGGGCAGATAGAGATAGCCCAGGCAATCTTGAGCACAAGGAAAGAAATCTCTGAATATGTATAGCTGTGTCTCCTTCCCATGTCTAAGTTGGGTCTGAGAATTGCCAAATAGTGTATTTATCCTTCTCTTCTACTGTGACCATTGTTTTCTGTGACATCCTGTATAGCTCACCTCCCAGCCTGCCCTCTCAGTCAGTGATGCCACTGCCCTGGGCGTGCTTCTTGCTCTATTATTTACTTTGGTGTCACCAACACCCAGTAGAAAGGACTTGAAAAAGAAAAGATTTATTTTGGCTCACAGTTTCAGAGGGTTTCAGTCCATTGTGGTGGGGCAGCTCAGTTTACAGGGAAGGCATTGCAGAAGCTCCTTAGAGCACAGTGAACCAGGAAACAGAGACTATGTCACAGGAAGTTGCCTGAGGTAGCAGACCCCTAAAAACAAGCTCTCAGTTCCTTAGTTCCATCATCTTAGCTCTCGCCTCCTAAGTTCCACAGACTCCGGAAGCATCCCCACCAGCCAGGGAAACCAGCACTCAAAATGTGAAGGGATCATTTCAGACTCAAACTGCAACACTGTCTCCTTCTTAGCTTTGCAGTAAATAATGAGTGTGTTGATCATTTAAAGGAACTGAGTGTGTCCTCCCATCGTCTGAGTGTCCAGGAGTACCTGTGCTTCCCAGAGCAGTGGGTGACAATACCTCTGTCCTCTCCAAAACACCAGAACCCACTGATGGAAGGATGGCCTCCAGCACAGTAGGACTGACCTTGGTGATGACTCCTGAAGCCAAGGTGGTGAATGATACTATAAAGCCAAGCTCCATCACAGAGCTGTGTCCTACTAGGGAAAAAAAAAAAAAAAAAAGGATGCCTTCTCTCCCTCTTAAAACACATCTTGCAGAGAGGACTTTATACTACCTTCGTATACATCATGTGTAGTTTGGGCTGTGCACATCTACAGTAGTTCTTAGGTCTGGATTCTGAGGCTTTCTTGGTGAGACTAGAGAACAGGTGAAGACATATTTCAATAAAATCTTGTTTTCAGCCCATCATGAGTCATCTCTTTCATGACCTGTTCATTGGCATCAGGTGGAGTTTGCCTGACAATGAGAAGCTGCAACTTCTAGTCCTGTGTTCTTTCAGGGATTATCCTAAGGCCTGGGAGGCAGCAGTCACCCCAGATGCAGGAGGCCTTCTGGGGACAGGCACCCATGACATAGCCATTAGTGGTCTCATCCTGGTGCCACCAAGCCACCCTCCTAGTGACACTGCTCTGTAAACAAATCACTCACTAAAAACAAACCTATTCATTTAACTATCACTACAAAGCATCTAGAATATTCCCACTCTTCCCTGTCTCCTCCTCTTCCCATTTGCCAGTGTAATTTAGATGTTTTTAGTATATACTATGTGACAGAAAAGACAATAAACAAACACTAAAATTTGTACATTCTTTGGTTCACACCATAAGAAAAAGTCACACCGATGCATCTCTCCCTGGTAAGCCACCACACACACACACACACACACACACACACACACACACACACACACACACACACACACACCTATGTGTATGAGTGTTTGTCTGCATGTACATCCATGCCACATATGTGCCTGGTACCCTTGGAAGCCAGAAGAGAGCATCAAATCCATTGGACCTAGAGTTATAGGCTGCTGGAAGCCTCCGCGTGGGTGCTAGGTATTGAACCCAGGTCCTCCACAGGAGCAGCTAGTGTCTTAATCACTGAGTCATCTCTCCAGCCACAGCTACTGCTCAGGATTCTTAAAAGTCCTGTCATTGCTGGGTAGCGATGGTGCACGCCTTTAATCCTAGCACTTAGGAGGCAGTGGTAGGTGGATCTCCAAGTTCCAGTCTAGCCTGGTCTACAGAGCTAATTCCAGGACAGCCAGGGCTACATAGAAAAACCTTGTCTTGAAAAACCAAACCAGCAAGCAAAAAAAAAAAAAAAAAAAAAAAAATCCTGTCCTTTTGTTCTCCTTTTTTTTAAGTTTTGAATGAACCATTCATTCTCCAGGGTTTCCCTCAGCTCTGCCTTCATTTCATCCTCATCATTCTCCACGTTTAATTTTGTCCAGAGTCTTATTCTTCCGTGTTACTTCTATCTGGAAAAACAGGAGGTTTTCGAACTCTGAAAGCCTGCTTCCTTTGTTTACAATCTCTAGTTTGAGCTACCACCCTGCCCCAAGTTGTCCTAGCAAGAAGCAGTCAGAAACTCCTGTACCCTTTCTGGAGATCTCCTTACATATGCCACCCTGTCTGTTAGGAGCAGCTTCTGCTTCCCATGTGATCGTAGGAAAGTGTGTTGCCACTTCATAGCAGATCTACCTCTTTCCAACTTCCAGAAGCATCTTTTCACGTGTTTCTTCGGTGCCTGGTAGATAGTCTTAAGATGTAGGGTATCTGCCAACAGTCTCTGTGCGTCTGTTCCAGTTGGGTGTATATGTACCCCCACAGGCTTATGCGTTGAACCCTGGTTCCCTGCTGGAGATGTTATGTTGGGGGATGCTGTGGGGCCAGGCTGGTGGAGGTCAGGCACTGCAGGTGGGTCTTCAAGGGTTATCACCTTGTCTAGCCTCTGGCCTCACGCTCTCACATCTTTCCCCAAGACGCAAGCGTGCTATGCTGCAACTCCCACTGCTGTGGATGGAGCTGACCCAGCCTCCTTCTTGCCTGATGTGATGAACATTGTTGTCCAAAACTGTGTGCCAAGTCAAGCCTTCCTCCCTTCAGTTGCGTATTTTGTCACTGTGACAAGAAAAGTCATTAACATATTGTATATTTTCACTGATATTTTCACCAGGGTCCTTCCAGCTTCTATCCCCACCACTCCAAAGCCACTGTGACCATGTTTAGACTGTTACACAAGCACCCAACTTGCCTCTCACTTTAGATTAACCTTTCTGTTTACATCTCCAGTGACTGACTGCCAAGCTTGCTTTTGGTCCCAGCTTGCAACGTTTACCTCTCACCTCTCTCGTATTGAAGCTGCCCAGAATGACTTGGGCTTGTTTCTGTATTAACACTCTGTGAGCCACATGGTGTCATTCTCAATCCAAGAAAGAAACCAGCTCTGGAAGAGAGACCCTGCTGATTAGCATCTGGTATGCCTTAAACAGTTTCTAGAAGGAAGATGTGGAAAGGAAATACATGGAGTTGATTGGAAGGATGGGTGGGTGGGTGGGTGGATGGATGGATGGATGGATGGATGGATGGATGGATGGATGGATGGGTGGGTGGATGGATGGGTGGATGGGGGTTGGGGAGTGAATAGATGGACAAGTGGTTGGGTGAGTAGATAGTTGAATGGGTGGATGAATGGATGGATGGATGGATTGATGGGTAGGTGGATGGATGGGTGGGTGCCCTCCTGGTGTCAATCAAAAGACCATCAGGAAGGGTCCAGTGAAGGAAAAGAAATGGATACAAATGAAAGCATGATAAAACAGATGAGAAGAAAGCAAAGTTGAAAATATTTGGATCAAAGAAAGGTTTACTTTGGCTAGGATCAGTGCCTTCTACATCTGCCTCCCTAGATTCCATTTGCCAAACTTCCTGAACCTCAGATGCCTCACTTTCTTTCACTCCCTCTACTGCATCCGTAAGCCCTCCCCAACAGGGTCCTGCTCCCATGATTCCCCACTTTCTTCATTACTTCTGCCTCACCATATTTCACAGAGCCACTCACTCAGCTTTTCATGTCCGTGTGTCCACATCCTAGTATATGCTATTTATCCACTTGTCCATATGCTCCAGTATAAGTGTTGTGGTTAACCTTGGGAGGCGTTAGGTGGGAGAGTGCTTGCTTCCCATGAAGCCCTGCTTTTGAACCCTGGCACAAGCTGTAATCCCAGCATTTGGAAGAAGGAAATGGGAGGGTCAGGAGTTCAAGGTCATCTTTGTCCACATAGCATGGGAGGTCACCCTAGGCTACATGAGACCCTGAGCCAACAACAAATAAAGAAACAAACAAAACTGCAGGCTGTGGGTTGCATGTCCTTTGAGTATCCATAGGACTTAAACCCTCTAGTGGTACACACTGATGCTTCTGTGTGGTCAGCATGTACCCTTGGGAGAGGGGAAGAAACCAGTCAATGCCCCATCCTCCCTCTGCAGCTGCTGCCTCTAGGCCTTCTCAGAACAGACACCATCCTCAGAGCTGGAAAGCACCACCATGGATTTCTATTTGCAATTAAAAAAGACAAGGCTCCTCTTTGGATGAACGTGTTAGGTGGGTTCAAAGTGTTACAGCCACCGTGATGCCTTCACTGGCTTCCACAATGGCAGGGTAGCTGCCCAACTACAAAAGAGTTATATTTATTTTTATATAATGGAAAACTCATTGCAGGACATGGAGTTCCTCATTTTGATTTGTTTTCTTTGGAAGAAGAGGCCGGCGGTTGCGGCAGAGCCCCAAGCTGGGTCATTAACATGGCAGCGACAGCAACAAAGACCTTCACAGCCGCTGCCTGTAAACCGTGGATCAAGTTCAAGCATTTATTCTGTTTGAGGCCTCCCAGCGTCTATAAAAGCCCAGCACGATTATATGATCAGTGTCAAGACCCACTTTCCCCTCTTTGTGCTCTGGGATGCGTTTCCTTTGCCCTGTCCCTCCGTGTTGCCACCGCAGCTGCTGTGGCTTTAATAGCAACCCAAGGCACAGACTATTGGAGTGTTCCTTGGGCTTTGTTTTAAACATGGTTTTTGCTTGTGTTAACTACCGCCTGGCTCTCTGACACCCGTGAATGGGGCTATGCAGGGCTGTCAATCAACAACAATAATAATGCCATCTGGGTTTGAATAATACTAATGAGAAGAAGACGAAGAAGGGTACTGAGCATTTACATAGCACCTTTGTCCCAGAAGCTCAGAGGGCGTTTGAGATAATCATTCATTCAATGCTCCCAGCTCTGTTGGGCGGTAGATATTATGATCCCACCACGGGAGACTGAGACACAGAGAGGGCAAGTGGCTGGCCTCAAGGTCACACAGTAAGTCATAGACGACACACTACTTAGTCATTGTGAAGCCCCTGAGCGTTGGTCCTGTGGAGTGACATTGCACCGTAACTTTCTGTGTCTCTGTTTTGTATCATGCCCTGTCTGATTCTATTAGATGGAAATGGAATGAATGTTTAAGGGAGAAGGGCACTCAAAGATCCTCAATGTGACAGAAAAGTCCATCCAAGCTGGGGACAAGGGAGCTGCAGTCACCCCAAGAGGAGCATAAGTAAGGAGGATGGGAACAAAATCAAAACCGGATACATTAGGAGGGAGAGTCCAGCTGTGTAGGAAAGAGAGCAGGCTAATCACAGGTGCAAATGTCCAGGAAGGCAATTCAGAAGAACTCATACTGCTATTACACCAAGAGTCTCTTGTTTGATGTAAACCCCTATGCTGTTCTTGGCAGATTGTATCAGAGTGTTGGGACCTTATCTCTCCCTTTTCAACCATCACCATCCTCATCATTATCATAATCACCATCATCACCATCCTCATCACTTTCTCCACTACCATCCCTGTCATCATCTTCATCACTGTTATTGCCACCATCATCACCATCAGTATATTGCTCACTGCCACAATCACTACCACTATCATCACTGTCACCACACCAGCATCATCCAAATCACCATGGTCATTGCTATCCTTACTTCGTCTCCTAGTCTGCTGTTTATCACTATGGATGGGGGGAAAACAGTCCCCATGAAGTCATATAAAGACATGCAATTCAAGTATCTGGCACCTCTACTGTGTTCATGCTGTGTAAGTAACTGTGTTTATTCTTGTCTTGATTCCATCTCCCAACACATACTGAACAAATTCTCATAGTATTGAGCCTAACTGCTCTCTCCCAGCACCTGGCACCCACCCATAGTAGCCTCTGTATAGAAGGAACACTCTGCTTTTCCATATTTTATTAAACACATGGATGCTGCTAATGTTTGGGCCAAGGGGCTGCACAGATGCATTTAGAAATACCCTTGTGCTGGGAGAACATGAGTTCTCTATAGACAAGCTAACCCCAGTAGGAAAAGCTCTCCAACCTCAGTACAGGGCACTTGTCCTGAAGAACTTGCAAACGCAGAACACAAGCCAAATGACCTCGAATGCCTCTCCGATTCCAGAAAGATCCACCTTGGAAATCTCCAGAGGATAGACAAGACAGACTGAAATCTGAAGAATCTCCTAGAAGTAGTTCTAATAGGCTAGTGCCGAGCTAAATAACTCATCAAAGGACTGATGCTGACGTCTCCCAAAGCCTCTCAGCAACTCAACATATTCTGGGTTCCATGTCCCTTGAAGAGAGCCTCCAAATGCTTGGGTTGACACCATCTGTCCTGTCCATTATTTATGGTGTTGCCTGTCCTTTGCCTTTGTCCCTGACCCAGTTTAGAGACACTTCGTCACCAGGTCTGAGCCTGCATCTCTTTGGTTTCCAGGGCAAACCTCCTTTGCCAGTGAACAAGTAATTTATAAGCTCCAGGCCTTCAATGGGAAAACTCAAGAGAGAACACCCTCTCCATTTCTCAACACTCTACAGGGCTTCTGACCCTCATTTGATGCTGGGCCCATGCCTTCCCTTTCCCAGTACACTCAGCCCTTCCTAAGGACAAAGTCCATGCTGGGCCCCATGGATAGACTGTCAGGGAAGGACCTATCATGGATCAAGTGCTCGAAAAGCCACTACTGCAAAAATAATAATGACAAATGTGCTTTGAAAGCACCTAATGTTGTTCATGGATTCAAATACACAGCACCATCACATGCTTGCGGCGTTCGTGGGTCCTTCAGATGGGACTCACTATACATACTTGTACTGTTTGCCTTCAACAACAGAGAGGCTCGGCAGTTAAGAGCACTTAAAGCAAATGACCTAGATGACCTGGGTTTGATTCCCAACACCCACATCAGAGGGCTCATAACAGCCTGTAACTCCAGTATGAGGAGATTGGAGACCTTCTGACCTCAAAGGGTACCTGTACACATGGTACACAGGCACGTGCGTGCACACACATACACTTCTTGTAGCGAGATATTCACCTTGTCTGCACCTGTGGCTTAGGCCATGCCCATTGGGGCGGAGACAGGGCCAGATGGGAGCTGGGAGAAAAGGCTGGGAAAGGGTCGGGCCGCCCCTTTTGGTGGTGGACGCTGGAAGGCTTAGGATCCAGTGGAACCTGCCACCTATGTTGTGAGTTATTTCTCCCTTAATAAACATCTGTTCGGTCTAATTGTTTATCCTGATCCTTATTAATCGCAATAGCTTCTTTCTTGGAATTTTCCCGGAGAAAGCAATAGTCTCTGAACATCCCCCACTCACTCCCTCCACCCACCCAGGACATAGTCTGTCTATTCAGCTGAGATGAAGTTCCAAGGCCCGGGACACCTCTGGTTTCCACTGAAGATTGCCCACCACACAGGACAAAGATCCTCAGAGAGCTGGCCAACTCAGTCACCTACTTGTCACATGTCATGGGTTTTCCTGGATGCCAAACTGGCTAGTTTGAAACCCTCCATTCTGTCTGCACAGACAGAGCTGGGAGCATCTGGGAAGAGCAGCTGTCTGCCTCAGGCCCAGCACACCTCCTTCTCTGGCTCATTCAAACAGGCCAGAGGTTGTTATTCTCCTTTTACACACTGGTACTGTGGAGCTGAGGATTGTGGGTGTGTCTGGAAAACCCCACGTCTCTCATCTCCCTTCTGCTTTGGACGTGGAGGCCTCCCTCTGGGAACTTTTTTCCCCCAGACAGCCTAAACAACTTAGGCAAAAGGATCTTGGAAGGGGCCTGGAAAGCTTCAGTGAGTCTCAGAATGTAGCCTTGCTCCCCCACACCCTCTCTCCAGCCTCCGGTTGCTGTCCATGAGTATAATATCCTGTCCTGAATCCCCCCCTTTCCCATTGCGGTCCCATCCTTAGGGGATGCTTATGCTACCTTCCCACCTCCTTCTCTCTGTTCTGTTTGTACCCGAGAGTGCTGCAATGGGATTTGTTTTTGGTGTTTTGTTTAAAGACCGCCCTAACTAGACATCCTGAACTGCCCAAAGACAGAGTTTTGATGATTTCGAATTGTCAGCTTGACACAACCTACAGCCACCTGGGAAGAGAAGACCTCAACTGAAGAGTTGCCTAGATCATGTTTGTCTGTGGGACATTGTCTCGTTTAATGATCACCATAGGGGCCCTGCCCACTGAGGGTGGCACCGTTCCCAGCTAGGCAGGTGTGTCTGCGCTGTATAAGAAAACTAGCGGGGCCTGAACCAGAGAGAAAGACCGCAAGCAGCTTTCTCCCATGGTTTCTGGTTCAAGTTCCTGAAGTGGAACTTTCCTTTTCTCTTCACATTGCTTTTGGTCAGAGTATTTTATCACAGCACAGGACTGGAAGAGGCTAGTGGGGACTTCAGGGGACAAGTGTGTGGATTACACTGCCCAGCTCTGTGAGGTAGAATTCACAATGCCGTCAAAATGCATCCTGCACAAGCCTAAGCTTTAGGGATGCTTAGCCTCGTTTTTAAGCAGGTATGGAACACAATGAAAATGTTTCACCTAGTAGGAGGCAACTAACTGCCTTTACTTTTACACCTCTTGCCCTGGTCACCTAAGAAGGAAGAAATTAAAGCTAACTCAATGACTTCACGGTGACAGAATGCCCATTTCCTCTTGGAGGAAGGACGTGGTTCAGGATCAGGTTCCCCTTGAGGGCTGTTAGTGTCTCTCGTTTGCCAGAGCGCTTGCCTGGCACTGGCAAGCCCTGGGTTTGACTGCCAGCACTGTACAAACGGGTGTAACGGTGCATGCCCATAAGCCAAGGGAGAGGCATGGATTAGAAGTCCAAGGTTGTTCTCAGCCATTTAACGAGGCAGAGGCCAGCCTGGGCTACTTGATATAGCACAAAAACAACCACAAATGAGCTCTCTAAACCCCAGTATGGTCCTGGAGTGCCGTGTCCTAACTTCTGAGTTACTAATCCCTGAACAGTGAAGGCCAGGACAGTGGACCGTGAAGGAGACGGGAAAAACTCATGTGACCACCCACAAACAAAGCTGCCATCTCTTGGGCCCTGGGATGGGAGTCCTATTCTGTCTTGCCACAAACAATGACCTGCTGTGGTCCTGTCTTGGGGGTTCTCGTCTGGGAAGTATCTTCCTCTTAGCATTTTGGAGAAGTGACGCTGAGGCCATCAAGATGTCCGTGAATGGGCGGTACCTGGGACCCCTTTCAGTTACCTGACAATCAGAACACGTGTCTGCTTTGCTCCCCTCTGGAGAAAAGACAAGATGGTGGGGACACAAAGACACGCACAGGAGTCACACAATGAGCTCAGATTCAGCCCGTGTCCTCCCCAGATGACCAAGTGGGAGGACCCCTATCGCTGGCTCCAGAATTCAGAACCACCCTGCCTGGGCTCCACCCCAGCCTCTGGTGAGCAGTAGTGCTGTGCCCTTGGACAAGCCACGTGATCTGACTCTCCCTTGCCTTTGGGGACTCAGGGCCTGGCACCACCTGCACCTACCTTGCAGAACTGAGGCTGGGGTTTTCAATATGAAGTCCTGGCCAGAGCAAGTCTGGCTCATGCGGCATTTTTGTCATCCCTACCAGGACTGCAGGCAGCTACCTCTGTGGTCCAGGGTTCTTTCTCATCACTTGAGAAGTGGAAAAAGTGAACCGATGTGATAAGACAAAAACATCTGAGGACTGCATAACAAACAGGGCTCCTTTTGAGCACATCAGCCTGCCCAAACCCCTCTTTTTATACTAGCTTTTGCTGACATTCTGTAGGACCTCATGTAGGAATCTCTTTGCTCAGGGCAGCTTGGGAGCAAACCCGTGACCATGAGCCCTCCTTACACCGAGCCCTCTGCTTTCTTGCCTCAGCAATGTTGGACCTTCTGCCCTGGGTCCCATGGACACTTGAACCTCTAAGATCACCAAAGCCCTGGGGTGACTCCGTGAAAACCTGCATGATTTCTACGTTGACGTAGTGATCTTTCACTGTTGGCTCTGCATTACGTGTGAGAACAAGATCCTGGCGGGTGCTCATCCGCCTCTTCCTGAGATCACATACTGAAGGGGGAATCCTTCCTTCCGCGTACCAATGCTGGCTCCTGTGTCTGAAAAGCGCTCCTCTCTTTTCTTCCTGCAAAACCCCTATGCATCCCGCAATGTCCAGAGCAGCTATTGTCTCCTTTGAAACTTGCCTTAGTAATTTTTGGCCTCAAAGAAAGAGTTAATAACACTTTCTTGTGAGAATTTTATTTTCGGGGGGAGGGGGGAGTGGCCTGAATTTTTTTAGTAGACTTTCTTATATTGTGCTTTTATTAGTTGCTATGCTCTGAACCAGGAACACTAAAATTTATTTATAAATTATTGGCATGTAATTGGCATTCATTAGTTTTTGCTGAGGGGCTGGAGAGAAGGCTCTGTAGCTAAGGGCACTTACTGTTGTGGGTGTGGGTTCAGTTCCCACATCAGGTAGCTCACAACTGCCTGTAACTCCACTACCAGGGGAATCCAACTCCCTCATCTGGCCTCCATGGACATCTGCGTGCAAGAAAAATAAATAAATCTTTCCAAAAAAACGAGTTGTGAATAAGACCCTTTTGCTATGTAAGACCTCTTGGGGATCTGAAGGCCCACAAACAAGTTGGACATTTGCTTTTCAACTGTGGACGCCTGGCTGCCAAAGGAAACAGAAGCAAGTATCAGCAGAGATCTGCTAGTCATTAGGGCAATTAAACTCCTGAATAACTTACCGAGGACTCTGGAAACCATCCTGGGTGAGCACCCTGAGATCTAGTGATGCTTCCGTAGCCACTGGCTGTTTACTGGTCATGGGAGAGTGAAGATCTCACTCTGCCCACTGCCTCTCCCTCAGACCACTGCGCCCAGCAAATGATACCTAGCTCTTGTCCTCCTGATCTCCACCAGCCAACTCAAGAATACTTCTTCCTCTCTGGCAACTCGTTCCAAAAGGAAACCTCCTTCCTTGGGGTCCAGGGGCATTCACCAGAACTCTGGCTGATTCAGGGACAAACTACGACTTGACTTCACAGTGAGAGAGTCCTTTGAGACAACAACAAAAAAAAGAATTTCTGTTAGCCCCAGTACCCATTCATTAGTGCTAAACCCAGTTTGGGACACCGTATGTCTGAGTGTGTGTGTGTGTGTACGTGCGTGTGCGTGCGTGCGTGTCTGTGTGTGTGTGTGTGTGTGTGTGTGTGTGTGTGTGTGTGTGTGTGTTGGCATGGCAACATGACATATCCATCCTAACTGGAGCTCCTGGTGTAACACATCTGGAACAAAATAAACTCACTAATGACGTCTTCCATCCTGTGTGGCATGTGTGTCTCAAATAGCTAGCGCCCCCCTCCCAAAAAGCCACTAAGCTCAAACAGCACTGAGAGCTGACATTCTTTGTAGCCTGTCTGTATTCCCCTGCTCACTTCCGCACTGGCAGCTGGGGAGCGTCAGGGGGAAAGAACCTTGGACAGCTGTTGGTAGATGTCACGCAGACTTCCTCCCGGCTGTTAGCAAGTGGTGAGCTCATGTCCCTGGTGAGAGAGTCGACCTGTGAGGTCCACCACCAGACCGGAGCATGCTTTGGGATGGAGAGAAGAGAAATAGCTCTGGGTGGGGGTGAGCTTCCTCCTGTCAGAAAATCCACAGAAGACAGCCTCAGGGAGAGTGGTCCTGTAGACTCTTTTCTTACACTGAGACAGTTTTCCTTCTAGAAAAGCCCTGGAAGCTTGTGATCATTTCAGGGAGATGATACTGATCCAACAAAATTTTTAAACTTGAAATGTACTGTGGATATGAGAAAAAAAAAATATTGCAAACCCATTTTTTCCTACATGTTTCTAACCATTTTCCCTAATGTAATCATTAGTAATTCATTTTTATTGGTTTTAAGGGCGTGTATAAAATAATGGGTTTCTTTATAGTTTCATACCCAGTATCAGTAAAACTTGCTCATATTCCCGCCCCCCCTTACCCTCCCATGACCCTCCCCGCCCTCTGGTCTCCTTCCTTCCCCCAGATAGTTCACCTTCTGCTGGTGTGTGAATGCTTGCGTGCGAGCATGCGTGTGTATGTGTGTAGATCCAGAGTTGGCATATGAAAGAAAATGTGGACTCGCTTGTCTTTCTCCTCCGACTTGCTCCCCTCGCTCCCTCACTCTTTCCTCAATACTGCCCCTCCTCTGCCCTCTCCTCTCTCGCAGTCCCCTCTGTTTGCACTGGAAACTATTCATTTTGGTTGTTTTTTTAACTGAGAAGGAATTGAGTCGTCCAACCTGGCTGCCAACTTGCTAAGTAGCTAAAGATGGGCCTGCACTCCTGATTCTTCTCCGCCATCTCCAGAGCGCGCCCAGGCAGTGCAGGTGTGCCCCACTGCCTGACTGACAACTGATGTTCCAGGCTCCCCTCAAATGACCCATCTCCTCCCCAAATCGAGGTTCACGGAGTACTTGCTGATAAAGAGTATCCTACAAAGGATGGTCATGGCCAGTTGCAGCCCCCTGCCAAGTTTTTGAATGCTTAAAAAATAATATTCAAGTTTTGACAGTGTTCGATTGTGCACAAAGACCCTCAAGTGGTCCCTTCGGGGAAGCAGGGTATCAATACTGCAGTCGCTGTGGCCACCAGGGCACTCACCTATCCCGAGGCTGCTGCACCCCATTCTCATTAGTCCTGCTTTCTCAAAGCTAAGGCTAAGGTGTGGGAGGGATGTTCATTCAGAAATTGTTCAGGTTTACCAGGAAGGAGAGAACTGAGACTCTGGTGCCGACTTGCAAACCCACGCATCTTCCTTCTAGGAAACCATGAAGTACAAAGTTGTTCCTTACAAAATAGCAGCTCGTGAAATAAGCTAGCTTTTCCTTCTTCTCCCATTCCCTGGAGCTCAAGAATCCAGCCTGGGTTTTGGCTCTAGACCCTGGCCAGGCATCAGTGGGGTAACCCAGAAGAAATACTCAACTCCTTTCAGAATCCCATCTGAATGGTCAAGATTGGCACCCAGAAGAGGATGGAAGCCAGGAGACCAGAGAGCTATATGCAAGAAGCATCTGCCTCTGCTAACAAGATCTACCAAGCCATCCATCTACCCTGAGCCTCAGTCTTTTCACCTGTCAAATGGGTGGATCTGGCTGGCATAGATAACTATAATGCAATAACCCTATGAATTGATGGCACATAGGTCAGCTGGGGATGGGGAAGTCCCCTTTAGCAATTGTGCCCCAAAGCCTGGCCCCACTCTTTGCCTGCTGTTAGCCCAAGCTATATTGACCCTGCCCAGCCTAGAGACATCCTGGTGAAGCATCAAGGGAAGGTTTGGGTGAGGGCTGGCCCGGGCCAGCAGGGGAGGACCCGCCGGGGTATTTTTTTTTCACATGCATATGTCCCCTCTCAGGCAGCCCTTTCAGAGCCCCGGACAATGTGCTCTTTTTGTCCCCAACCCTTTCAGCCGCCTGTTCATTCTCTTTGCATCTGCTGTCACACAGGACATCCCGGCTGGCAAGCGACCACGGGGACACATTGTGCTGTCTTAATGAAGCATGGGGCTGGTGACACGGGGGTGGTTGGGGCCTGCGGAGGCTGCAGTAAGCAGAGGGGCACCCCACATTTCTACATCAGACTCCTCCTTGAGGGCAGGACCATTGTCCTTGCCTCCCTTTCCTTCTCATGGCCCCAACGGATGGATCTGTACGAAAGAAATTGAAGCTTCGAGGACTGGGGGCCAAGGGCTCCTCTGGAACAGATGGGGCTCTGCTGCTCCCTGGTAGCTGAGTGACTGAGAGGAGAGCCTGGAAGAAGGTGTGTCACCTAGGCAGAATCTGTCCCCCTCCAACATGTGGCTGGGAAAGAAGGCCCCTGGAGGGTCCCAGTGGGTCCTTTGAAGCCACCCGTGTCCTCTTCCACCGGGGGTCAGGCTGGCCAGTGAAATAACTTCTTAAGAGGCCCCTTCAATTCCTCACAAGACACAGCTGGGACTGAAGAAAAGAGACAGGGATTCGAACGTTTCCCATCATGGTTAGACACAGGAAGAAACAGCAGTATGCAGGCAGCAGCAGGGCAGGTGATAAGCTCGAGGTCACTCTTCCTCATGCCAAGCGCTCATGAGAAATCCCGTTCTCCCTTCCCACCACACACCCACTACAGAAGGGAAATGAAGGTGGGCTGCAGGCAGGGCACGGGCTTTGCTCCCTGAGGGGCTCTGATCTTTGCTCTGAAGGAAGAAGCTGCCATTCCAGGCATCTGCACGGCACTGTAGGTGTGGCTAGAAGCCCTCAGCCAGTGACGGCTCTGGTGGTTTTACTTGGGGCTTTTCATTGCAGCATGGGCTCCACCTGCAGCTCTTAGCCCTTCCCCACCTCCCCAGCTCTTTCCTTCTAGTCACAGTTACCTAGCAGAAGCCCAGGATGCACCACAAGAATCTGGCATGAGATTCTTCTTACCACTTGAGGGCTGCCTTTCTGGTCTATTTACTGCACACACGCACCCCCTCCAGCCCAACCCTTACCCTTCCTGGCCTGCTTACCCGCCCACCACCCAAAGAAAAAAGCCTGGGCCTTGTCCAACAAGGCCCCCTGTCCCCTTTAACAAGCAAAGTGTGCTGGCATTGCAATTGGTGGTCTTCTCCCTGAAGGTCTTTAATCAGTGCAGAATGTAGACCTCGCTGTCTTGCCAGCCCCATGAAAACGCAGTTGGCAGGTAGCCGAGACGGGGGAATTCGTCATAGGTTGGATGGGCCCAGGCACTAAGCACAAGTGTACAGCTTATGCAAATAGTTTTGCTTAGCATGGATCCTGTGTTCTTAGTCCCCCTCTTCCCCCCCCAGAACTTTTTTTCCCCCCGCTCAAGGGTGGGGAGAGACTGGGAGAGCGAGGGCAGTGGGGAAAACAAGCCCTTCCCTGCCAGATCTTGTGCTCAATCAGAAAGGAGCAAATTGCTTTTCCTAAAAAAGAAAAAGGCGTGCATGGCGGGAGGGGGGTACAAAACACCCATCCTTTGCTCTAAGCAGCAAAGCGTTTGAAAGCTGAACTGCTCAAGCACTGAGTGTGTTTGGGGGGAGCGATTATCCCCACCAAGACCCATTCACCCTCTCTGGGAGGCCTGTGGAGCACCTGGGTGGGGACTTGGCCCTCAGGACTTCCAGCCCTTTCCTTGTCTTGCCTCAGCTTTCCAATTGGGGCAGACACCGAGTGTCAATTACGGAGCAACAGAGTGTCGGCGCATCTCCACCTCCCTGGGAGAGAAAGCAAGTGGTGGCTTCTCTTGGCTCACGTAGCAGTAGCTAAACCTTGTTTAAAGAACAGTAGTCTCCAAGTTCAACTGGGAATGTCACATAACTTTCCTGCTCTTCAGCTCTGTCGTGTTGGCAAGGCTAGCAGCTCTGACCCTCATGTTGCAATGCACAGTATACTTGGCTCGTAGGAGAGACTCGGTTAATCTCTGAGAAGAAAGGATGAAACCAGACATTGAGAGGAAGCTGCGAGCATGCGACCTGGTGGGCCATAGACACCGTACAACGTTAACCACCCGTGGCAAGGTCACAGAAGGAATCAATTGAAAAGTTAAGCTCATAGGAGGATAGTGTTGAAACATCAACTCAGCTCAGCCCTGAAGACGGGTAGAGAAGCCAGAGCTAGGGCAACATGCCTCAAGGTTCAACTAGAATGGTTGTAACCAGGCAGTGCTGAGACTTTGGGACAGGACCATTCTTTTTGGGGCCAGAGGAGGGGTAGGAGGGGTTCCCAGGCAGGATGCCAAGGGCACTTCACCATTTGTGATAACAACAACAGAGTCTTCAGACAATTCTAGCTGTTCCCTGGAGGATGCGAGATCTCCTCAAAGTTTCCTTACTGATTTGTGGTCTGTTCCATCACAAACAGTGACAATGACCTGCTGAGTCCTGCACACTGTGGGCTTCCTTCTCAGACCCTGCCTACACTAGAGGCAAAGCAGCAATCACCACCTGAACGGCTGCTGTGAAGGTCAAAGGACAGCCCAGACTTTTGTATGAGGCATCGTGGACTTCTGGTTTCCCAGGTAGTGCTTAAGAAGTATGAAAACTGCCAGGCGTTGGTGGCTCACGCCTTTAATCCCAGCACTTGGGAGGCAGAGGCAGGTGGATCTTTGCGAGTTCGCGCCTGGTCTACAAAGCTAGTTCCAAGACAGGCTCCAAAGCTACACAGAGAAATCTTATCTCAAAAAAAAAAAAAAAAAAAAAAAAAAAAGTATAGAAACTGCCATTTATTTGACCCACGAGGCAAAATGATGAGAAAGGTGAAAATCTAATTCTTCCATCCATCAGAGAAGTAAGGTCATGGGGTAAATGGCTGACCCCAAGGCTGACCCCAAGGTGTTAGAAGCAGATTGTCAGGCATGGGGGACCACAGCAATGGACTCGCCAGCTGGAGAAAGCCAGGCTGCTGCTGCTGGCACAGTGCTTGCTGCAGGGTCTGCGGGGACAAGTGTGAGTTCAAGTCCAGGGTGCCTCCTCTGTGGGGCAGCCATACTTTCCTGGATTTAACCTCAGGACCTCTGCCAGGTTCTTATAGGCTTCACCAGGGTGTCTTTCTCTACCCAGACATGCCCTGGGGCTTGAGCACGGCCTGGTTCTCCTTTTGTTTCCATGATAAAAGTCGTTATTTCCTCCTTACTTTAGAGAAACAAACCTTCTCGTTTACTTTGCCTTGGCCTGGGAGAAGGACCATGGCCAGCCCCTGCCCCTTCTGGTCATACTGTCAAGAGTGCAGTGGAGAGCTGAGAAGCCCTGCTGCAATTCAGTCAGGGTACAAGCTCACCAAAGCACAGAGATCTGATCACAGTGTGGCCTGCTTATCTTCCCCGCTGCCTTCCCCGCACTCCCCAGAGGCCTGCGAATCGCCCTACCTGCCACCCACTCCACCGTGTCCGGCTCTAGGGCAAAGGAGCCCTACAAGGCTAAAGACAGTTTGAAAGGGCAGCGTGAGCACCCCAACCAGATTCAGATATGACAGGAGTGTTGCGCTGGCTGGATTGGGACTTTTAAACAACTGATTCATATGCAAGGGCCAGAAGGAATGAAGGAGGCAGCTCGCTGGAACAGATGGGCCTTGAGAACAGAGATGGACATTGTAAGCAACGGACAGCCTAAAGGAAGCAGGAGGGGCTGCAAACACTAACCAGCGAAGATTGCCTTTGATGGACTCATTAGTGGCCTGGGTGGAGCTGAGGAAATAATCCCTGAGCATGAGGGTGTGTCATTAGGAACTTTCAGTGTGGAAAATCAAAAAGAAAAAGGACTGGGAAGGAAAATAAAGAAAAGACAAATAAATCCAAGAAAAAAAAGGCATACCATTTGTGAGGTGACTGTATCAGAAGTGAAAATGCTTAGAGCAGGGTGGACTGAGGAGAGGCGTCAGGACAGAACACTTGTTTAGCTCCAAGGAGACATCAGGTTCAGCCCCCCCCACCCCCCCCACACACACACTCACACACACACACACACACACACCACACACACACACACACACACACACTCCACACACACACACCACACACACACCACACACACTCACACACACACACACACTCACACACACACACTCACACACACACTCTCACACACACACACACACACACACCACACACACACCACACTCACACACACACACACACACACACACACACACACACACACACACACACACACACACACACACACACACCAAGGGGCAGGGAGCTGTTTGAAGAAATAATGACTGGGAATTTCCCCAAATTGGGTTTGGTCAGACACCAAAACCACAGATCAAAAAAGTTCAGAAAACACAAGTGAGATGTAAGTACCCTAAACAAACAAAACTCCCCACACTCGGGCACACTATCCTCAATGCGTGATAGGGAAATCTTGGAAGACACCAAGGAAAAAAAATGTCTTACCTGTGTTGAAAGAAAGATAAGAATTTCATCCAAATTCTCACCAAAACAGATGAGCAAGGAAGAAGGGAGCAGATGGAATGTTACTGTAGAAAAAACTGGCCAATCTAGAATCTGGCAACCTTCAAAAAATGAGGAGAAAATAAAGATTTGTTTGTTTATTTTAGACAAGGTCTCTCTACACAGCCCTAGCTGGCCCGGATTTCGCTGTGTGGACCAATCTGGCCTCAGAATCACAGATATCCTCCTGCATCCTTGCCCTAAGTGCTGGAATAAAGGTGGTGCCACCACGTCTAGCAGGCTTTTTATCATAGAAATTTAGAAGGAATCTATTGCCTGGCAATCAGTGTAAAAAGTTCTTTAGATAGGCAGGGTCACTGCAGAACATGCCTGACATCCAGGGGGGCTGAAGCAGGGGGAATCATGAATTGAGGCCAGCCGGGACTACAAAATAAGATCCTGTTTTCAAAAAGGATGGGATGGGGTTCAGAAAGGAGGGAGAAGAACGGGAGAAGAGGGAGAAGGGGGGAATGGGGAGCTGGCTCAGTGGTTAAGAGCACTTGTTGCTCTTGCCAAGGATCCAGGTTCTATTTCCAGCACCGACATGACCTCTCACAACCACTGCTACTTGGAGTCATCCAAAGTCACCATGTGCTATTAAAGGTGCTTTCTGTCTGGAGATGGCATTTGTTTACATGGAGAATCATTCAAAGTGGACAAAACGCAACCCCCCAAGCCCATGGAAATGCCGATGCCAGGCTTCACTCTAATGTCAACCAGAAGCACAGGCTGAGTCTGGGTAGATGGCCTAGCTGGTAAAAGATGCCAGCCCTTCTAGCCCACGTTCAGTTCCTAGTCTGTAGGAGAAGAGCCAAGCAGCATAGTTCAATAAAAAGCATGGATACGTAGGGAGACGCTGAGCTCAGAGAGTTGTCTTCACTTCCAAGACATAAAACATCATGTAGGGACAGCACAGTGGTGAGCATGCATGGAGTCTTCCCAAATGTTTGCCAGCAATGTGTACATGTGTCCTAGGAAGCCAGAAAAGTGAGTGCACTGGATCCCCTGCAGCCGAAGCTAAGGCTGTGATTAGATGCTCATGTGTGTGCTGGGAACGGAACTCTCCAGCCACCTCTCCAGCCTGGGGACATCCTTTTCAACAACAGCACATTTTGTTTTCCCAAGTCAGCGGTTACTCAGCACCCTGTCAAATAAAACAACTAGAAAGGATTGGTCAGCGACCCTGCCCTGCTGGCAAGTAGCTCCTCAAAGAGCTTTGGCTCCCACAGAGCAAAGCTCAGAAAACATCAGCCGGAGGACAGGATGGAGCTCCCTGCTCAGTTCCTAGGCCTCATGATCAGAGTCCCAGCACCCTACAGGTGGCCCTGTCTTTCACCTTCCACATGTGTGAACATCTCTGTGCTTAGTGATCTAATCTTTAACATGGGAATATTAAAACTCCCAACTGTCGTGAGGATAATGAGTCAATACACTCAAAGCTCTCAGGAGGGCTGGAGATGCAGCTCAGTGGACTGGAGGGCTTAGTGTGTAGCACACAGGAAATGCTCAGTACATTTTGGCTTCTGACTTGGTAGATTAACCTGTAACATGACATGACAGAAAAACAAAGAAACAAAACAAAACAACAAGAAAAAACAAAACTAAGTTTCCGAATGATGTTCTTTAAAACATCTGTGGAGGGATGGGCTGTATTTTGTTTTTTGACATGTGGATATCAGTCTGTCTGGCTCACACATATCACAGCATGTATGTGGAGGTCAGAGGTCAATCTGCAGGAGCCAGTATCCTCCTTCCACCATGTGGGTCTCGGGGACAGAACTCTGCTGTTCAGGCTTGGTGGCAGGCACCCTCACCTGCTGAACCATCTTGTCAGGCCACCTGTGTTTTAGTCATGCTGTTTCCTCTACCCAAAACTCTCTGTCTTCTCTCTTTTATTCCCCTCTCATTTCTCCGTGTGACACATCTCATGACCCATAACCCAACATGTATCACACCTCAGTGAAAACTGAAACAGAATTTTTAGCATATGCTCCAAAAATGATTCTACACTCAATCTAGCAGCCAGAATAAATGCAGTCAAGTTTTTAATTTTTATTTTGTAGATAGACCAATGTTAAAATAGCAACCTCCTTACAATTAGGAATCACACCTGGTAACTGGTTAATTATTTTCTTAATTTTATTACATTTATTTAGTATGCGTATGTATCTGTGTGTGCATGTGTCTCTGTGTGTATACCTATGTGTGTGTGTATATGTGTCTATGTGTCTGTGTCTGTATCTGTGTGTCTTTGTGTGTGTCTGTGTGTATCTGTGTGTGTTTGTGTGTCTATCTGTGTCTGTATTAGTGCGTCTCTGTGTGTATCTAGTGACCATGTGTGTCTCTGTGTGCACGGGTACAAGCACACCATGATGGTGTCCCATGTGAATGTCAGAGGACACCTTATGGGAGTCAATTCTTTCTGTCTGCATGTGAATCCTGGGACTTCAACTCATGTCCCTGGGCCTGGGGAAACAAGTGCTTTTTCCCACTGAGCAACCCTGCCATCTCTGATGGGCTAATTTGAAAAATTAATATAATACAGTGGAAAACAACAAATGAAGGAGAAGGCTGAGAATTGCTTGCTTGTAAATCCACTAGATGATGTCTGTATGAGGGTGTTTACACTGTAAATCCACTAGATGACGTCTGTGTGCGAGTGTTAGCACTGTAAATCCACTAGATGATGTCTGTGTGCGGGTGTTTGCACTGTAAATCCACTAGATGATGTCTGTGTGCGGGTGTTTGCTTGTAAATCCAGTGTTGAATACTGCCTAAAAGCCAGGAGGGAAGGAGATCTCGAGTTGGGTGCTTGATCCTTAGAAAATAAACAAATAAAGGACTAGATGCTGTCAATCTAAATGAGGTAGAGGGCAGGGAAGGAACTAGAAGGAAAAGAGTCTTTGAAGAGGTGACCCTAGAAGACAGGTAGGTCAGTGATGCCAGGCAGACTCATCTCTGAGGGATGCGAGGCTTGGGGTGTCCTCTCTTTTGCTCAGATCTTATCTGGGACTATTTATTTAACCCTTCCCACAAGCTGACTCTCATCTGCTCTGGGATTTGGCCACTCTCATATATTCTAGCCATATCCAGTCAGCTTTCTCACCCCTGTTCCCCTCTGCCTCACCTCTACCTGGCAGGGACAGAGCCTCTGGCTGTTGATAAGATTCAGAGCTGTCTGGAAAATTATTTCTTCAGTCGTGTCACCTTCAAGTTTCAAGTGAAAAACAGAAGCAAAAGCTCACTGGGTTGGAGAAACCAAATATTGTCTACACAGTTGCAAACTGTATGCCACGCTCTGTGTCAAGCAAAATTTAAGAGGGCCATTTACCCTGTCACATCACCGTCACTGTAGCCAAGGTCTCCAGGTAACACTCCACATATGTTGACTCAAGCTGATAAGAAACGGCTTTGTTCTCAGCCTGGGCTCCACTGGAGAAAGAATGCCTGCAGAAGTGACCCAGATGCGTTCACCCCAGTCTAGCCATGTGCTTGATTTAGCATCTTCAGCCTGTGATAGAGGACTGTGGCCCAAGGGGTCAGAGGTGACCTGCATTTTCTGCACGCTGTGGGGTGTGGGAGGGAGCAGCCTTCTTCCTACTCAGTCACCCTTGGAAACGCAGCTCAATGACCCCACATCATAGGAATCTGCCCAGCGTGCTTTGAGGAGGCCAGGGGAGCCTGCCCTTCCGTGCAGCAGCTAGACGTTTCTCTGAAATGCTAATGAGTGGTTTATTTCAGAACTGCTTATGGCATCCTCGGACTTGAAATGACCTGGACTACCCAGCAAGGCCCTCCCTGGTAGATGTCCAGCCCTCCTCGGCTCTCAGCAGCCAAAGGTTCTGTTTCCTCTGGCCTGTCTTGTTCCCAGCTCTCTGTCCTCCCTGCAATCCTCCCTTCCTAGAGAAAGGAATGAAGGGGTGAGATATGTCACTAGGTAAGGAAGACTCAGGGACGGGCACTCATGAAGTGCCACTAATACAGGTTCTTAGTCCGGTTATTTTACTTAATCTTCAAGGCCAGTGTGGTAAAGCTAAAGAAACCCAGGCTTGGAAAGACAGTGACCTGACAGCCTACCTTCTTACCCATACTGAATCACCCCAGGAGACAGAGGGACTGGCTCAGTATTCTTTGTGATTTCATATACTTATTCTGAACCTGGTTTCTCAATAGCTAAGTAAGAACACATACACACTCACACACACACACACACAGCATGCACATATACAAGCATCCTTATCACATGTGCACATGGATCCTTTGCAGATGCTGTTTTTAAACCTACAACACCCCTTTCCTTTCACCTAAGCTATGGCTTTAAGGCATCTGCTTTTCAAAGGTTACCACTTCCTCCTGTGCTGCCCTCCACCCCCTGGAGTCTGCCAAGTACTTGCTCTCACAGCACTGATTACCACAGACATCCTCTTACCTAACTTCCATTCAAATGATGCTCCAGACTTAGCGTTGGCTTTCTGATACTGTAACAAAATACCTGGGCTATTCAAACTAAGAGGGTGACAGGTTTATTTTGGGATCCATTTTGGAGAATTCAATTCATATTTAGTTGGCCTTGTTGCTTTTAAGCTTGCGTAGAGGCGCACCATGGTGGATGCACTTATAAACTTATCTTTTCATATCAGGGTACAAACAAAGCAGGAGGATGGGTGTCCCTCTACCTCTTTTATGGGAACACCCTAAAATGACCTTTCTCCCATAATGCCCTACCTCCCACAGCATCCACTACCTCCTGATAGTGTCTCAGGGTAGGGACCAGCCCTTGTAACATATGAGCCTGAAGGGGACAGATGTCATGTGATCTCTGTTGCTGTGATAAAAACACTCTTACCAAAGCAACTTGGGAGGAAAATGTTTATTTGGCTTACACTTCGATCACTGAGGAAACCAGGGCAAAAACTCAAGGCAAAAACCTGGAGGCAGGAACTGTGGAAGAATAATCTTTTCGTACATGGTGAGGACGCGTCATTCTGATTGGTTTCATAAGAAGCTGAATGGCCAATACGAGGCAGGCTTTTCAGGCACACAGGATGCTGGGAAGAGAGGGAGGTTGCCAGCAAGACAGAGAGGAAGCAGCACGGGCAGTACAGAGTAAAGGTAATAAAGCCAAGAGACAAAAAGTAGGTTGACAAAAGTGGGTTAATTTTAGTTGTAAGAGCTAGTTAATAACACGCCTAAGCTATTAGCTGAGCTTTTGTTAATAAGGGTCTCCATGTAGCTATTTGGGAGCTGGCTGGTGGGACAGAAAAATCTACCTACAAGCAACTGTGGAGAAACACTGATTGCTGGTTCACTCTCTGGCTTACTCCAGGCTCATGCTTATGGGGCTTTTGGGAACGCCCAGAACCACCCGCCTAGGATGGTGCTGCCCACTGTGGGTTGGCTCTCTGCCTCAGTTAATCCCCCAACAGAAACCTGCCCAGGTAACTCCTCCGTGATGTTCAATTAAAGACCCAAACCACCAACACTCCCACTTCTCCATTAGACATAGATTAGAGTCTGGCCACTCTGTCAGATAACCACTTAATTTTGTTCCTTCCTTGTACCCTGTTTGCTTTGTCATTTGTACCTCTTCCCAAGTTTCTCCATGCCAGTTGTGCGTGGGTGAGTCCGGCACTACAGAAATGATGACGAGTGAGTACAAAGGGTAATCACTTACCTTCAGGCTAAAATGAATAGCCCAGAAGGGCGTGCTGAAAGTGGGGTGTTCCCTTCTGCAGCCAGCTAAACTACGTGGGGGGGGGACTGAGAAGTGGGTGACTGCAAAGCTACAGATGTCTGCAGCCAGATTCTTCTCAAGTGTGTCTTTAAATCCTCCCTCTGCTGTCGAGAATGAAAACAGGAAATCTCTGCAGCAAGGGTGTGGTGGATACAAAGATCACAAAAAAGGTTCGGGCTTTGCACCAGGAGATGCATGTGAGCCAAGTGTGGGCCAGGCCTGGTGGGCACAGCTGTGACTCCCAGTGCTTGGGACAGGGAGGCAGAAAGATCAGGCATCCATCATCCCTGGAGGCATAGTGAGCTTGAGACCAGCCTGGGATACACAGAACTCTGTATCACAAAACCAAAATGGTAACAATAGAGCTTCGTGTGTGTGTGTGTGTGTGTGTGTGTGTGTGTGTGTGTGTGTGTGTGTGTGTGTGTGTAAATCTTCTGGGTTAAAATAAAGGCTTATGGGATGTGTCTTTTTCTGTGATTCCTTGTTCGGTGACAAAACCTTTGTGGAGGTGACAACACTGTCACAATCCCACAAGGACATGTCACAGAATGTGGAGCTCAGTGTGAAGCAGGAAGGCAGGTCTCCTTCTGAATATCTTAGTAATTTCAATATGGTGTTGACAGTGTATTAGGCCTCGTGAACACTGGTGCTTAGGGCTATCTGAAAGGAGACCTGCCATGTAGGCCAGGGGGCCCTCTAGGCTTGGTGCCCTGGGATGTTCCACAGTTACACCCATAGAACAGCCCAGACTGCTGCGTCCCAGCACGGAAATCGGTAAGTTCAGGTGCTACAGTGAATGGTTTTCTGGAGAGAGCCTGTTAGTGTCAGGTGGTTTTCCAGACTCTTTAAATGCTATCGGAAGAGAAACTCAGATTCCAGCCCTTCTGCCACTTAGTGTCTACTGACAGCATTAAGAACGGAAAAGACAGGGCTGGAGAGGTGGCCCAGAGGTTAAGAGAAGTGGCTGCTTTTTCAGAGGTCCTGAGTTCAATTCCCAGCAACCACATGGTGGCTCACAACCATCTGTAATGAGATCTGGTGTCCTCTTCTGGTGTTCAGGAGAGGGTAAAACACTATACATAGTAATAAATACATCTTGAAGAAGGGAGGAGAAGAAGGAGAAGAAGAATTTAAAAGACATGTTGGCTTGCAACCACCTGTAACTTCAGTCTCAGGGGAATCTAATGCCCTCTGTTGGACTGCACAAGCACTAGGCACACATGTGGGGCACATACATACATGCAAAAATCCATACACATAAAATTAAAATTTTAAAAGAAAAGCAAATCCAGAGGAAATCAGAATATGTGGGTTAAGTGCTGTTTGAGCTTCAGTTTTTTTACTGTTTTTTTCTGTTAACCAAAGCAAAACTCACATGCACATGCTTACACATGCTTAGGGAATACATTTGTGCATGCGTGTTTGTACATGTAGAGACTAGAAATCACTGTTGTTCCTCAGGTGCCATTCATTTTGTTTTGTATAAAGTGTGTGGGGGGGTATTCACAAGACTATGCTTGTGTCCATACCTGTGCATGGGCATGAAGAGGCAAGTCAGCATGCCAGGTATCTTCTACTACTGCTGGTCTTACTGCCTTGAGACAGTGTCTCTCACTACCTAGAAGCTTTCCATTTTGATTGGTTGGCTGGCCAACAACAGCTTGGAATTTGCCTGTCTTTGCTGCCCAGTGTTGGAGTTACAAACACACTCAACCATGCCTGACTTTTTACGTGTGTGATAAGGGCTTGAGTTCGGGTATCTGTGCTTGTTGTATAACAAGCGCTTCCATACAATGAAAAGTTTCTCCAGCCCCCCACCTTATTGTTTTGGGACTGGGTTTTTCATGGGCTTGAATCTTGGAGAGTAGGTAAATCTGGCTGGCCAGCAAGCTTCAAGGATCTCCCTGTCTCCACCACCCCAGTGCTGGGGTTACAAATGTATGCTAACATGCCTGGGTATTCTTTTACATGGGTTCTGGGAATCAAACCCAGGTTTTCACACTTGTACAGCAAGCAATTTATAGACTGGACTGTCTCCCCTGGACCCCTTATTTCTCTCATCTCTTAGTGTTTCTCTCTGCTGTTTCATTTTATCGCCAAGCCATTTGTTCAGAGGAAATCATATTTATTTCCAGTATCACCAAGAAAGGCAGTTCAACAATAGAGACCCCTTAGCAGAAGGGGTGGCCTGGGCATAGACAAGACATTGTATCTCTCTACCTGCCTTTGTATGTAACTGTATCTTACACAGGCGCGCACGCAACACACACACACACACACACACACACACACACACACACACACACACACAAATTGTGTCTATCTCAGAGACACAGTTTTGTGAAAAACTGATGGGAGACGTCATTCTGTAAATATGTTTCTCTTATTGATTAATGAATAAAGCACTGTTGGCCAATAGGAAGGTAAGATAGGTGGGACTAGGAGACAAGGAGGATTCTGGGAGATGTAGTGAGGAGATTCAAGATGTAAAGACTTGAGAGAAGAGATCTGGACCCTCTCTCCAGTAAGATAAAACCATGTGGAAACACTGAGATTAATAGAAATGGGTTAATGTTTAAGACAGAGAGAGCTAGCCAATAAGAAACACTAGTAACAGGTCAACAGCTTTATATCTAATATAGAGTCTCTGTGTGTCATTTGGGGCTGATGCAGCTGTGGGACCAGGCTGGCAAGAAAATTGCTCATAACAAAATGGTGCCTGCAAGGTGGGTACAAAGAACTTCCACTTAAAACTTAATAAAAGCTTTAAAAAAAAAAAAAAACAAAACAACAGAGACAAAGAAGTCTTCTTGGTAGTAGCATTTTTCTCTGTTGGGTTCTGTTTTCCTAGAGACAAGCAGAGTTTGTGTGGCTCCTTTAAAGGTGATTTCCTGATTCGGCATAAAAAAAAAATCTTACTGCTTTTAAGAGACCCTGCTAACAATTGAATGGTGTGTAGGAGAGCTGGCAGCATAGACCAAGGCAGTGAACTGCCACTTTAATTTTAGTGATGTTGTTTATCAGATAAGATTCGTGGCCAGAAAAAGATTTACAGTAAAGGCATATTCAGATAAGGGTTTACAGTGTGTTTGAAAATATACCTAGGTTTGGGAGAGAAAAAGAAATAGAATAAAGTGGTTTTTAAAAAGTAGAAAGAAAGAGTAGCTGGGTGTGGTGGCACATGCCTTTAATTCCAGCACTCAGGAGGCAGAGGCAAGCAAATCTCTATGATTTCTAAATGAACCTGGTGTACAGAATGAATTTCAGGGCAGCCAAAGTTTTATACAGAGAAACCCTGTCTCAATAAATGAAAAAAAAAAAATAGAAGTAAAAGAAATAGAGTAATAAAAAAAAGCCATGTAAAAATGGAAAATACACAGACTCTGGATACTGTATGCTATTGTGTTGTCTTTGAATTGCTCAATTGCTAAGAAAGGAACAATGATTGTTACAATACACTTGATTGCCAATGCTGCTGAATATAAATGTATTGACCTCAAATTTTAAGTCTAAGGATGGGTTACTGGGGAAAAGAATTTCTATTTTTATTTCCACAGAAAATGAAAAGCTGTAGAATTTATTCCAGACTAACATGGTTTGATCAAACAAGACCCCCTGAAACAGAGCACCAGGTGATCCAACATTCAAAACAGCTGGGACAAGGCAGCCTTGCAGACCACTACAGCCAGGATTTCTGTGTCTTCTTAGGATCCCCATGACAGCGCCCCCTACCAGCAGGATGCAGTTTGGAAAGAACAATGCCAAAATTCCCAAATACTGTTTATAAATGTTTGTTTTCATTTAAATGGTATTGGTTATAAATAGCTAAGGACCTTTTTAAAAGTAAAAAGGGGATTATGGTATAGAAATAAATACTTTGTTGTGGAATGGATTTTCATTTATTGATACAATTAAGGTCAATTTTGTGATATATATATATATTTCTCTTCTTGTTTAGGTATTGTATTTATATAGCTCATTTTAAAACATAACATATAATTTAGTACAGATTATAGACAGTTACCTATAATAGTAAAAACTTATGTTAGGATTTCTAGATATTCAGAGATGTATTGAGAGGAAGAAGTCTAGACCCTCTCTCTGGTAAGATAAGACCATGTGGCAACACTTAGATTAATAGAAATGGGTTAATAAAAATGCTAGTAACAGACTAATAGCTTTATATTGAATACAGTGTCTCTGTGTGTTATTTGGGGCTAACGTGGCTCTGGGACCAGGCTGGCGGGAAAGCTGACTGTAACAGAAAACCTTAATAAAAGTAGCAGTTGTAGTAATATAATAGTCTTTTATCTAGATGGAAAAACAAACAAAAGCCAAACACTTCATTAAAACAAAAGTACCATAGACTCTAAATCAAGTTCAAATAAATTAGCATTAGGAATACCTTTCACATTATTTTTTTCTGTTTGTAATTTAAATTATTTTTGATTACTATATGAGAAAAAAATTAAATTATACACACTAATGGAATATATACTGTGCAAGATTTCCATACATATACACATTATATGAGCAAATCAGGGAAATGTGTTATCTATAGTTACTCAGTGCTGGGATATGGCCCAGTTCCTTATTTGATGCATGTATATATTTGTTTGTATGTGTATTTATGTATATGTTTTCATGTCTGTCTTTTTGTGTGATTATATGTCTGTGTGTACATGCATGTTTATGCATGTGTATCTGTGTCTACATGTGTGTGATTGTATGTGTATATATGTGTCTTTGTGTCTATGAGTATGTCTGTGCATGGTATGCGTGTTTTTGTCAGTGTGCATCTATATGTGTTTATTTTCAATGCTGGTGATGGAATCCACCACCTCCCTCCGAATGCTAGGCAAATGTTCTACCTCTGAGCTACATACACAGCCACAATACTTCCTAACCAGCATTATTTTATTTCATCTTTGTTTGGGACAAGAGCTCACTATGTATCCTAGGCTGGCCCTGAACTTGTAATCTTCGTACTTCGGCCTCTCAAGGGTAGAAACCCTATGCCCCATGAAGCATTTAAATAATGAACCTATAAGCCCCCTCAGTCCCCTGTTCCAGGTTCTTCTGATCCAGCTGTCAACCTCTAGAAACTGTTTTGATCTGGGGTGAAATCTGAGTGCTTCCAACCTGGGTGTTGCTAGTCCCTGAATGTGTCCTCATGCCATTGCCTAGAGAAAAGATAGGCAAAGCTCTTCTCACCAGCCCTGCTTGAGGCAGTAACTGCTGTGAGCCCCTCATAGACCCTGCTTACGTGTACAGGCATGGCTAGCTAGTGAGAGAAGGGCTGGCTGCCTGTTTTCCAGGCCCCAGACTATCAATATAACTGTTTGCACAGGCTGGATCTGGGCGGAGCTCCATCACAGCAGTGTCTGAAGCACATTTTAAATGTGGTCTCTGAGACTCAGCTGTGGCATGTGTGGTTCTGTCTCTTCTCTCTCTCTTTTCTTTCCACCACGGGGTAACTGGAAACTGTTCTGCAGTGTCTTACGTCACGTGAGCAAGGCAAGGATCTGAGGGCCAGTTCACTCACATGCACCTCAGCTGAATTCCTATCTGATAACGAATATTCTCATCATTCTCTCTCTCTCTCTCTCTCTCTCTCTCTCTCTCTCTCTCTCTCTCTCTCTCTCTCTCTGTGTGTGTGTGTGTGTGTGTGTGTGTGTGTGTGTGTGTGTGTGTGTGTGTGTGTGTGTGCGCACGTTCTCTAGTCTTCCCATCTTTCTGGACACGGCCTTGAATGGAACCATGACAGGTCAGTCAGGTTCTTTGAACTGCAGGAGTCGACACCACATTGACGACCTGTACCCTGGGGCTTCCATCCATTCAGACCATTCAGTGTCAGCCCTGGACCATTCAAGGTCAGCCTCAGACCATCGCAGGTCAGCCCAGAGGTCTACCATGGCTGATCAATTACCCCGTCAACATCATGGTTTGCTTTAGGGCTTCCCTACCCAGTTGTCTTATGTTTTGCATTTCCCCCTCACTTATGCCCAGATCCTGGCAGGTTTGCCCTGCGTGTTTCCTTCCCTGCCTCTTGGCCTTCCCGTAGCCTCACTGACTGATGAGCCTGTTAACTTTCTGTGCTACCCGCCTCTCTTTTCTATTCAACCTTTCCTGCTGTTTCCACCTCCTTTTCCAATGCTGGAGCCCCTCAACTTATGAAGGATTGGCATCCTATCAATCTATAAAAAGTTGAAAATACCACATCAAAAAATGTCTTTAACATATCTAGCTTGCTCACACATGCTTAGAGCATTTGTGTGACCTACAGTTGAGCAAAACCATCTTAACATAAAACCCATTTTTGTTTTTTGGTTTTTTGAAACAGGGTTTCTTTGTGCAGTCCTGGCTGCCATGGAACTTACTCCGTACTCCAGGCTGACCTCGAACTCACAGAAAACCACCTGTCTCTGCCACCCAAGTGCTAGGATAAAAAGTGTGTGCCCACCTGCACCCCCTAGTCCCCCAACACCCATCCCTGACCCACAAAGTTGATTTTATAATAAAGTATTGATTAGCTCATGGAATTTATTGAATAGCTGTACCTGGGAGGAAATGCCTGCACTTAGTATCCATCAGATTAAAATTAGCATTATTTACCCTTGTGGGCACAGGCTGGAGTGGAGGTACAGCCCCTAGTCACAGCCTATCAGCACAGTTTCTACCATATGTGAATCACTTTCATGCCATGAATACTGAAAGAGCGTAAGTTGGGTTCTTGGACATTGGAGTCCACCTAAATAATACTTAGAACGCAAACAATTCCTGTGAGTAAGGGCGTCACAATGTCAGCATGGCTGCCCTCAGGGACAGGTTGCTGTCACTGGGGGAAACTGTCCAATGTGCTGTAGGACTCCAGCATTTCTAGCCTCTATGCTGGCCATGTGCCACTCAAAAATGTTTTCACACTTTACCAAATGCGTCCTGTGAACCCCTGAGAATAACTGCCCTTTCTATGTTGTGGCCTTCGATCTTTATTAGTTGAGGTTTACAATTTTGTTCTCCCTAAATATTTACTGATTTCTGCAGTTTTTCTTTAATACAATGAATTAATTACAAATGCTTTAAACTTAAAATGCAATGTTGTTTTCTTTAGTGTGTGTGTGTGATGTGTGTGTGTGATGATGCATGTGTGCAATGGTGTGTGTGTGGTGTGTGTGTGGTATATGTGTGATGATGATGATGTGTGGGTGCAATGATTGTGTGTGTGTGTGTGTGTGTGTGATGTGTGAGTGTGTGTGATGATATGTGTGTGTGGTATATGTGTGATGATGATGATGTGTGGGTGCAATGATTGTGTGTGTGTGTGTGTGTGGTGATTTGTGTACGATGACGTGTGGTGTGTGTGTGTGTGTGTGTGTGTGTGTGTGTGTGTGAGAGAGAGAGAGAGAGAGAGAGAGAGATGATATATGTGTGTGTGTGTGTGTGTGTGTGTGTGTGATGATGTGTGTGGTGTGTGTGATATGATGATAATGATGATGTGTGTGGGAGCAAGCATGCACCCAAGTACCATGGAGCACAGAAGACAACTCTCAGGCACTGGTACTTTTTAAATAACATTATTCTTAAAATGACAGTCATATCAGGTAAACATGAGTGCCACAGTGTCTCAGCACTTGACTCACATTCGCTGTGGAGTTCCAGTGCCTTCGCTGCATTTGAGAACCCTGTTGTCAGACTCATTATTGTTCTCTGTTAAGGAAATCCCCATCTTTTCTCCTTCCCTGGTTACTTTTAAGATCTTTCCCAGAGATTGGTGGTTTTGTTTCACCTTTTACAAGGTTTTCTGTCATGCTACTTCATAATAATTTCATTTGTTTTTATATGCTTTAAAACTCACTTCCTACCTCTGAAGACTCATTTCTATCATAAGTTCTGGAAAATTCTCAGGCATTTTCTCTCTGGTTATCCCCCCACCCACCTCCACTTTGATTAATGTTTGCCTGACATTCCTATGAGTCATATGTTTACCTCCATTCTGGCCTTTGTAATCCTCCATCTTGTTGGGTTTTTTTTTTTTTTTTTTTTTTACTGTTTTCTTGTGTCTCTAAACTCTACATTGGGTACTTTTCTCAAACCTGCTGGTTCTCAAACTCTGATGTCAGGTCTGTCAACTATCACATGACACTTTTATTAAGCTGTGTTTCTTTGTTCAAATCTTTTTTCTCTCCCCCATTTCTTCTTATGATATTTTCACATATACAAATAATCATTTCCTTTTGGAAATGCTACTATGTAGTGTTCTCCACTCACTATGCATTTTGAAGATGTCTAACGGTTTGCACCCACTGAGGTATGGGTGGTTGTTTACAGGTGATAACTGTAAGACTATAACTTGAGAACTGAGACGTCTCTGGTTTGGTCACCCTCAGTAACTACAGTGAGTTTTTTTCCCACCAGACACTGCATGGGTCTGCCTTGCACATCCTTCTGTCAAGTGCCCCAGCAATTGTCCCTCCATAGTATCTTCCATGGCTTTTACAGACATCAGAACTGCTGGACCATTCAGGCAAAGTCACTCATACAGGAAGGTGGTGGGTGGGAATGGGGTTTTAGGGATATTTCTATTCACAGCTAGGCTCAACAAACAGGCATCCAGAGAGTCTCCCTTGATGGGTAAGAAGGGTGTTTCCTTCTAAACCTTTGCCTAGCTTTATGGGAAGGTAAGCCTTCACATATGTGTGGTTTAAGACCACATCTTTCTGCCTTACATAGACCCAAGGCCTCCTGTTAAATACCCTTGTGGATTAAACAACTCAATCTGGTATTGGAATACTGTTTGTCCACCATGAGTGATGTCATGAACTCCATCCCAGAAAAATACCACCAGAAATTCAATTGAAATTTTAAAAATGTAAGATCCTAAAAGCCTAAAAACTCAAACTTATTAGTTTTCCCCTTAAACTCTAAATTGCCTCACATCTCTTCATTCTCTGTCTGCTCCCACTTCAATCCCTTGTGAAATCTTTCTTAGATGCTTGTGAGACAACATTTGAATTTAGCAAAAACATGTTGCAGTTTGTTATGCATGTCTGAACATTATTTATGTTTATTAATAAAGGGTGCCTGAAGTATCAAAAAGCAAAGCCAGCAACACTAGTCAGCTGTAGAAGCCAGGCAAATGGATCTCTCTGAGGCCAAGGCTACGCTGGCCTACTCAAGAGTGAAGAGTAACAGAGCTCACACCTTTAATCCCAGCACTAGGTAAGTGGAGACAGGAGGATCTGCCTGGATGGAGTAAGGAATATAAGGAGGAGGAGACAGGAATTCAGAGCTTTGCCTCTGAGTATTGTGGAGACAGGATTGCCATTTCAGCTTGGTTAATCTATTGGCTTGGCTGCTTTGCTTCTCTGATCTTCAACTTGAAGCTTGAACCCCAGTATCTGTCTCTGGGTTTTTATTTTTCGTGTTACACTGAAGCTTCGAAGTAGGACAGTTTTCAGGTTGTCTGACTTGCCACGTTGTGGCAAATGGGGGCCCTCCATTCAGACATAAATATCCAAGAGTACCAGTGCCTGGATCTCTAAGGTAAGAGCTTTGACAAACACACTGTTCCGCATAGACTGGGTACAGCTCAGTGGGAGAGTGCTTGCCTAGCCTGCAGAAGGCCTCGGGTTTGATCCTTAGCATCTGAAGAAGTAAAACAAGACAAACAACAAGCCCAAATGATTCCTGTCTACCTGTCCCATTGCCATCTGTCCATTTTGCACACCCCACATTCTTAACACACAGATAACTTGTACTTCTACAACCTTCTGCAACTTTGAGACTCAAGCTATGTTGAGCCCTTTGACGGCTGGGCCCTTCTTTATTTTCACAAGCTTCCATTCTCCAACCAAGCTAAATGTCAAATACTGGCTTCTCTGTGAAGCCCTTTCCAGCATCCCGAAATACAGTGAAGCAAGCCCGCACTCATAATGACTTTGAACAGACTCATTTGATAGAGCTTGCCACACAGAATACAGTCTGTTTTTAGGCTTTCCCTAGACTTAGCTCTTTGCACAGACAGAAGCAAGATTCCGTTTATCACCTCCAAAATACAGCACACTCTTCAGCATATTGTAGTTAGTCATAAATTCTACAATTGCCTGGCATTATGAGACCAGAGAAATACAGCTTGAGAGCATACCTTTGAGTGTTATGAGCAGTCATGATGTTCATGGATTTCACAAATCTTTGGACAGTGCTGCCAGTTTGGGCACAGTACAAATCAAAGAGACTGTAGGTTTGCAGTTTTCATTTGATCTTAGTTCTGACTCATAACATCATCATTCCCTTTCTGTATTTCACTAAGGAGGAACTTATGATGTAAAACAGACAGCATAAGTATTGGTTGGGTGATGTGCAGTGATTGGCAGGTGATGGATATGCAGGTAGATATGTGGATGATGAGCCGATGGATGGATGGATGGATGGATGGATGGATGGATAGATAGATGGATAAATGATGGATGATGGATGGGTGGATGGATGATAGTTGGAGGATGGATGGATGGATGGATGGATGGATGGATGGATGGATGGATGGGTGGGTGGATGATGGATGGATGGGTGGATAGATGATGGATGTATGTATGATGGATGGATGATGGGTGGATGGATGGTTAAATGGATAGTCAGATAGATGAGTGGTTAGAAACAACAACACACATGCTGATTGTCTCACCAGTGGTCACCCCACAGCACAGTGACTGGCATGGAGCAATTGCCCAGTGGACTCCTGAGTGAGCATGATCCCACCACTGGATCTGGGCTGGGATTATATCTGACTCATTTTTACTTTATCTGTAATCATATGCAGTGAGTGATAGCTAAAGGAATGAATGCAAGTAGGTGGAAACTAAATACATAATAAAATCTCAGATATTTATAGAGAAAGGCTGGGTGTGCTGGTATATGTTTTTAATACCTGCATTTAGAAGGAAGATCTCTGTGAGTTCAAAGCCAGTCTGGTCTGCATAGTGAGACAATGTCTCAAAAAAATACAGTCAGAGGAAAAGAAATCAAATGTTATCATTTGGGATGAAAATGAAGAATTCATTATTTTTAAATATAGTATGTTTTACCCTATTTGTACACTTTATCCATCTATCCATCCATCCATCCATCCATCCATTCATTCATCCATCTACACACACACACACACACACACACACACACACACACACACACACATACCCCTATGATTCATTTGATCAAATTAAAGTTCCTAACCATCAATTTGAGCCAAGCCCTATGCTTTGTGTTTAAGAAAAGCTCTGCGATTCTCCAAGTGTATAATATATCACTGATGTGCTGGCAGCTATTATTTCTCAAATTTTTCATTCTGTGATTCATTTATTCACTCATTCATTCAATATATAACTTTGAGCACACCTCGGTGACATGTTGTTCATTCATTACTTCTTTTCCCCTCATATGTAGGTTGATGTGCAGCTTTTCCAATGTGACTTTTCATGCATCATTTGTCAAATAAAGACAATTGGTATACATGGTAGAAATACAGATAGAATACTACTATATTATACAATGGAAATTTCACTACTTCTTTGATTTGCTCATTCATTCAATAGAGCATTCTTAACAAAGGTGGGGCTTAGGAAGGGCGTTTGGTAGTAGTAGGGTTTGGGCAAAGGACAGATCAAGAAGTCAAGTTTAAAAACTATATAATGATGAGACAAAGATGGAGGTGAGCAGGGAGAAGTAGCAGATGCCTTCCCTGTGGTGAAAGAGTGAGAAAGATGCTTTACCTCCATACAGACAGCGCTCTTAAATAAATGGGGTCTGACTAGAGTAATTGTTCCCTACCTGGGGTCTTTCATCATGAGTGTGTGACCTGACCTTGGGGTGATGATGCAAGGGTCTTGGGAAGAACAGGGCCAGGAGGATGAACCCCACACCCCACTCTGAGGCCTCTCTGACTTTTCAGAGTGTCAGCAGGATGTAGTTTCCTAGGCTGCGGCCCAATCTGACCCTCCTGAGCTGGCTTCTGTGAGGGCAATTATCTGCCTTCAAGCCACTCAAAGGCAACGCCTGTCCTACCTCCATTGGTCAGGAACTTTGACTTACTGGTGACCTGGTTTTTAACAAGTGACCTGGAGGTGAATGGCTCTGTATCTCATTACTAATTCCCCAGAGCCAATGCTTCTTTCTCCCATCAGGAGCAAGGAGTTCTGGTAAGGGTGGGGGCAAAAGTCCAGCCAGGGGCTGCGAACCCATCAGCAGAGCTCCTGCCCTAGCTTTAGCCTTGCCATCTGGCCTCCTGACATGCCCCCAGCCTTTAGTCCAGCTTGGCTGAACAGGTTTTGGAAGAGGCCAAGGTCACCCTGGGGCTGACCTCCACAGATGGATTCAGCCAGGGTCTCCGTCCATGGTTCATCTTGTCCGTGAATGTCCAGGGTCCTCCTCCTCCTCCCCCACAGAGAACGGAAGTCAGGCAAAATCTAGACCTCAGCCAGGTGGGATCTAACTAGATCTAGACATTTTAGTACCCCTAACATTAGCACCCCCTTCCCAACACACACACTATAGCTTGGCTCTCCCTTTTCTCTACCCTGCTCCCTTCTGAACCACAGTTTTCTTGACGTCTAGTCTTGTGTCTTGGTACTCTTTTCCCTCAGGAGACCTCTGAGGTTAGTGCTCAGCTGAGACAACTTCCATCCAAGAATCAGGACAAAAAGTGAGAGGAAGAAGATAGTTAGCAACACTCCATGAGCTGTCTTCTCTATCCCCTTCTAGCTAGGAATGCTCAAAATGTGCCCGTACAGCAGTGCTGCAGGTCAAGGCCCAGAACCCACAGAGAATCCCAAATCGTAGCTAAGACCTGGCCTTTCTGAGCTACAGACCTTAGAGAAACAGGTTGCAGCTGTTGGAGGGGGTGGTAACGGTCAGGACGCCGGATACATGGAGTTTGGGTTTTGAATTTTGGAGTTTGGGCTCTGGAGATTGAAGGAGAACCTTGCACACAGCAGGGAGCAAGCAATCCGCAGCTGGGTGGCACAGGCCGCATTATTCCACTACAGACCCACTGGACGCTTACTCTGTGGAGCCCAAGTCCTCCACGCCAGGAATTACATGCCTTATCCCTCTTAGCAGCCTCACCTTGTGTGTATTTCTATACATGAGAACTGCACACAAGCAGTCCCCTCCTAGGACAACTTCCTCCTCTGCCCCATGAATTCCTCCAAGTTGGGAGCCCTCCCTCATATTTTGCATTTCCTGAACAGTGACTAAGCACGTGATCACGAATGGCATGTGTGTACAGAGGCTGAAGAGTGGACTTCCATCTCATGTCCCTTTGGACTTGCTGCAGAATTCATGGCAGTTAGAGCTAAGAAGACACGGGTGGGGGAATCTGCTGTGAAAAAAAATCAAAATCAATGTTTACTGCCAATCTTGATGATGTTCAATTGTAATCCTGACTGATAAAGGACAGTCACAAGTTTGAGACCTGCCTGGAATACTCAGCAAGTTCAAGACCAACCTAGTCATCAGGGAGACCTTATTTAAAACAATAAAAATAAATGAGCGCTAGGCACAGTGGTTGACATCTACAAATCCACAGTTGGGATGCTGAGGCAAGAGACATGCCATGAGTTTAAAGCTAGCCTGGGTTACAGAATAAGACTCTGCAGAAAGAAAGAAAGGAAGGAAGGAAGAAAGGAAGGAAGGAAGGAAGGAAGGAAGGAAGGAAGAAAGGAAGGAAGGAAGAAAGAAAGAAAGAAAGAAAGAAAGAAAGAAAGAAAGAAAGAAGAAAGAAAAGACAATACTATAAAAATGTAAAAGAATTGGGGATCTGTCACTCAGTGGTAGGACACTTGCCCAGCATTTCAAATTTTACAAAAATGGAGTAATACTAAGGAGTGATAGTCTGGTGTGTGTGAGTGTGTGAGTGTGTGTGTGTGTGTGTGTGTGTGTGTGTGTGTGTGTGTGTGTGTGTGTTGGGGTATCCTGTGGTGTCTAAGGGCTTCAGTTTGCTGCAGCCTAGATGGTTGATCCATCACAGTGTGCTTTGCCCTCTTGAGCTGGAGACTTCGTCTCTGGAGCCTGGAAGTCCCCACCTTTAAATTGAGGGCTAGCGGCAGTATCTGCTCTTAAGAAATGTTTGAGAAATGTTTGTTTGTTTGTTTGCTTGTTTGTTTAAGTGAAGTGTTTGGAATGGCATCTGGCATGTCACAAATACTCATGAAGCAGTGTGATCAAGGTTAGGACAGGGCCCCCAGCAGCCTTCAGCAGGGTGCAGACTTTCCGTGTGTGCATATTTTCCACTGGCAGCTGGGAGGCTTTAGGATCTGGGAACAGCTTCGGGGGGTGGTAACTGCCCCAAGGTACCCTCACAAGAGTGAGTGTGGGTAATCTGGTTAGAGGAAGGAAAGGCCAGGAACAGCGAAAAGGAGAGAAAAGACTCCCAGCTGCCACTTATGTGGACTCAGTTGGGGAGTGGAGACGGTTTGGATGCCATTGTGACCACTAGAGGTCAGTGGAATGTTTTCTAAACTCAGCAGGTCCTTGAGGGACCTGTAGGAAGAACTGTCCACAGCATCACCCACACACCATCCCTTGAAGAATCCAAGTCATCCCCGCATCTCTGGACCCTTCTGTTAGAAGGCAGCATTTGCAAGACAATGCGGCAGTGATGGTGAGAAAATCAGACTGTGGCTGGAGACGCTGCTTTTCTTCAAAGCTGAGTGCCCAGATGTTCAAGGTTACCAATGACCCTTTTCCTAACACATGCTGTCTGAGATGTTTAAGATGCTACTCACTTGCAGGCTTGCATCCCAAGTGTCCTATGGCTAAGCCTCTGTAGCCACCTCTGCTCCTTCTCTTCATCAGGTACAGATCTGTAAGACTTTCCGGTTTTCCAAGGTCAGCGTTGAGCACTACGGTGGAATCTTAAACATTTACTGATATTTTACCTATTTCCTAGACACTGCTCCAAATGAAGACTGTTTTGTCTTCATGGCTTATCTTCTATCCCATGAGCACCTTAAGAATTTGGGTTACGATTCTTCCTGTTCTTGCGCCCATAGCTCTGGGCCAAGTGTGATGCTGATAGTGAGATATTTGCTGAATAAATGGAAGAGGGAAATGAGTGAGTGTGGCCATCATTCAAACTCGTCAGATAGTGTTCACCACAGGCAGCTGGGCTCTCTGGAAACGTTCTCTCTTTATGTTTCCCAGGGCAAGCCAGTCTAGCCTCTGCCTTGGGGCTCCCTGTACCCCAGTATCCTGGGCTGCTAAGACTTGCTCAAGGCTGTTCATGTTGTCCTCTTTGCAGGCATATACAATGTGATTGCATATTTTTAATTTCCTTTGTTGGCTTGAGAAACCTGAGAAGCTCTGAGAAGCAGAGTACAGGGCTCACTGACCTTTGAACTGAGAGTGAATGCTGGCAACCCCGTATTGTTCCAAACGAGGCAGACAAGTCAAGAAATAGAACCACAGTTCCCAACCTGTGGATCATGAACGCCCCTTTCACAGAAGTCGCCTAAGACCATCTGCAGAACAGATATTTACATTATGACTCATAACAGTAGCAAACCTACAGTTATGATGTAGCAACAAGAATAAGTCTAAAGGGTCACAGCATTAGGAAGACTAAGAGCCACTGAGCTATAGGTATATGAGGCAGCTTACCACAGACCACACAGCTGTTTGGTATCAAAAATAATAGAAGGGTCTCTGGTGATAGGTTTCTTCCTCACCTTTCTGAATTCTAACCCTAGATGAGAGAAGTAGAGTCCTGAGAGCCCAAGCCCCAGAACAACATGTTCTCTCTCTTCCTCCCTCCCTCTCCCTCCCTCCCTCCCTCCCTTCCTCCCCCCCCCCTCTGCCTCACGTGTTAAGTAATTCAGGTGTTGAACAACTGCTGAGGAATGTATATGTCAAATATCTACACCATGATAAGAAAAAGAATAGGCATGGCTGGTAGTGCCAGGCAGGGTGGCACAAGCCTTTGATCCAAGCACTCCAGAAGCAGAGGAAGGCAGAGGAATTCTGTGAGTTCAAGGCCAGATTGACTGACACAGTGAGTGCTAGGACAACCTGAGCCACACAGTAAAAGCCTCTCTAAAAATAAATTTTAAAGAAAATAAGGAAGGATTAATTGTAGGGCCAGGACACCTGAAGGGAAAACAGATGGGAAGCCTGGTAAAGGAAAGTAAATCTCCATAAAGTATCTGACCTTGACTCGGCCCCTGGGTCTGCTACCATGACTACCCTCTGCCTTGAACATCTCCAAGTTCCAGCCCTTACCAAATCAGACAAATCAATACGAGTGAAAGCTACAGAGCTGTGTAGCAGCCTTTGCCTTCCTCCGGGTCATTCGAACACCATGAAAGGCTCTGAGCTCCTGCACCAGCCTGTGGGTTGCCAGGCTAGCTTTCTCACACAAGAGCTACCTATCGGCTGCACAGCTTGAATGGCGAGGTCAACAGTGACATGACAGCAGATACCAAAAAGAAAAAAAAAAAATAAGTGGCTTTCAGAGCAGAGATCAGAAAAGGAGGAGTGAAGATTCGGCATCCTCAGCTTTGTAGAGATGGAGAGCTGAGGCAGGAGAATGAAAAGATGCTCCGAGGCCTGGGCATCTCACAGTTGAGAGCAGCTCCTCCGAAAAGTTCTAGCTTCCTTTCATCTCTCTCTCTCTGAAAGTTTAGCAACTCCTACAGAAATGTTTGTCACAAAGCTTCACTCAGACAGCCAGGTATGAATAAATGATGTCCTTTTCTATCTCCTTAAATGGCCAGAGTCTGGAATTCCTTAGGTCTATGGTGACCTAGGTCACAGGAACTCTTTGATACCAGAAAATCAGATTCCCTTTGGGAAGGTTGTTATTCCCATTAATTAAAAAATTTAAGAATGAACTCAAACAGTAGCTGGAAGACAATTTTATTAGCATTTAAAAAGAAAAACTGCGGGGGGGGGCGGTTGTAAATTGCAACAGCTCTCTGGAGAAGGAGAATGGGGACAAAGAAAGAGCTGTACCATTTGAGCTGTCACAGAGGTCACACCCATGGCAAACAGCAGGGCAGTGAGGGAGATGAGGGTAAGAGTTAAAGAAGCCCAGAATGCTGTAAACCAAAGTGGGAGGAAAACATGCCTAGAAAAGAGACAGGAGGAGGAAACGAAGAAGTTACCCTTCTCTGAATAACGCAGAAAGGCAGGCAGACTTACAGAGCTGCGTAACTGTGGCCCGGTAAGCTGTGGTGCTGGGGAAGACTCTGGGAAAGAAAACTAGAGTATATCATTAAAGGGATCCTGAGACCAGCATCGTGGAAGGAGAGAACCCACTCCTCTCCTGCAGATGTCTTTTGACCTTCATATCAGGTATGCTCCAAAGCTGGGGATGTAGCTTGATGAGCAAGCAATGGCCTTGTATGCACAAGGCCCTGAGTTCCATCCTCAGCATCCCCAAATAAAATAAGATACTCGACATTTCTTTCCTTGCCAGGGCTGGAGAAGGAATAGAATGCAGAGTCAATGTATGGATCGTTGGTCATCCTCACTCATCCATTCATTCGTCCATGCATGCATGCATGCATGCGTGTGTGTATTTCCTGTGCACACAGCCCTGTCTAGTGGCCCCGCAGAGCCCTGCTCTAAGATCTGTCTCCCAGTGGTTCAGAGTGACAATGTGGAGGGCAGCCTCATCCAGGCCTCCCGGTACCTGGCTAATCCCACTGCGGATGTAGCCTTTGCCCTGGCATTCAGCCGCAACAAGGGAAGAATGTGTTTTCCCTTTCTTCCCAGGCTCTACCTGGGTGCGGTGGCCTCTGCTGTCACTAGAAGGCTTCTGTAAATAAAGCCTGCTTAATCTCCTTAGCCTGAAGGCTGTGTCAGCCGGGTCTGGGCGACAGGAAGGCAGCTCGTGCCTTAGATTCTCCAAATTGTTGGAGGCAGTGGGTGAGCCCCATCACATCCCTTCAGCAGGAAGGCCTGCATTGGCTTGCTCACACATCTGGGCATGCTCTGTGACACTGCTTCAACACAGAGAGGGGCTTGAGCAAATGCCCTGAATGCCAGGCAACTGGACAGCTTATAGGCTGTGACATCCCATTTCCTTCCACTTGGCAGTTCCTCGGGGCTCCCAAGTGAAGTCCCATGGGGCAACCCACACTATGGCTCATAGCCAGAGCTATACATGGGGGAGCCGTGTCTAAGCTTACACAAGTAGCAGGTACCGCTAAGAAAAACTGACACAAAATAGCAGTCACACCCAGGCTCTTAAAAGGGGTCCAAGAAAACAAGGGAACTGAAACTTTATACTCATTAGCACCACTAAGAAAAAACAAAACAACACAAACAAACAAAAAAGCTCGTCACCTTGTTTCCATTTATTTTCACAATTCCTTCAAGTTCCCATCCTTTCTAGATGTTTCTACCATTCAGATGGGATCTTAGTTTGCATTTATGGCTGTGATAAACACCATGACTAAAAGCAACTTGGGGAGGAAAGGGTTTATTTCGGCTTATTGTCTGTAGTCATCTTGAAGGGAAGTCAAGGCAGGGACTCAAGCAGGAACGGAGAGCCAAGTAAGAGAGCTGCTGCCTGGCTTGCTCCCTCTGGCTTGATCCGCCTGCTGTCTTTAGAACCCAACACCACCTGCCCAGGATGGCTCAGTCCCCAGTGAGCCGTGACCCCTACATCAAGAAAATGCCTACATACTTGCCTACAGGCCAATCCGAGAGAGGCATTTCCTCAATTGATGTGTCTCTTTCTGGACAACTCTAGCTTGTTTCCAAGTGGGCAAAGAAACTTAACAAGACAAAGGCCATCTTCCAAGCCATGCCTTACACGCTCTGCTTGGGAGATGGATGCCAGCTCCTCTGAGAGGTTGGGAACAAGAACCCTCAGGGATGCTGTTGTACTCATGGTCTATGTGCTACACACAAACCAAAAGGTTCATTGGTATAAAACTCTGCTGTCCTCACATTTTTCACTATAGCTTCCCCATGTTAAATGACTTGCTATGGGTCTTACTTAAGAAGAAAAAAGAAAGAAAGAAAGAAAGAAAGAAAGGAAGGAAGGAAGGAAGAAAGAACGAAAGAAAAAGAAATGAAGGAAGAGAGAGAGTTATAAAATGACAGATTGCGGACACCTACACAAGCCCTGTCTGTGACAAACTGCCTTTCTTCCTATGTCCCTGCAATGTCAACACAATGTCTTGGTGACCATTGCCACTTACAAGAGACTGCCAGTCACAGTGAGTTCAAGGCTGTTTCCCTTCACCAAAGTAGGACCAAAGTCTCACAAGTAGACCCCAGAAAACTTCAGGATATAATGTTGCCATGACCCCAGTGCTCCTATTTATAATTTAATGTGGGTGTGCATTGGCCTTTTTATACATAACCTCATTTCTGCTTTTCATAGCACCAACTAGCCTGTGTGTATCAGATAGCTATCCCATAATAATGCTGTGGTGGAAAAAAAAGGTCACCCTGAAGTTCATCTACAAGCAACCACTCTGAGACCTTGGATGTGCTAGACAAGCACCCTGCCACTGAGCCGAAGCCTTGGCCCCAACACTTCTCTTTATTCTGTAGTTTGACAGGCATGGCTTCTTGTACACTGGTTTCTGCTCTGCCTCTGATTTCTCTTATTCTCCATGGACCAGTAGCTTTCCAGGATAAATTCACCTCAGGGTTGATGGCAGGTTCACAGTAGGCAAGACCTACCTGATAAGCACACTGATGCTTTTGCTCTTCGTGTCTTTGCTCCTCCTATGTATTTTAATGCTTTGTTGGCTCAAAGCCTAGCACTAAAATGACCCCCAGAGAACCAAAAAACAAGTACCTGCAGTCTATCTACCACCATAGGAGGTTAAAAGAAACAAGTCCTGACAGCTGCTAGGACTTTTGAAACAGGCCCCCAGTTAAGTCAAAGGTGCCATGTTATGGTATTCTTTACAAAGTCTTCCAAATTACTCTCGTTGCAAATGCAAATAAATATATGCTGTGCTTTGTTTTTCTTGATATGGGAGTCTTATAATAGCCCAGGCTAGCCTCCAGCTCACAATGTAGTTAAGGATGACTTTGAACTTCTGATTTCCCTGTCCCTAGCCTCCAAGTGCTGGGATTACAAATACGTGCCTCCATGCTTGGTTTCGGGTGGTGCTCAGGATAGAATCCAGGGTTTGTGTGCTCTAGGTAATGCTATAGAATATTTTTGCCAGGTGGTGGTGGCAGCGCATGCCTTTCATCTTGGTACTCGGGAAGCAGAGACAGGAAGAGCTCTGTGAGTTCAAGGCCAGGCTGATCTACCAAGCTATACAGAGAAACCCTGTCTCAATATATATTCAAAGATTAGGAGGGAGACATCAAGTACCAAATAATACAAAAAGGTAAAGCAGGCCAGTTCCAAAGAGAAAGAGAGTAATAGAATAGAAAATGGAGGTATGGAGGTGAATCTCTTGTAGCCCAGGCTTGCCTCACTCATTCTGTGGTAGAGGCTGGCCTTGAACTCCTGATCCTTTTGCTTTCACGACCCAAGTGCTATGATTAGTGCATGTGGACCATGCCAACTGAAAGCCTCTTTGTATATTGCTGTGAAGATGAATCTCTGAGACAAAATCTGGAGGTCATTTGTACATCTCTAGATTTCATCTTGAACAACTCTGACTATAGGAGAGAATGCCTATTCCTCCACATCCATCTCCCAGCCCCTCCCTCTACAGAAGATCATTCAGGAAAATTCCAAGGCATTGGGATCAAGGAATGACTGATTTGGCTTGCATTCTTTCTGGCCAGTGCTCCCATTAGGATCTTGATTTCCTACCTGCATGGGAACTAGCTCTCTGCCTGTCAACCAGGACTAACTTTAGCCTGGGGAAATGTCCTGAACACAGAATACAGCAGCTGGAATGTATTGACAGAGAGATAAAGAAACAAAAGCTTAAAAAGGCACATTGGAATGCTAGAGGAAGAACACCATTCTTATCCTGTCAAGGAACTAATGCTTTTTTTAAAGACAGTTTCCCCATTGATTATCCTTCTAAAAATATTTTTTTTGATGAACATGTTGCAGCAACTGTGCATTTTTAAACACCAGAAAGTGTGAAAATGGCTCAGAGATTACTTGTGTATTAACACACAGTTCCTAATCTTATTTTTATATTCTGCTTCTTCTCTACCAAGCACACGGTACTTCTGTAACAAAATGAAATGACATGAAGAAGAGGTATACACTTGAAGCCTCACTTCCGGGAATGACCATCCAACAGCAGCAACAAAAGCTGTGTCTCCACACCCAGGATGCCCACCCTAGCACATAGAATCTATGAGCCGGCCAAAGCCCTAGACAAGCACCAAGCCCACGTTTCTGTGCTTACAATCAGTGATGATGAGCCTATATACGTCAAGTTGGTTGAATCCTGTATGCTGAATACCAGATCAACCTATGCAAGAGAAAAACTTGACTATTGCCAACTCAGATACTAGAGGAAGTCTGTACCTCCTGGGTTTTGTGGACCCTCCCTCCAAACTCTCCAGCTTCTTCCATTGTCTTTACCTACACTCAGTCTACACAAAGCTTCAGTGTCAGAAGCATAGAAGACAAAATGGTAGACTAGACACACGTGGTTTCTCAGACTAGACTTGCTATATGACACCATTCCTGGGGAGACATGAAAAAATATGTATTTGCTTCAGATAGAAAACTGACATCAGCACAAAGGAAGGATACCACAAATGAATGACTAAGTTCAATTGGTGTTACTTATAATAGTGTAGGCGAAGGGAGAAGAAATGTCTCAAAGATAGCCATGTCAGCATCCCGGTATGGTTGACAGCTCACAAATCCCTTGAGCTGTATACGTGACTTCCATGCAGCTTGACTTGTCTGAACTTCTTTCCGGCAGCTCAGTTTGTCAGAGAGTGTTTCCTCAGCAACTGTTATTTGTATAATCTTGGAGAGGGACGAGCCTTCTGCATTTGGTCGATTTCAGGGACTTCCTGAGACTTCTGGGTTGTTTACTTCCTGAATCTCAAAGAGTTTCCTTCCAGGATGGAATGTTTCACCTCTCTTTAGGATTTCCTGAATTTTAATCAGCTTGTTGGAAGAAATGGCTATGCAGTAAGATTGGGAGGCACTTACCATGTGCCGTTTTGGATCCTCCCAAAGTCATATGTTGAGGCTTTAGACACCAAAGTGATAATGTTTGGAGACAGGTGCAGGAAGTAACTAGGTTTGAATGAGGTCATGCAAGTGGAACCCTCATATCAGGATTTATTTTCTTGTAATACCAGACATCATAGAAAGAAGAACATGGCATTGTAACCCTGTAATCCCAGCACTCGGGAGGCTGAAGAAGGAGGATACTGTACAGAACAACCTGATGTACTTTGCAAGTCTGTCTCACAAGAACCTCCCTGCAAGGTACTTCAGTTACTGTAACGTGAGGAGATAGCCCATATCAGAACAAAATCCTGATGAAATCTTGACCTTGAACTGCCAATCTTCAGATCTATGACAAAGAAGTCTCTTTTGCACAATCTCACAATCTGTCCAGCTGATGGGTGTCATTGTATTGTCCTCCAAATGGCCAGTGGTAAAGCCTTGATCAACAGAACTTTTGAGAGTTGGGACCTAGTGGAGGTCAGTAAATGACTTGAATGATGACTCCCCAAAGGGGGTTGTGGAACCCAGACCCTCTCTCTTCTCCCTGCCCCTGCCAAGTTCAAAATATAAACAGGCTTTGCTACACATGTATCCAATGTGCTTGCAAAAGACATAAATAATGAGACAAATCAATCAGAACTGGAAATGTGAAATATGGAAATAAAAAATAAGTATTTTTCCTTTTACAATATGATTGTCTCAGGCATTTTGGTATGTCAGGCAGACACAGCACAATGGATCTTTTGTTATAGTCACTTGAGTTGACTAATACATCATCTGTACACTTAAATCAACTTCTGCTGTCCTTTTGCATATTATAAAGCTTATTTCGTCATTGAACTCAATCCACTCTTTCCATCACTCATCCAGAAAAGTGCATGCTTCACACAGGTCAAACACTGGGGTATGCACCAGGGAAGCATGGTTTTAAGAACAACCAATACTCTGTTTCCCTTCTCAGAGCTTAAGTTCTATTCAAAAGAGTAAGAGACAGTAAGATTGGTCATGAGTTGATAATTATGAAAAGTTGGAGATGAGGATATAGTTCAGATTATAGCCTGTTTCTCAAAGCATGCACAGAGCCCTGCATTTGATTCTCAGCACTGGACAAACAAGGCTAAAACCCCAGCACAGAAGTAGAGGCATGAGGATAAGAAGTTCAAGATCATCCTCAGCCAGCCTGGGCTACATGAGGCCCTGTAGCCATGTGTATGTGTGTACATCAGCTTCCTGGGCTACATGAGGCCCTGTAGCCATGTGTATGTGTGTACATCAGCTGCCTGGGCTACATGAGGCCCTGTAACCATGTGTATGTGTGTACATCAGCTGCCTGGGCTACATGAGGCCCTGTAGCCATGTGCATGTGTGTACATCAGCTGCCTGGGCTACATGAGGCCCTGTAGCCATGTGCATGTGTGTACATCAGCTGCCTGGGCTACATGAGGCCCTGTAGCCATGTGTATGTATGTACATCAGCTGCCTGGGCTACATGAGGCCCTGTAGCCATGTGCATGTGTGTACATCAGCTGCCTGGGCTACATGAGGCCCTGTAGCCATGTGCATGTGTGTACATCAGCTGCCTGGGCTACATGAGGCCCTGTAGCCATGTGTATGTGTGTACATCAGCTGCCTGGGCTACATGAGGCCCTGTAGCCATGTGCATGTGTGTACATCAGCTAAGTTTTTATTGTGCTCCTTACTTTTTCAGATGTTAGAAATTTTCTGCTTTTTGATTTGTTTGTCTATGTTTAGTTGTTGTTTGGTTGGGTTTTTGAGACAGGGTTTCTCTGTGTAGCCCTGGCTATCCTGGTACTCACTATGTGACCAGGCTGACCTCAAACTCATAGAGAGGTTGCCTCTGCCTCCAAGTGCTAGGTATTAAAGAAGTGTGCCATCACTACCCAAATATAAGCTGTTGTTGTCATTTTGTTTGTTTATTTATCTTTTGGTAAATAGTGTTGCACAAAAAATATAAATTGGTGGGGGAGGATATGAACTGTAGGCAAGATGCCTAGTTTGGTATGCATGCTTGCTGGGCCACCTGACAGCATAAGTTCGATCCCTTTTTAAACCCAAGTTTAAAAAGAAATCTCCAGGTTTGTCAGTGCACATCTGTATTCCCAGCACTCCTACAGTGATCAGACAGGGAAGGACAAAGAATCTCACAGAAGCTCATGGTCAGGCTAACTTGGGGTAGCCACTCAGCAGAAACAATAAGAAAGACCCTGTCTCAACAAGGCAGAAGAGAACCAGCTTCCAAATGCTGTCCTCTGCCCCCACACACATACCCCAGCACAAGCAGGCACCCATACACACATTCAGGGAACGATAATAATAATTTTAAACATTATTCTAAACTTTATTTTTTTCTGAAGGGCAGCTAGGCAGTCCCACAAAACACAGTGGAGAGGACCGCCATGGGGCAGGGAAGACTATCACAATGTGTGAGCAAATTTCAAAAGCACGAGCCATCACTAGCTAAGAACACAGGAAGCAATGTGCAGGCAGAGGGAAGAAGGACACCGGGCTTGCAGAAGAAGGAGCATACCTCACACAGTGACTGGGGATGAGAGGAGCAAGGTAGATAGCTTCCTGGTGAAGCGGTGGGGGGGGGGGGTGATGAGTGAGGGCTCAGTATCTGTGTGAACTGTCCCGTCCACTACCCCAGAACTAACAAAGGCTTGCTCGTGTCCAACCTTGACACCATTGAGGATATTTGGGAAAAAAATCTCAAATGGTGGGGGTGACGGAACCAAGGTGAGAGAGACAGAGCAGCACCAAGCATCGAGCATAACCAGGCATTCTGTGTTCGCTGAGGTTCCGGATGTTTTGGTGGCCCTGCTGCTCGTCCCTCTGTTCCTTTCTTTGAGACTACAAATGGATGGCAGCAAAGAGTTGCCTGCCATTTGGCATTCTTGCCAGTAGTGTAAACCACAGTTTCCAGTTTGTCAATAAGAAAAGCCACAGTTTACTTCCTGCCTTCCTTCTTTGCCTTCTTCCTGTGATGGATCAGAATCACTGTGGAAAGAGGATGTCCTTTACTCGACCATCCCAGACACCTCCTCAATGACACTCACTCTCTCTTCTCTAATGAACTCCCACCTTTGGGGGTCCCCGCATTGGCTTAATCACATGTTTATGGTGCCATTGTTTCCCCTTGTAAGGATGTTTCCCATCCTTTATTTGTGGTCCTTGTGGAAATGATCTAACCCTTATCCTTTCATCCATTTATTCAATGAGTGAGACAAAGAAAGTTCATTCTTGCCTGGGGCTTATAGTCCTGTGAAAGTCAACTGTAAGGCAGAAGCACATAAGAACAAATCATAGATACAAAGAACAGCTTAAGATGCTATGTGCAGAGGGTCTGCCAGCTGCTTCAGACTGAGTGGTTAGGGAATGGTTTAAATCGTTTGAGTAAGGTTTGAATGGAATCCTTAATGACAAGCCACCAGGGAAATACCTGGAGAATGAACATTCTAGACAGAGGAAGCAGCATTTGCCATCCCAAAGGGATGGGGATGAGCATAATGAGTTCAGGACTCAGAAATGAAGAGGGCACAGTCAATGTGCAATGGAAGCAAATATAACACAAACTGACGTGTTTGGAGAGAGAGGTGGAGTGTGCTCCGGAGCCCATGAAGTCCAGTGGGCAGTGGTGGGGAGTTTGCAGTTTAGATCAGACAGTGCAGGGAACCCCCTGGCTACTTTCCTGACTAGAAGTGACTGCAACCATTCTATTCTTGTTTGTTTGTTTGGGTTTGGTTTTGGAGACAGGATTTCTCTGTGTAAGCCCAGCTGTCCTGAAACTCACTCTGTAGACCAGGCTAGCATTCATCCAGGAGATCCTCCTGCCTCTACCTCCTGAGTGCTGGGATTAAAGGTGTGCACCCCCACCCACTCAACCACGATATTCTGTGCTCTGAATCCTCACGTCGGGAAACCCAGGCCTTCCTCATTACAGGTACTTTCCTAATAATGAGTCACCCCTTCCCCAAAGTTTATTGATGTTTTGTTTGGATGTTTAAGAAATATAACCAGGGCTAGAGATATGGCTCAGGGATGAAGAGCACTTCCTGCTCTTGTGAAAGACCCAGGTTTGGTTTCTAGCACCCACATGGTGCCTCATAACCATCTGTAACTCCAGTTCCAGGAGCAACAATGCTCTCGTCTGATGCCTGCTGGTGTTGCATGCATACACACACACACACACACACACACACACACACACACACACACTCACACACACTTAAAATAAAATAACTTTTAAAGAAAAAAATACAATGAAGGGCCAATGCTTAAACTTAAAGAGTAGCCCATTAATAATAGAAGACTACCAGGCAGTTCTGAGAAAAAGCCCTCAGGACTCCTCAGGTCTCCCCCCCCAAAAAAAAAAGAATAATAATAATAAATTATCACAGACTTAGAATACACTAGAAAGATAAAGAGTAATGCCAATGATCTCAGCAAAGAAGCTAAAAATGCATTTACCAAAGACACAAGAAACCCATGCCATGTCACGACAGAAAGTCCCACCAAGTGTTAGTTAACAAACTTCTCAGGGACACAAGTGGTGAGAAACCCATATTCTCAGAACTAGCTGACAGCTGATTGTCCAGTTTTCTTGTTGCCTACTCACTGGTACCAGGCGTTTAAGTGGAATGCTTAAAATGTGAGCATGCGCTTGTGAGCTTACTCTGTCCCAGAGCAGGAGGCTTATGAGCTGTGGCCCATACCATCACAGCAGCTACATAGGGAAAGGCACCCAGTAGGAGGTCTCCGGCAGATGCAAATCCTCTCTACTCTGGGATAGGAGACTTTCGGCCTCACTTGTAGATATGGAGGGGAAAAGTGTGGTTTTGTTTCGATTGACCATCTCTCAAGATAGGAGAAAGCATCTGCAGTCAAGGTTGGTTATAGGATGACTGGAATTGATTCTGCTCCTGAAGGTCCAGGACCCCGGGCTCTCCAACTCTTAGTCTTTTGAGAACCCCAGGATGATGTGATATACCTGTCTCTAAGCCACAAACATTTAGCCTCACGGACTTCACAAGTCACTCTGGCGCAGTTGGAGGAAGAAGCCTTCAGTATTAGTTGGAGCGTTTTCTCCTTTGATCTGTGTGCCATGCTATCAGCAGCAGGAATCAGAGTGCAGTATTGCGCTTTGCTCTACAGCCAAATGGAGAACCACTAAATCCCCTGGAAGATCCCCTCACTCGCAATGCCAGGGGGCAGCTTGGCAGGGAGCCCAGCAGAGGAGGCTTTTGGCCTCTTCTGTCCTTTGAGATACCTATCTCCAAATTGCCATGTGAAACCTGCCTTGCACGGAGCAAGATCCACTGAACCTGCGGGGAGACTTGGATGAGCCAAGGCACCCATGTACTCCACCGGGAACGGCTATTACAAAACCTAAGTGTGTTATGCAGGAGAGAAAGAATGGCCAAGGATTCCAGAGTTGTCCCTGTCTGAGCATGAAACAGGATGAGGCTCCTAAAACGGCCCTTTCTGCCTCCCCAGTTGAAAGAATTTGGTTCCTTTCCACCAGCAATGTCATACTAAATGTCTGTCATGTGCCAAGCTGCCCCTGATATGGCCCAGCGCTCAGGGAGCTCCCAAGGATGGGAAATCCATTAGCCAGAGTAGGTCTGGCAAACTATGGGGCCACTGACCAAATGAAGCCCACTATTTTTGTACGCCTCACAAGCTAAGGAGAACTTTTACCTTTTTCCTTCTTCTTTTTTAAAGCAGAGCATGAGCTCCGGGTTGCAGCAGGGACAATCACATGAAATTCAAGTCTGATTGTCCATAAATGACCTTTGAGTGAAAGGCAACCATGCCCAAGCACTCATTTATCATCCGTGGCTGCTTTTGTCCTAAGGTGGCTAGACTAAATAGTTGCATCTAAGATCGTGTGACGTGAAAAGCCTTGAAAATGTTGCTTTCTGGCCATAGTCAGAAAACATTTGCTAACGCCTGGGCCAGAATGATGCCTCCAACAGTTTCTGCACAAAAGGTCAGCATGGAAGGTCACTTTCAAGTTCGATGTGCTGTTCAAGTGTTATGGCTTGAATGCAGTTTGTCTCTGTCAAACACACACTGAACTCGGTTGCCAATTGATGAAGTTTAATTAAGAGGGATTAATGTCATTCTCAGGAGACTAGATTCGTGCTTATAGCTGTGGGGTGCTATAGAGTGCCTACCCGCTTGTGTGCTCCCCTCTTCCTTCTGCCATGAGGCTTTCACCAGGAGCCAAAAGATGTTGCCACTGTACTCTTAGAGCTCCAGAGATGGGAGCCAAAATAAATTATTTTCTCTATAGATGATACAGTCTCAAGTACTCTGGGATAGTAACAGAAAACAAAGTGTATACTATTATTTATAGCAAATCATTTAATTATCTAGTTTAACTACCACATCATGGCTATGTGGTGTTTCTAATATCTCTAGAGAAAAAAGAATCTCAACTCGTTCCCACCAGGAAGGCTCTGATGTGAGATTGGATTAAGGATGTGGGTAGAAATGTGCATCATGGGAATTACTCCGGTTTCAAATATGAGCCCTACCTCTAATGAAAATGTGATTGTGGACAAGTTGTTTAATTTTAGTTTTCCTCAATTTAGTGGTCTGTAAACTTGGGTAATTTATAAATTTTGGTAAAATAAAAAAGATACAAAGCATCTCAGGTGGTGCTGGCCACACAGGAGGAGCTAGCCATTAGTTTGCCTGTTTTTTTTTTTTTTGTTTGTTTGTTTTTTGTTTTGTTTTGTTTTGTTTTTTAGTGCTGAGGATTGAACCAGAGCTTTGAAAATGCTAGGCAAGTATCCACCCTTGAGCCACACCTCCACCCCTAGCCACACTTACAAGAAATGTCACAATGTCTCTCTCTCTCTCCTTAAGGCTCACCACATACACTCTGGTTGTGTGGGTAGTAGCCATGCTGACTGGCATGATGGTCTCCTAATGGAAATGACTGTGGTTGTTTTAATATAATTGGCTCCCATAATCTCACAAGGAGTGACACTATTAGGAGGTGTGGCTTTGTTGGAGTGGGTATGGTTTGTTGGAGGAAGTGTGTCACTGTAGGGGTGGGCTTTGAGGTTTCTTATTCTCAAGATGCTGCCCAGTGTGTCAGTTGGCTTCCTGTTGCCTCCAAGATGTAGGACTCTTAGCTACCAGCACCATGTCTGCCTGCATGATACCATGCTTCCCACCATGATGACAATGGACTGAACTCCTGAGACTGTATTTGAGCCCCTCAATTAAATGGTTTCCTTATAAGAGTTGTCATGGTCATGGTATCTCTTCACAGCAATAACTAAGACAATAGCTAACCTTTTAAGCAATGTGTACACTTTCTGTACTGTACAGGGGTCAACCAAGAGTGAATCCAAGAATACAAGCAGGCATCATCTACTCTTAAAAAGAAGTCTCTTTGTAGACTGGCATGTGGTGCACACTGTAGCCTCAGCACTTGAGAGCAGAGACAGGTGAGTCTGTGAGATTTCAAGGCCAGTCTTGTCTACATAGTGAGTTCCAGAATAGCCAGAGCTCTGTCTCGCTGTCAGGGGGAGGGGCAGGGAGAGGGCCCCAATACAAGTTCCTTTATGATAACAAGTTCATCACAGAGGTTTCAAGAATCCAATGGAAAAACTAAAAAACAACACACACATACACACACACACACACACACACACACAGAGAGAGAGAGAGAGAGAGAGAGAGAGAGAGAGAGAGAGAGAGAGAGAGAGAGAGAGAGACGTTTCACAGTGCTGATAACTTTGAAGTTACATACTGAGATAATATTTTCCCATGCATGTTGCTTTGAGCTTTGATCTAATTCTGCACAAGTAGAAACAAGGGAGCAATTTGGGTGGATGTTGCGAAATTAAAGAAATTATATCTCTATAGAAAACTCTCTGGGGAGAAGACCTCTCAGTCAGTGTGACCATATTGTTTTTTAAAGTCTTCTTCACCTCACTTCAGTCTCTAGACCCCACAGGTAGGCATCAGTGTCATTGATGGTAACAACAACCCTAAACACACAAAAGCCACCAGGAAGAATTCATCCTGTTCTACATGGCATACCCACAATCCTCTGAGCAACAACGAGCATCATGGAATGGTAAAGAATGTAGAGTCCTGGCTAAGGAGTCTCGGCAGATGGGCTCTTGGCTGTCTGTGAGCCATTTACCCTCTGACCTCATGTTCTCATGGGAAAAAGGAGCAGAAGCAGAAGGTAGAACTGTGGACTGGCTGAACTTTAGGCTTCCCCTAAATGCTCCAGTACTGTGACCTTTGAGGCGCAAGCTAACAGCATGACTTTTGTCATCTCCGCTGCTAAATATGCTAAATTTGTGGGTCTATGACCAGAGGCACGATGGAGGGAACCAGTAAAATGACTAAGGCAATTCACAAATGGTCCGAAACTGTTTTTGGTGGTTTTGTTTCTCTGCTATGAAAGAAACTCAAAAGCATCTGTTACAGCCAAGTGGAAATGTGTCATACAATGATGGCCCTGCCTTCAGGGAGTGATGTAACAGAAAATCGTCATTTCCACAGCAGCTTTCTGCATCTATGGCCCAGTGGCCAGGTAGGAGCCCAGGAGAACCCGGGAAATCTCTAAGGCATCATCCTTTAATTATACAGTCTTGAGCATTTATGTTCATTGTTTGTTTTGCTGGGGACGGAAGCCAGAGCTTTGGGCATATTAATAAGTGCTATATCACTGGGCTATACCTGATTCAGTCATCATCAATTTTTTTTTAATGACATGGTCTCATTCACTCTCAACTTTCATTGTGCTCACTAAATAGCTGAGAATGACTTGGAACTCCTGATCCTCCTGTTTCATCCTCCCAGGTACTAGAATTGCAGATTGTACAGCAACAGTGGTTTCACTTTTGCCTTTAACTCTGGTCCAGCATGCTTCTTTTCCCATCTCTGCCTACATGTCTAACCCTCTTTATAGCTTCAGCCAAGGAGCTCTGCTTCATCACTTTCCCCTTACACATCAAGATGGCCCTACAGGGGAGTATGGATGGCTGTATCCACCAGTTGCTATGATATTTCTTTTAAAAAGTAATCATGAAGAAGTGCCCTAGTGTAACACGAATGATAAAGACCCAGAGACAGATGTTGGGGTTAAAGCTGAAGATCAGAAAAGCAAAGAAGTCAGCAGTAAAGAGCTTACCTCTACCAAGGCTGGGGTGATCCTGTCCTCAACGTGGCTGGAGAATAATCTTTGGGTTTTTATTATTCTTGTTGCACCTAAGCCCAGGGCAAACCTGCAACCCTGTTGGAGATGCACCCATCATATTTGGGGAACCTATATCGTCCCTGTTTTGAAACACAAAGAAGAGAACTATGGGCAATTTTTAGAAAGATAATCTCAAGCTGCCAGACCGCTACTTCTCAGACCCCTCACCAGCAAGTTCCATTTTATTTTTATGTGTCTCTGAATAGTGTTCCATTTTGTACAGCCACCACTTTTTCATTATTCATTGTTTAAGTTGTTTTCGTTTCCTGGCTACTGTGACTATGCTGGCATCGGACATTGCTGAACAAATGTCTGTAGAGTAGGATGGCAAGTCCTTTAGGCATATGCCCTGGAGTCATATAGCTGAGTCAGACAGTAAATTTGCTTTTAGTGGCTTGAGATTTCTCCATACTGATTTCCAGAGTGGCTGCACCAATTTGTATTTGCAGTGAATGAAGGGCCCTCTTTCTCCACAGCTCCAGCATTTGTGGCCAGCTGTTTTATATATCTGAGCCATTCCTCTGGTGTGACATGAAACCTCACCGTTACTTTAACTTGTATTGCCCTAAGGATGATAAACACTTTTTGAGGTATTTCTTAACCATTTTTCTGTTGAGAGCACTATTTAAATCCCTTGTCTATTTTTTTAAATTGAGTTATTAATTCCTTGATTCTTGGTTTGGTTTTGGTTTTTGGTTTTGCTTTTTAGTTTTTTGTATATTCCAGGTGGTGATCTCCTGTCAGATATACAGCTGGCAAAGATTCCTTCTTACTCTGTGTGTTTGCAGAAGCTTTTTAGTTTTATGAGGTCACACTTGTCAATTATTGCCCTTTGTCCCTGGGTAGATGGAGTCCTACTCAGAAAGTCCTTTCTTACATTTGTATCTTTTAGGAATATCATCTACAGGGTTTTTTCCTGACAGTTTCAATGTTTCAGGTTGTCTTAGGGTTTATCATTGCTTCAAGGAGATACTATGACCAAGGCAACTCGCATAAAGAAAACATTTAATCAAGGGCTTTTCGCTTATAGTTCAGAGGTTCAGTCCATTATAACAGGGAGTATGGCGGCACGCAGGCAGGCATGCATGGTGCTGAAGAAATAGCTGTGTGTCCTACATCTTACAAGCAACGGGAAGTGGACTGACAGTCACACCAAGGAAGGCTTAAGAAAAAGAAACCTCAGAGCCCACCCCCACAGTGACGTACTTCCTCCAGAAGGTGTGGCCCAGATTAAAGATGCACCCTCCAGCCTCAAGGTCTGAATTAAAGTTGTGTGTCATCCAGCCTCCTCCAAGGCCACACCTCCTAATAGTGCTACTCTCTATGAGCTTATGAGGGCCAAATACATTCAAACTACCGCACATGTTCCAAGTTAAAATCTCTGGTCCAGTTATATCTAGTTTTTGTGCAGGATGGTCGATGCAGGTCTAATTTCATTCTCCATGCTAACATCCATTTCCCCTAGCACTATTTGCTGAAGAGGCTGTCTTTCCTCCAGTGTATGCTTTGCCCTCTTTGTCAATATCAGATGGCTGTAGCTCTGCATTCTCACGTTTCGGTCTTCTATCCCATTCCATTGGTCTACACATCTGCTTTTGTGTCGGTACCGTATTTCTTTTATTGCCAACGCTCTATAATATATATTGAAGTCTGGTATAGCAATCCCTCCAGGATTCTTCTCTTTGCTCAGGGTAGCTTTAGCTGTCTGGAGTCTTCTCTGGCTTCACATGGATTTTAGAACGTTTCTCATCATCACACGAATGTTGTGGGTATTTTTGATTGGGAGTGCACTGAATCTGTGAATTACTTTTGGTAGGACGGTCATCTTCACAATATTAATTCTACTGATGCCTAAATGCTGGGTGTTCTTTCATTTTTCTAGTGTCTTTTTCAATCCCTTTCTTCACAGATTTGAAGCTTTCAATGTAGGGATCTTTCACCTCTTTGGCTAGGTTTATCTGCTTGTTAGACGAGCATAATTCCTTACTACATTCTAAGAAGTTTTATCCTTATATCTACCGATGAGTGTAGCTGCCAACCATCACCAAAGAAGCCTCTCTGAACAGCAAATGGAAGCCACCACAGAAAAGCACAACTGGATACAATGCAGACATCAATGGATGATCTGGAGCCCAGCCACAATGGACACATCTACATCACAGCTCCTGCATCTATGGCTTAGGGAACATCTTGAAAGAGGGGGCAGCAAGACTGTAAGAGCCAGAATACCACGAAGTCTTCTGTGAAACCATGTCTCCTAGAAATGGTTGCATAAACAAGACCAAAACCACAGCAATATCAATGGGTCATGTTAATGTGGGAGGGAAAATTTTCCTCAGGGTCCCACCCCTAGATAAAGAAATCCTGACAACTAATAATTGCTGGGAAAAGGAAACTTAGTTTCTCCGACAGATGAGTCCCCTTATTAGGTTCCAATGCAGAGTAGTTATCTATCCCTGAAAGCTTATACACACAAACAACAATAATTGACTCAGTAGGTTGCAATTTACATATTTGTGCATACATATACTACATATATGTAGTAATAATAATCAAAGGGAAAATAAGCTATCAATTTGAGAGGCAGGGGACCTCTCAAATTGGGAGGTGTTAAAATGTCAGTACATAGGATGGACTGAAGGGAGAAAAGGAAGAGGGGAAGTGAAATAATACTATTTCAGTAAAAAATATACCTAAGAAAGGCTGGTCCCATGGCCACTGCTCAAGATGGTGCCAAGAAAGACAAGATCTTAAAAAGTCAACCTGGCTGTTACTCATCAGTAGAAAATGGGATTTTTGATTCTTGAAGTTTTGAACAGTTTCTGTTGGAAAAGACAATGGAAAAACAGAAATTTGGGGAGTGTTATTCACATTCAGCACATGAAGAATAAAATCACAGTTGTTTCTGAGAAACCGTCTGAAAGGTATTTGAAATAGCTTACCAATAAATGCATTAAGAAGACAAGCACATGATTGGCTTCTCGTGGCCACATCTGACACAAAGACTCCCAAACATTTTTATTTCCAGATTAGTTAAGATGGAGATGGGTCAGAATCTGAGGACTCTGGCTAGTTGGCTTCTGCTTTTGATAAAATGGAAGCATGCTAAAGAATGAAACCTAAAATTTGATTTTTGTCAGCAAATAAAAATCATTGTAATCTAAGCCAGGCAGTGATGGCACATGCCTTTAATCTCAGCACTCGGGAGGCAGAGGCAGGACGATCTCTGTGAGTTGGAGGCCAGCTTGGTCTACAGAGTAAGTTCCATGACAGGCTCCAAAGCCACAGAGAAACTCTGTCTTGAACCCCTCTCCCCGCCAAAAATAACTCCAACCCTTTCTTCATACAATATATAAAAATTAGCTTGATATGTAAAAGCCAAAAACTGGAAAACACAGATGGAAATAGCAGCCATTTTGTGTTTAGCAAAGACTCCCTAAATCTGATACACACCCAAAACACAAGCTTTAATCATAAATATGACAAGGGCAAGTACTATCCCCTGTCAGTCTCCTTATGGCATGACAATGCTCTTGCAGTCATAGGAACCAGTGCTCAGTGATGGCAATGGTCCCCAGTGTCACGCACCCTCTTCTTGGGATCTATGGAAAGCTCTCTTGCTTGCTTTCTCTTCACTACTCTGTGAATAACATCATTGTATTTGTTCATTATAAAGTAAACTTTCTAAAGGACTGGAGTGATAGATAGCTCAAGTGTTAAGAAAGTTTACAGGAAGGGAGGGAGGCAAGGAGGGAGAGGAAACTGGGATCAATATGTAAAATAATATATATATATTATATACATGCATACATACATACATACATACATATATACATACATACATACATACATACATACATACATACATACATACATAATAAAGAATGTTTACTGGAGACCTGAGTTAGGTTCCCAGCACTTAATGCAATTGTCTGATGGGTATTGTTCTTCCGTATATATGTTTGTCTTATTGGTTAATGAAATAAAACACTGTTTGGCCAGGCAAGAAGTGGCATAGCATGGCAAATACAGCCACTAGCTAACCATAGAGGTCGGGAGGTCTGTACAGACAAGCAGGAAGTGACATAGCTGGGCAGAATCAGTATACAAACAGTGACAAACAGAAAATCGCTCTCTTCTTTGCAGAGATGTTGCAGGCAAAGGAGATGCAGGTTCTGCATTCCTGGTAAGGCAAGACCATGTGAAAACACTTAAATTGATAGAAATGGGTTAATATTTAAGACAGAGCTAGCCAATAAGAAACGCCAACAGATTCATAATTAACCCACTGTCTCTGCGTGTTGTTTGGGGCTGATGCCGTGGATGTGGGACCAGACTGGTGGGAAAATGCTCATAACAATTGTCTGTAACCCTAGCTCCAGGCGACCAGATACCTCCTGTCCTCCTTGGGTACAAAGGGCACATAAACTCATACAAGCACACAAATATATATAGATATATAGATATAGATAAATTTTAAAGACTAGAAATAAAAATATTATAGAATGCCCATGAAACCATCTTCTAACTTAACATTTTATTTCTTTAAAAATCTTTATCTAGCTGGGCATGATGGCATACGGATATATGGCCATGAATACCTGACAGAGGCGGGTGGAGCTCTGATTTCCTGACCAGCCTGGTCTACACAGCAAGTTCCAGATGAGCCAGCGCTATAGAGACAGACCCTGTTTCAAGAAGAGTTTTTTGTATATGTGTATGCAGTTGTGTAAGGACACATGCTGGAGTGTGCGCACACATGTGCATGTGCATGTGCGCTCCAGCTGAGCCTAGATGTTGTGGTTGATACCTTCTTCAGTTGCTCTCCACCGTTTTTTTTTTTGTGGACAGCGTAGCACACTAAACTTAGGGTTCACTGATTGGCTAGACTAGTTAGCTAGCCCGCCTCCTGAGTCCTCCTGTCTCTTCCTCCTAACGCTGGAAGTACAGGTGCCTGCCTCTGCACCCTGGTTTTTATATGAGTGCTGATGGGAGTTAATTTCTAAAGATGTTTAGGGCAGTTACTTTTTCCTCTCACACAAGAGCTTTGCAAGTGCAAAGCGCACCACTTTCGATCCAATTCAATTGATAAAGGATCGCCGTTTAGGCAGCCGAGAGAGTGGAGCACTCAGCTGCCCTCAGAACTAAGTCTCTCTTCTCCTGGTTGGCCCCCTCTGGACTCAGGATGAAGCACCGCCGAGACAGGACTCAGAAAGCCAGAGCCTGCTTCAATCTCACACTCCTGTGGTGGGGAGGACAGTGGGTGGCTGAGGTGAAAAGCCAGGTAAAGCGCTCAGCTACATGCTGCGGCTGCACTTCTCGCCTATTTCCTCTTTGACTTGGTTTTGGTTTGGACTCCTTTGAAAACGGTGCACTCCCACCAGCCAGCCTCCCCGCCTCTTTGAGCTTCTCCCACAGCAGGCCACCACCACTCAGTCGCTGCAGAGCAACACTGCCTTAGCCAGGCTGTGGTTGGGGTCACCCCCCACACATTGCCCTACCGACACTCATTTTCCTGTGTTCCTGGAGCGCTGTGGCCTGGCCCTTCCTAGAAACTGGGCGGCATCTCCCCAGCATTGCGTGTTGTACCAGTGGCCCTTGTGGCTCGCTCACACTCAAATGCCGTCTTTCACTTCTCTAGCAAGTACAGAGACTTTCCAGTCAGACTGGCCTGGCCCCGGCCTTGTCCCTTTGTGGGGATGATGATGTGACTGAGTGGGATTGTGCACAGGTCTAAACAGCTGAGGGTAAGTGTAATGCCTCTGTGGTTAGAAGTCTCTGTTTTCTGGCAATCTGAGGACAGCGGGACAGCCCCTCTTTCTAGAAGTCAAAACAAAACCTAGACACCCTGTGCAAATAGCCTGTCTGTCCCATACTTCCCAAGGCCCATTGCTCTGTTTGTAACCAAAGCCCTCTGAAGATACCACTTCCTAGCCTACAGGCTGGGTCACTCCCTGTTCAGACAGAGGGAGAACAGGTCATTCGCTTATCAAAGCCAAGGACATGACCTAGGATAACAGATCTGGCGTTGAGACAGTTCCCTTAAGGGTCATTGCATCCATTCTCCTGCCTCTATCCAAGCTTTCATGGACTTCTCTAGAGAGACCCTGGGCTCTCTGCTCTCCCTGCAAGCAGCCCCTGCTCACTCACACTTCCAGTAAATAGCAACTCCACAGTCCAAGATAAAAAGGAAAAATGCCTTTATGAGATGAGGTCTAGATGTCATTTGCTTTGGTGAAAGACTAGTTTTTCTTGTCTTCATCCATGTGGAGAAGGGGTTTGAAAGACAATGAACTAGAAGTTCAGAGAGGGCTTTGGAAACTGAATGACAACTGAGGCCAAAGCGGAATGCCCTTGCCTTGTTTAAAACCTTTGCTGCTTAAAGTATGTATAATCAATCCATGGGCCAGAGGCATCAGCATCACCTGGGAGCTCAAAGTGCAGAATCTCAAGCCCCACTGCAATCCATTGAGTTCAACTTCAGATTCTGCCTTTCCTAAAAACCAGATCAGAGAAGGAATCGCTTAGATATTAATCACAGGGATAATATTCTTCATTCCCTACTCTAAAGCTCTGCGTGGGAGGAGCCTCAGCCTAGCGATGGACTGGCTGTCAAAGTACCTGATCAACCCTCATTTCCCAGAGCCTCCCCCCTCCCAGCCCCCGGGGGCTCAGCTGTTGAATTATCGCAGCCATCCATCCAAGGCTGTTGACTGATGTTGGTTCAGATGGATGGGGCAGTCAGACTTCTGTCTTGTGGAGAAGCCCTCCATACATTCCCGCTGCACCACAGGCTCTAGTTCTGAGTGCTTTTAACTTGATACAGAGAACTCCATTTTGCTGGGTGGTGCTGTGTTAGCTTCACATAGGTGTGATTTGAGTTGCGCGTGCACACACACACACACCAGTTAGTTTACACACACACACACCAGTTGTTAGTTTACACACACACACACACACACCAGTTAGTTTACACACACACACACACACCAGTTAATTTACACACACACACACACCAGTTAGTTTACACACACACACACACACACACACACACCAGTTGTTAGTTTACACACACACACACACCAGTTAGCTTACACACACACACACACACACCAGTTGTTAGTTTACACACACACACACACACACACACACACACACACACCAGTTAGTTTCTGTGCTTTTAAATGACACTTTTGTAGCCCAGCCCCAGTTACACCAGCCTCCTTTGATGCAAGCCCTCTGTTTTGGAGCATCAGGGTTCTGCCACCCAGACCTGCTGGGGCATATTTAAAACTGTTTAAATTGACAGACAGGCAAACAGGATTAACTCCGTGGACCCAGAAGGGGAGGTGGGGGTGGGGGCAGGGGCGGGGGTTGAGCCTCAGAGTGGCTTATAGGGATGGCCAGGAGGATAGCTGGCTGGGCTGGGAAGGAGCCTAATGCTGGAGCTGGCCAAGAATTCTCGATCTGGGAGGTAGGCAGAGACTTCGCAATCTGCCGGTGATTGGATTAGACATGGTGTGAAAATCAGAGCAGGGCTACACGGCTGGGGCTGAGGCCCAGGCTGCTGTGAGGCCAGGCTGCCAAAGCCCTGCTGAGGAGACCACATCAGGGATGCCTGTCCCCGCCCCAGCCGGCCTTGGAGACGGCTTCAATGTCACAGCCCTCAGAGGCTCCCCCACAGCTCAGCCCCGTTGTCTTCCCCATCCCACCACATCTTGGGAGCTTTCTCAGGGGAAGCAGAGGCCGTTGGTCCCATTCACCGGCCTCCTTTACCCTTGACCTCCCAGCAGTGGCCCAGGCCTCCAAGGAGGGAGAGGCCTGTCTTTCAAGTCTCTGGGGTCTGAACAGCCCTCTCTTGATGTCTTCCTTTGTCTGGCTTTCTCTCTCCTTCTGGCAAAGTCTGGTTCCTTCCAAGGGATTCCACTCTGTGTGCACTTGTTCAGGATCCGGAATCAGCTTGGCTTTTCCCCTTCTCCAGGGATATGGAAACTCTGGTGAATAAATATATCTGAGGATTTTGAAGCTTCTTCCAGAATCTTCATCAGAAATTTTATTTGGGGTATGGGGGGGGGGTGACCTGGTCTTCAATGATACTTGACACTATCTGATGCTTTATGGCAGGAGTAGTAACAGCAAAAGGAACCAGGGATCCCAAAGGGATCCTGTTCGTTAGTGTTTGGTTACTGTTGGTGAGGCAAGGTAGTAGCCACAGTATGGATACATGGACCCCTGGGTCCTGAACCCATTTGACCTCCCTCCTGACATTGTCTGTAAAAATACAAACTAGCAATGCAGAGCTAACAACTCTAAGACGACTTCACCTACAGAAGCGTTTGCCTGTACTCTGGTCCTAGGCAAGAAGCACACTGGTCAAGTTTGCCTCCCCTTGTTTGGGGTCTTGGTGCTTCTGAGTGTGTGGCAGGGGATAGGTGGCATGCATATTCCGTTCACTCCTTTTGAGATGTCACGAGTGGTCCAGGAGGCTCCAAAGGTCATCTGGTTATATAGCCACAGCTGGGGAAGATGCTGGAAGCAAACTTCCCTTCTTCACATCAGCCGCAGGATCCCGCGGGCCTCAGGGAACGCAGCCATTTGCACCAGGGACACTCTCAACAGCAAAGGTGAAGCTGGAGAGAGGACACAGGCCGTAGGCTGGCTGCTCAGGTTCTTTTCTGTCTCCTGGTGTGTCCTGGATCTGCCAAGGGGGACACCCGCATGTGGCTTCCGACACAAAAGGTTTGCTTTCCCCGAGGAAGCCAGAAAAGGCCTATCAAGAGATCCCATCTGCCATCCCACTCTGAGGGCAAGCCTAGGGGACAGTGTGTGGCCTGACTTTGTCTTGATCACACACTTGGTATCTGCTTTGTCTCTTAGCCCCCCTCAAATGCCCATTAGTGATCATCAGTATTAGTAAACAGGTATCATTCAGTTATGCAGTTCCGAGACACTTGTGTTGTCTGCCTACACTCTTGAGTTCCCAAGAGTTCGAGTCCACTATGGAAGGGGGTTGAGACTGTTTAAAACATTTACACGGATGAGGAAAGGGATGACGGTGACAAACTGGGAACCCCACCTTTTGAACTTGGTGCAGGAGGCAAACTGGGCAGCAGTGTATCTCAGTGACAGAGCCTTTACCTGACATACCCGAGGTCCTGGGTTTGAGCCCCAGGACTGAAAACATTTTTAAAGAACAACGAGAGTTGGTGTACCCCAAAAGTGACCATGCTCTGCTACCATCCAGATTTCAAAGTCACCCTTCCTCTAACAAGGCTCCCGCCCATCTTGCTTTGGCCGGTAGCAGACAGCTCAGAGCTTCCCCTGCCTTTGAATGGTCATTGAGAAGAGAGGTTTTCTGGAGGAGAGGAACAGCCTTTTGAAAACTTTGATTACCAACATGCAGATCAAACCCAAATACAGACACGCTGGCAGCCTGTGAGGCCTTTGGAAACATCCTGACTCTGAGGGTGCTTGTCTCTCTCCACAGTCCTCAGTGCTGTCCTGTTAGTGAGCGTCCGAAGTCAGGCTCCTTGGACATGATGCACTTCTGGGATTAAATTAAGACACAGAATCTAGTCCCCTTATCCTTGATTACTGCTGAGCTCTTACTTGGTTTGGTCCCAGAAATAATTTGATAGAATTCATCTGGGATTTCCACCTCAGGTCATCAGAGAACCAGCTGTTTCTGCCTCCCTCCCTCCCTCCCTCTCACCTTCCCTCCCCCCCTTCCTTCTGTCCTTCCTCCCTCCCTTCTTTCCCATTTTCTTTCTCCCTCCCTCCCTCCTCCTCTCCCTCCCTCCCTCCCTTCCTTTCTTCTTTCCTTCTTCTGTGGTACTAGGAATAGGACTCCACCACTGAGCCACAGGCCCAGCCCTGTCTCCTGTAAGCAGCCTGGGTTGACTCGGCAACTCAGTGGCATAAGGAAGCCCAAGAAAGCTATGGTGAGGCCGGTGAAAGACTGAGCATCAGACATATACATGCAATTTAGGACCCTAGATATAAGTGTGTGGTCAGGAGAACCATCTAATTGAATCCTGCCTAAATCCCTGACCTTCAGAATAGGAGAAAACAAAAAATGATTGTTGTTTTATTGCACTAAGTTTCCGTGGTTTAGCACACAGAAACAGAACTTTGGAAACACTGTATATGTGTGTGTATGTGTTACATACATGTGTGCTGTGCATGTGTGTTACATGTGCACATTCATGAACATGTTGTAGATGTGTCTTCTATGTTTATGTTATATGTACTGTGTGTGTGTGTCTGTTATATGTATGTGTATGTTTATGTGTGTGTGTGTATTGTATGCATGTGTGTTTCATATATACATGTATACTCTCACCAGTGTAGGTGCTTGTGGGGTCCAGAGGTTAATTCTGGGGAGTCTTCCCCATCATATTGGGGAGGTGGAGTCTCTCACTGAACCTGGTGCTCTCTGCTGCAGCTAGACTGGTTGCTCAGTGAACCCATAGTACCCACTTATCCCATCACTGGCAGTGTGGCAGCATGACACCATGCCTGGCTTTTTCAAATTCAGACCCTCATGCTTGCATACCAAGCACTTTACCCATTGAGCCATCTCTCCAGTCCAACAGTGTCTTCTGTGATGATGGATATGGTCCCCAAACAAGTGGGAGGAGGTCTCACCTCTTCGATCGTCTCATTTAGATCTTGTCTGAGTGAACAAATCAGAGCTGCCTGCAATAGAAAACACAGGAAGGGACAACAGCCAGCCCTTCTTACAGGTCAGTCAGACTCCCGGATTGACCTCAAACCCCTGATGCCTCTGCCTTGACTCACGGGGCTGAGAAGTAACCCTGGCTCCCTCGCTGCTGAACAGAAAGGGGGACGGGGCTGGGACACCATGGCACAGCCTTGAAAAAAAAAAAAAAATGCACTGGTCCATCACGCTCCTTTAAAGCCCATCGCCCAATGTCCCATTCACTCCTCGTCCCCTTTGTGTTCCTGTGTGCCTATCAGCTACCCTCAGCTGACTTCTACCATCCTCACAGAAATGCATGCCGCCATTCTTCTCAGAGATGCTCTTTGCCAGGACTGATCCATGCTGGTCCAGTGTTGTTCTGGAGCCCAGACTGTGAGCAGAAACCTGGAGGCTGCTTCCTTTACTCTGAGGACACTTGCAACACTCTCCAGAATGTGGTCACCCCTCAAGCATTAGTCCCCAGAAATGGCTGCGGAAGGTGTCAGGAACACAAACCCTCAGTAGTTCAGGAATATTCTCTCCTGCAGTGTTGGGGATCAAGCACAGAACCTTATCCATGCTAAGCATGCATTCTACCACTGGGCTTTACTCATAGCACACAACACCGTGATTTTTGCTGTTCTTTAAAATGAATGGCGAGTCACGTAGTGCTGGTTGGCTTGAATCTAGCCATGTATCAGAGGATGACCTTGACCTGTTGATGCTGCCACTGCACAGGTGCTGGGATAATAAACAGGTGCCACTATTACCCACATGTAACACTGTTTGAAACAGTGTTGATAGTGACAAAGGCTGGGATGAGGAAGTAAGGAAGCAAATGTATACTTAACCAATACGATTAGCAGAACAAACTACAACGTCATCACATTATGAAAACAAGTAGAGTCTCAACATGTATCAATGGGGAAAGTTATCCAGCATGTGCTACCATGGGGCAGAGGGAGGTTTCAAAGCGGCACACAGAGCATGCTTCCTTTTTTGCCTAAAGGGGGAAATCAACACTAATGGGCATCTGCATGTTTGTGTTTGTGTAAGTACCGAGAGAACGGACAGAAAGTTCCAGCCACGATTACCTCCAGCAGGGGAACAGGGGAGAGACACAAGAGGGGCTATAGACGATGAGGTTGATTGCAATTTACTTGGGGCTGTTTCATTGTTTGGATTGTCAGCCCATGTGAATTGCATTACCTAGCCCCAAAACATTGTTGGAGATGTGTACTTTGTCTAATTTGATTAAGGAATGGCACAAGAAAAATAAATAAATAAATACCTAAACCACCAGTGTCGGAAGCTCCGGGTAGAACCATGTCTGTTTAAATTGTCTAGACTAGCTCCAAGATAAACAAAGGCTGAAAAGACTATGGGGGGGGGGTTGATGAAGGGATGCCAAATCCCATTCCCCGAGCCAGCAGCCAGGATGGGCACCTGAGCCAAGAGGTAGACAGGGCAGCCTTCCGCTGCCTGAAGGATGCAGAGAGGGTGGGAAAGGTTCCCATCTGGACCTGGGAATTTCACAATCTGAACTCCGCGGTTTCATTTGAACTTCCAGGTTCCATGAACATCAGCCCAGCTCGTACTAAACAGAGAAGGGTCCACTGGCTATGCTCGGTGTCCTGAGTTAAGGTCTGAAGCTGCCTGTGCTCTGTGGGGCAGGCGTTAAACCTGGCTGTGGGAAAGTTGGTGGCACTCAGGAAGTCTATTGTCCTCCTGACTGAGGCATCCATTAGATTGTGAACATTGTGTAACGAACGGCCTGCTTCACCCGCTGCCTGTGGAGGCAATGAGTGAACAAGTCAGCTGAAATGTATGAAACGCACTTTATTGGCAAGTTGCTTGAAAACCTGTTTGCCTGAGCCTTCGAACTATTTATCCCAAGCAAAGGTAAACTCAGGGACGTCCACGGTGAGGACATGGCTGCCAGCAGAGGGCAGTGGTGCCCCTATCAATTATGGATGCAAGGGCAATATTAATCTTCCGGGTTTTGTTTTTGTTTTTTTAATTATATGCACACTTCCCTATTCCTCCTCTCAAAGCTACCTTCTTCCTATTGTTCTCTTCAAGACAGAATGACCTATCTGGGGTCAATTTCTATACATCAGTGATGGACAGTTGAGGTCACAGTGCTCGGTCACAAAGTGCCACCACCCCCCAACTTGGCAAACCCACTGTGTGCTGAGATGAACTTGAATTCTACATGGTAATTCCTCCTTAATAACTCTCAAAGATGATGGGGATTGTTTCCTGGGAAAAGGAGACCCGGCCCCTTTCCCCTCGCCTCTCAGGGCCTCTGACCCCTCTTTATCTCCCCCATGGAACCATAGCTAATTGTGAGAAGAGGCCAGGCTCAGGAAACCTGGGCTCCTCTGGGCAGAGAGCAGGCAGGACACACACCGGCCCGGAGAGACACTGCTCAGTTAGTCTGGGTTCAAAGGAGCAGCTGTCAATGCCATCACAGTGAGGAAAAACCGTCGGCGTGGCGGAGAATGAACCTGCATCCATTCTTGTCATGGTCGGTTTTCATCTCCCTGGGGCCCCTTTACCCCACAGACCGTGTTCAGAGCAGCCCTGCTGGTGGAGTTTTTCTGTATTCCTCTCTTTAAAAAAAAAAAAAAAAAAACCGCTGAAAACTAAAACTTTTTACCCCAGCATGATAGACTAGTTTCCCATACACTTCGGGGGATTCATTTGTCCCTGAGGTTTTCTGGCCTTTACCTGTTTCATCTGATAATTAAGAGAGTTCCATTCACTGGCTGGGTACTGATGTATCAAGCAGTTGAAATACAGAGGGGAATGCCCACATAGAGTGCTCCCACATGCCTGAAGGATGCAGGCACATCAACAAATTGATGAGGCGTAGGGCACTAACAGAGTACAAATCATGGCTCCCACTCAGCTCCCAAGACAACACAAATTCCCTAAAGTCAGTGTTATGTGAAGTCAGTTTGGGCTGCATGGGGCAGAGGGAGGGTAGCATAGAATATCTTGATGACATGAAGAGGGGTAAGAAAAAAGAATTGTTGAGGCACCCAAACAAGGGCCTCGTGTCACACACAGCAAGGACACAGTTCTTCGTAGGGTTTGGGAAAGGCTTCCAGGTGGGAGGTCCCCAAAGCCCTTACTAGTTTATGAACACGGCCTGCTGAAAGCAGAGTTTTGCAGAGGTGCAGGCCAGGTCTGTTTGGTGTTTGGAGTTCATTTACCTCAACTGCAGCAAATACCCACTACCCAGTAGATACGCCCCGAGCCTGGAGAAACCACAAAGCAAGCATTGCCTGCTGCCCTCTCTGCCCCCATGATGACATCTCTCCTCTCTATGGCTCTGGGCTATGCTCCCCTGTGTAATTACTGGGAAATCCACATGCCTATGAGAGCCTGGGGTTATGAGTGGTCTGGAAAAACTGAGAGGGAATGCAGCCTGAATGTGTGTGGCTGAGGCAAATCCCATTCCAAAGACATTCTAGAAATCCCTTAAGGCAGACACGATGGGGATACTGTTATTGACAACTGGTACTAGATTGCTATACATAAAGACTGTCTAAGCCCGTAGCATCTAGCTTGTTCCCTGCCTTTCTGGGATACTTACAAGGTAGGAATGATTTCTGTTCTTTTGCTAGTGAGAAACCTCAGGGACAGGAGGATTTAGACCACAGCTAGCCATGGTGCCTCCTGCTTATAATCTCTGCAACTCAGAAAACAGAAACAGGCGTATCTCTGTGAGCTGAAAGCCAGCCTGGTCTGCATGGTAAGTTCTGGGCTAGGCAGGGTATATAACATAGTGAGAGCTTGTTGCAAACATAGAAGAGAGTAAGCCTGGGGTTTTTAACTGGTACATCTCTGAGCTGAAACATACAACTTTTGACTCTGAACAGATCTGGTGTTCATGACAGGATGTGGGTGATGCTGGGAGCAGGAAAAAGCCAAAGCTCCTTCTGAAAGCCTTGCGGACCTAGCTCTGGAGATAGTCAGGGCAGCCCACAGTAAGGCATGTGCAAGCTGAGGTGATCAATAAGACTCTCCACAATTGACAGCATGAGGAGAAGACAGTGGATGGAGGCTGGTGAGAGGGGGGAAAGGAACAAGAGGGAAAGCCCTGGACCAGTCCCTCTTCCCTGGACCTGTGAAGAGCAAAGCATTGACCTGTAGAAGTCTAGGATCCCTCCACCCTGTTCCCAGTCACCGGGACTAAAGGCCCATCCACGTTCACGTACACGAGCACACGGGATTGTAACTGCCTTGAGCATACCGATGCTAACTGAGTAAGTCATTGAGGGGTGCTGAGTAAGTCATTGAGGGGTGCTAACTGAGTAAGTCATTGAGGGGTGCTGAGAAAGTCATTGAGGGGTGCTAACTGAGTAAGTCATTGAGGGATGCTGAGTAAGTCATTGAGGGGTGCTAACTGAGTAAGTCATTGAGGGATGCTGAATGTCTATATTGTACACAGCAATGTGGTTTGAGGTAGTGGGTGAAGTACTCTAGATTCATTTTTTTACTTTCAATGAAAATCAAAATATTCCCATTGACCTGTCAGATTTGTGCGGACCAAAAGGTTGGGAACAAGATGATTTGGGCTTGCAAGAGATGAACCCCATATTAACACCAATTATTAATAAACTAGCAGGTTATAACCTGAAATACACTGGCTAAACCAACCATCTGGCTCTTCAAGGAAACCCCACAAAATCAAAAACTGCATAAGCTCCGTGAACTGTGTTACCTGGCCAGTTCCCTCCAAATTTATCCTTGAGACACAAACCAAGAGCTCCTGTTATTTGAACTTTCTCCTTCGGTAAGTAGGAAGCACCTAGAGGGTTAATATGGGTGGTTTGCTGATGAGACACCCACTTCTCCTGTTCCTGAGGACTGCAGGGAATGAAACACTTCCCTCTACTTTCCAATAGCATCACCTGCCTAATCCCACCAAAGGCCGGGTTGATGGAGGGCAAGCAAGGGATGCCATTCACCTAAGACACAGTGAAGGGAAGCCAAGCGCCCAGGCCCACACAGGCTAGCAGAGGCACGGCTGCAGCCAGCCCTGGAACCCAGAGGCTCCACATTTCACTTCTAGACATGTTTGTGCTTCCTCCCATGTTTGCTTAATGGTAGGAATGCTTCAGCAGAAACCAGGGTGCTGGCGGCTCTGGAGCTCACCTGTTGCTTTGGAATGTATTTATTTATACCTGGGGCCCCATCTCGGCAAACTGTTCCCTTCCTGTAGCCAGAAGGCGGATGTGTTCAAACGTCACCATCTCCACGGCAACAGCTTGTGATGTTACAAACAGTAGATTGTGCCTCCAGGTAGATAGCAAGTGGCCTGGACAGGTAAAGGGGGCCAAATAAACTTCCTGTTTCCAGGCCAAGGTTTAAAAGGTTTAAAAGAACAGTAAAGCGCCCTGGCACTCCCTACCTGGCCCTAGAAGAAGACAGGCTCTTCTCTAGAGAAACAAAGGCTTTGCAAACTGTGGTCTTGGTTTACACTGTACCTACCTCTCTTCTTGTAAGGGGAGGCAGGGGCATTTCTGTTTTCCTTCTGAGTCCCATCCCCACCCCCACCCTGATCTACTATCTCTCCACCTTTAATTTATCCATAGCCTAAAACTCCCCATGGCATGGTGGCAAAGAAGTCTAGACATGGAGATAAACTTCCATATTGACCTGCCTTCATTCCAGTTGTTTTCCATGAGAAGGGAAAGGGAAATGAGCTGGGGAGGTGGCCCATTGGGTAGAGCTCTTGCTCTGCAAACATGAGGACCTGAGTTAGGATTCTAAGCACCCACATAAAAGCTGCCGCTGATAGTGTGTGCCTGTAACCCCAGTGCTGGAAGGTAGAGGTGACAGGATCCCAGGGCCTTAAAGAATGGTCAGTTTGCTGGGTGGTGGTGGCTTATGCCTTTAATCCCAGCACTCTGGAGGCAGAATTGGGTGGATCTCTGTGAGTTCAAGGCCAGTCTGGTCTACAGAGTGAGTTCCAGGACAGCTAGGGCTGTTTCACAAAGAAAACCTGTCTCAAAAAAAAAAGACAAAGAATAGTCAGCTAGCCTGAAAATAGCAAGGCCAGGTTCAGGGAGAGACCCTGCCTCAGAAAACAGGGTGAGTATGGTGGTGCACGCCTTTAATCTCAGCACTTGGGAGGCAGAGGCAGGAGGATTTCTGTGAGTTTAAGGCCAACCTGGTCTACATGGTGAGTTCCAGGCCAGTAAAACAAGTCTTGAAACACAGCAAACAAACAAAACAATAATAATAAAATAAAAACTAAGTTGAGCAATGGAGGGAGACATCAGATTAACACCTCTGGCCTCCACTGTACAATCATGGCCACACACACACACACACACACACACACACAGAGAGAGAGAGGGGGGGGGCATGCACACAGAAAATTAAGTTTTTAAATAAGAGAGACAGGAGGAGGAAAAGCTGAGATGGTGGTAACGTACTCACCCTCCACATACATCTAAGTAGAACAGTGTGCACAGGACCTTCTGGGAGCTTGGCTCCAATAGTGCCCACAGCGTGGTTCAGGTCAGGGTCCTGCACTTGCCAGGCTGCCATTTGCAAACTAACCCCCCTACGTACTTCCATTTGATTGTGGTGTTTCACCTGTCACTCAGCTTAGGGACGCCTCTTGCACTTTGATGTCCTAAGACCCTGGAAATGCAGAGGAAGCAGGTATGACCCAAGAGATATGTGCAAGACCAACCCCTCTTCTAGTACCCCTGACAGCCACCTCCCAGTCACTTCCCGTGTGTCCAGACTCCTGAGCACGGCCACAGTGTTCTCAGCAGACTGCTGGGCCTTCCATCTCAGCTACGTCATGACCACAGTCTAAGTCTGTCCTATTAGGAACCTGGAGTCTCTCCTTGTCTTCCTGCCGCCAGCTGTCTTACAAGCCACCTGCAGTCTCTAGAGTTTAATCTTCTTGGAGGGAGGCACTAATCTCTCTGAGCACAAGAGACATCTTGCTGCTGCTGTGGAGAAAGCGGGAACCCCAACTGCCATGAACCTAGCAGGTCTAGATCTTTCCCATCCTGCAGGCCCACAGACAAAGCCCTGGAAAGTTCCCCTGAAACAGTAGGACAGCCTCTCTCTGCAGATCCACAACACCAGGCCCAAGTGTCTCAGTTCATCTCTCTATTGGTTTTGATAAGCTGGGTGGGGAAACAGTCTGTATCTGCTCATCTTTGTATCCTCCATGCTTTTAAACATAATAGCTGCCTCATAGATAGATACCTATTAGATAGGTGACATCATGGTCTGGATTGTTTGTACCCACTATCCCCTTGCTGTCCTCTCTCTCTCTCTCTCTCTCTCTCTCTCTCTCTCTCTCTCTCTCTCTCTCTCTCTCTCTCTCTCTCTCTCTCTCTCTCTTCCTCCTTTCCTTTTTCCTGTTTGAAACAAGATCTCACATAGAGAAGGTTCTGACCTCAAAATTGCTTATAGGCAAGACCTTGAACTCCTGATCTTCCTGCCTTTACCTCTCTGATGAGATTAGAAGTGGGAAGGAAAAGGAGGAAAATGTCTTTGTGCTTCTGTCCTGCCTGCCACACTAAAAGGAACTATTGTACACCCAGCCGATGGTTTCTGTGCTGTAAGCCTCACACAAAGGCCAAGGAAGGACCCAAGTTTCCTGCTCCATCATTCTTCACACTATTCCCTTGAGACAGTACCTCTCACTGACCCCAGAGCTCACTGTTTTGGCTAGACTGGATAGCCAGCGAGTCCAAGCAATCCCCCTGTCTCTATAGACCCATGACAACCGACCCAAATTTCTACAGACTACTATCTCCATCTTTACTGCCAAGTTTTCTGGAGACAGTGCCTGTGTCTGGCCAGTGCTGGGGTTAGAGGTGTCCATGTCCAAACCCAGCCTTTACTGGAGTGTTGGCAATTTGAACTCAGACCCTCATGCATGCCCAGCAAGTGTTCTTTGCTACTGAGCCATCTCTACAGACCCCTATTGTAGTGGTTTGAATGAAAACGGCCCCCACAGACTCATAGGGGGTGGCATTATTTGAAAGGATTAAGACAGGTGGCCATTATTGAAGGAAGTGTGTCACTAGGGGTGGGCTTTGAGGTTTCAGAAGCTCAAGACAGACCCAGGGGCCCAGTCTCTCTTGCCTGCCAATGTCTATGTAGAACTCTCAGCCACCTCTCCAGCACCGTGTGTCCTGTACGCCGCCAAGTTTCCTGACACGATGAGTATGGACTAATGTAAGCCAGCCCCAACTAAATGCTTTCATTATAAGAGTTGCCACGGTCACAGTGTCTCTTCACAGCAATAGAAACCCTAACTAAGACACCCATCTTTCAATTAGTAAAATTAGAGATTCTTTCTTTTAGATCTGTTCTTAGGGCTCTAGTATCCTTGGCCTGGCCATGCCTCAGTATAAGAGCAACTGCCTATCATTCATGATGCCCCACCTCTCTGCCGCAGATGAGATTTTTTTCTGGAATTCCTGATCCTTCCTTCTACATGAATCACGTCTCACTCCACTCCAGCATACTTCCAGGCCTGACTGTCCCTTCCCAACACACCAGAAACTGTCTGTTTTTAACCATTAGCTTCTGCACTTGCAAGCAGCAGAAACCCAGCGTGTGGCCTTAAACTTCTTCACCAGGAGAAGTCTGGTGAAAAAGCACCAAGGGAACTTCCCGATATCATCAAGGACCAAAATCCTTCAGTGTGGACGGCTAGTCTCAAAACATTCCTCCTACTTCACAGATGACGAGTGCTGCTTGGCTTCCAGCTTCCATGCACTGTGACCGGAGGAAGTGAAAAACTTCATCAACAGAGTGGGCAAAACCTCTCGGTCAACTTCGTGTTTCGGAGACCGGGAGCTGATCTGGGAGACCAGAAACTTCAGGGGGACTCTTGAGTATCACAGAGAGCCAGGTGACTTTCCCAAGACCAGCATCAGCTCAAACCTCACCATTCCCCTGAGGAGGCCCAGTGCTGTTGTCACTCTGACTCTGCTACTGAGAGAGATGCAAGGGCATCCTGGCCAAAGCAATCTCCGGAAGCTGTCCTTCAAGAAATCTGTGACCTGGGGCACTGGCTTTCAGTGCATTCATTCCGGCTGTGACACAGGACCCGCAGCAGGCCTCCCTCGGGCCATCTTGCCTGGTTGGTTATCACCTCCCCTTCCAGCAAGAATTCTACTGCCAGCCCCACCAACCACCGCCACCCACACAGCGTGGCAATCCCGGACACCTGGCAGGGACCTCGGGCTCACAGAAGGCAAAGTGCAGCAGCTGCACCAATGCTGGGGTCTCCCGGAGTCTACAGGCCAATGGTTCCCTGCCCAGACCTGTGGCTGCGTGCAGACATGGCCCTTATCTTCCCGAATCCAGCCCAGGCCCTCCTGCTCTTGTGTTGCCTCCCACAGCAAGAGCCTCAGGAAAGGGAGCTGAGCTGGCAGCTTGCCCACCTCCCCTTCCAGGGTGCCAGGCTCTCTGATCATCCCACCAAGGGGTGGTGGCTCTACTTAGGAAACATCATACAACCTTTTGAAGGCAATATCCTGGCTATAGGGTTCCCGTGGTCTGGAAAGCAGGGTGCTGTGGGTGCTAGTTGGCACCCAGCCCACGGGGGAGAGACACAGTATTTTACTTGAGGTGCGGGAACTATAAAGCCCTTGTCTAGCAAAGAAACAAAAAGAGACCGAAGAAACAAAAACAAATAAGGCGCATGGGACTCTCCAGACATCTGACCTTGGGGGTGTTTTTCCTGTCTGCTGCATGGGATGACAACCTGTGTTTAGATAAGGGAACTATCCTTGCTTCCTCTCCACAGGTGAGGTTGCACCACCAGGCCACTATGATGAGCTGCGACTTCCCATAATGTCTAAACACTCTTGCTAGTGTCATGGGACCTTTCCACCGTGATGCCAGCAACACTGGCAAGTCAGATCTAAAGTGAACGGACCCACAAGATCAGCTCTTTCCTCTGGAAAAGCTTGGGGTTAGAGAATTTACCCTGAAGGACAGCTTAACTTTTCATTTCTTCAGTGCAAACCAAGATTCCCAAGGTCTCCTTCTCCTCCTCGCCTTTCTCCTCCTTCTCCCCTCCTCTTCTCTCCTCTCTATGTCCTGCTCCCCCTACTCTCTTGTGAGGGGTGAATAAGGTTGTGAGTATGTACTGTTTGACATGAGCACAGCCATGTCAAGGATGCCAATGTCTCAGACCATGGGGGATAGCAAGGCCTCCCCTTGGTCTGAGTACAGATGCTGACAAACAGTTGACTTTTCGCTAAATGAGCTTGAACTGAAAGTACTAACCACCGCTTCCTCGTCTCAGACAACTGCAGAGATACCCACTCCTTACTGAGAGTAACTAGTCTGACTTCTCCTTCATGGTCTGTATAATAAATGTAATCCCAGGCGCTGTGAGGGTGTCTCCTCCATCCAAGTGGACAGCCTACCTGATCCCAGCCTTATGTTACTTGTGTGTCCTTTCCCATCATCCCTGACAAATCAAGTCTAAAGCCACGCACCCTATCTTCTCTCTCTCATCCTGGGGCTGAATGGCGTTTAGTTGACGAGGTCTTGCTTCATTGCTGAATCCCACCCCAGCCTCCTTCTCTTCTTCACAGCAGTGTTGTCTTTTGGCACTGAAACCTTCACATTTTTTGTCTATCACCAATGGAAATGCCACTGTCAATCTGCAATGTGATCTCCTGACCTGGTCCACACAGCTATCCATGGATGGTATAGAGTCCCCCATTTACCTACAGAACAACAGCTTGGAACAAGGAGGCATTTGAGGGCACCCTCTTCACACCAGATATTGATAATTCCTCCTCTTGGAACCCCTCGGTAGCAGGCTTCCTTCTTCACTTATCCCCAGGGGAAAACTATTTCTTGCCCCCCACCCCCTCCCCCACATCCTCACAGACCCTCATAGAAGTAGCCTTGTGAGGAGAGAGGGCTGTCAGGTTTGCATGGAGAAGGCACAGTTTATCAGAAGAGCACTGGAGACCGAGTGCCTGTAAAACCCCAACCAGGGACCAGCATGCTGCGGAGATATTATTCCAGCTGGACACAGCCTTTAGGAGCTTATCCTCACAAAATCAGAGCTGAAAAATACATGTTTGGGACGGTTGGCTCCTATACTGGTCAGGGCCCTGTCAGGGGCAGAGAGCATTTGCTGTAGCTCATGCTGGCCGAGCCTCTCTTCTGGTCTTGGGAGATGGGGTGTAGAAAGAGCATTACATCCCCTGGGCTCTGCTCATCTCACGGTTAAAGCTTAATCAAAACTTTTCTACACTTACACTACGTCTGTACAAACAGGGATGGGAGGCACATTGCATCTCCCTTTGCTACCTGCATTAAAAGAGTGATCTTCAGTTCCAGCCCTTCCTTTTTCACACAAGGTCCTGGAGCCGACTTTAAAAAGCACCCCTGGGCCTCCCCGCCATCTTTCTAGAAGCTCAGTGGATGGATTGCACAGCCCAATCCTGAAGAGACACAGGTACAGGGACGGAGCTGGAACCAGATGCAGATTTAGGACAAAATTGGCTTCATAACCAGCTTCGCTTTTCTTAGAGAGAGGTGTTGTCTTCCTTCAGATAGTTTAATCTGGTGGACTTTGTGTGGTTTTTTAAAGACTATATGTAAATTCTTTCTAGGCTTCTGAGTCTGTGCGCAGTCAAAATTCCCCAGCGCAGTGACAGGCTGGAAGATCGGGTTTTTTGTTTTGGTTTGTTTTTTCTCCCAGCGATGTTTGTAACAATGGTTCATTGAGGCGCACTGCTCACGAAGTGAGCAGCTGAGGCAGTTTTCCAGATAACTCCCACCCAGATCGGGTCATGTGGGTCTGATTGATCTGGACCGCTGTGCCAGGCCTCTGCCCCAGCTTGCCCTGCGCAGTTCACATTCTTTGTTTCGTCTGTTTAGTGTGATGGTGATTCATTATTTCAGACTGTGTGGAGTCACTCAAATTCTCCTTTCTCTTTGAAAGGAAGCGGATGGCTGTCTCAGATCGAATGGAAATGGAGGGACAGTCTCGGGCAACCATTTTAACGGTCCTAGTCTCAGCAGTACTTGGGAAAGCCAGGGGAGTAACCTTACGCAAGGTCTCATCTGGTTGCACCAGGTTTAAAGAGCCGAGGTCTGTATGAGTACTTTGGGTTTACAAGGCAGAAAGTGAAACTCAAGAGAGGTTTCTACAGGAATCTAAGGTCACACAGTCACCCTATGGTGGAACCTGAACCACAATCCCAACCTTCAAATTCCCAAAGGAGCCACAAGGACCCCACAGTCACAGGTGTGGGGAAAGGAGAGGTCTCTGTCCATCCTTCAGGGGTGGGCAACCTCACAGGTGACAGCTTGTAACCCAGCCTGAGTGTAGTACAAAGTCCTGGAGGGCCAGGACCTGGGCTCCCTTTTTACCCCTCTCAACAGGAAGAACTGCTCCCACCTGGACACCTGAAGTGACTCATCCCTTGGAGCATTCCCAATGGCAGGCCTAAGGATGACGTGGGGCTGGCTGTGTCAAAGCCACTGAGTCAGCAGGCCTTAGCAGAGCTGGGACTCAGAACCATCAAGAGGTCTCCCAGTGTACTGGGGCTACAGCTCAGCTGAGGGAATGCTTGCTTAGCACGCAGGGAGCCCTGAGTTCAATTCCTAGCACTCCATAAACTGGGTGTGGTGGTAGTCACTTGTAATCCCAGTATCAGGAGCACAAGTTCAAGGCCACCCTCAACTACTGGGTGAGTTTGAGGCTAGAGGAGGGAGATGCCTCAGAAAATAAACTAACTACAGGGGGGTCCATGGCTGGGACTGACAAACTAAGCTCAATCTCCAGAGTCCCACATGGTAGAAGGACAGAGCTAATTCCTGCCAGTTTTCCTCTGACCTCCACATACACATCATGGCACGCATGCATGGTCACGCACGCATGCAGGTTCCCTGATGCACACGCACACACATATGCACTCACACACATATGCGCGCACACACACACACACACACACACACACACACACACATATGCACTCACACACATATGCACTCACACACACACAGGCACACACACGTATGCACTCACACACATATGCACACACACACAGGCACACACACATATGCATTCACACACATATGCACACACACACATGCACTCACACACATATGCACACTCACACACATATGCACTCACACACATATGCACACACACACATATGCACTCACACACATATGCACACACATACACACACGTACACACAGAGGCACACACATGCACACTCATGCAGGTTCCCTCATGCACACACACAAATGAGTAGAATGGCATTTTAAGACAAATTTCTAAATTACAGGTCCCTAGAAATTCTGTTCCTGTAAGTCTTGCGCTTGGCAGCGTATGAGCATCCAGTTAGTTCAGGGGTGTCTGAGGCCTGAGACGCACCTTCAGCAGTAGTTGTCACCTTGCCTACTGAGAAGACCAATGCCCAGAATCCAGAAAGACAAACCAAAGGCCCCCAAATCACAGAGCTGGGACTTAAACATGGACTTCTGTAGCATGAGTTCTAATTAGTCTTAACAATAAAACCCTGGAGTCAGTTACAGGGGTAAATGTTGGAAGATCAGAGAAGCAGAGCAGCCAGCCCCCCATCCTCACATCTACTAAATCCTCAGACCAAAGGGGCGATTCTGTCTCTAGGAATCCTCAGACTGAATGCCCTGAGCTCCTGTCTCCTCCTGCCTTATATTCCTCTCTCTGCCCGGCCATATCACTCCTGTCTCTACCTCCCTAGTGCTGGGATTAAAAGTGTGAGCCACCACCACCTGGCTCTATTTCTCTTTTAGTCTGGATCGATCTCAAGTAGCCCAGGGTGGCCTTGAACTCACAGAGATCCACCTGCCTCTGCCTCCTGAGTGCTGGGATTAAAGGTGTGTGCCACCACTGTCTGACCTCTGTGGCTAGCTCTGCACTCTGATCTTCCAGGCAAGCTTTATTTGTTAATGCACAAAGTATGGCCACAGACCTCTCTTACTCTTGATGTTCTTTGAATGCTAGGTACTTCGTGTTAGAAGAAGGGGCGCCATGGTAAGTCAAGGTTAATTGAAAATTTTCATTGGTGTGTCTAGATGCAAGAGATACAGGTGTTGGGAAAGCCAAGAGTAGAACCAGGTCTAATGCCAGGGTATAGACAGAGGTCATTCTAAATGGATGAAGTAAGGTTTTTACATTTGACATTTTTTTCATGATTCTCACTTATGTAGACACCTTTGACATTTATTTTTTTCCTCTTTCCATGTGAACCAATTTCTTAAAATCTGTCTCCATACTCCTTCCAGGACTCAGTCCAGCTCTCTCTGCTCTCAGCAGCTGCTGCCCAATTGTCCTGAGAGATGTTTTTGTTTTTTTGTTTTTTGTTATTTTTTTTTTTCTGATGTGGAGACTGCCAGTGTTTTTGAAACCTTCATCATGGGTCAGATACATGTCTCCCCCCTGCCCACTGGCCCCTCTCCATACAGTCCACACAGCATGAGGAGCCTCTTTAGCCGAAGGGAAAAAAAGCTTTGCTGAAAGTCAGGAGTTCCAGCTTTAGTCTCATGGGCACATTGAGCGTCCTCAAACAAGTCCCTTCATCACCTTACATTTCTTTATCTTTACCTTTATCAAAATGAGCATAAGCCAGGCATTGTGTAACCTGCCTCTAATCCCAGTGCTCGGCCCGTGCAGAAGGATTGTAAATTCCAGACAAGCCTTGGTATCCAGCCCTGTGTCAAGGAAAAACTGACTACATACGATAAAATTAGTATTTCCCAAGAGTTCCTGGTTGTTATAAAAAAAAAAAAAAAAAAAAGTATCCTGCGGCTAAAGATGTCGTTTGCAGAGCTAGGGTGATGTGGTTTACAGAGCTCAGCAGCTAAAGAGCACGCATTGCTCTTTCTGGAACAGGGCTTGGTGCCAGGGATCCACATCCGGAGGCTGCGAACTCGTCCTCAAGTTTGGGTGGTAAACACTTGCCCACTGGGCTATCCTGCCAGCCCGCCTGCATTCCCTTCCTTCTTCCTCCTTCCTGGTCAGTCAGCCTTCTCCCTTCCTCCCTCCCTCCTCCCTCCCTCCCCCATCCCTCCCTCCCTCCCTCCCTTCCTCCCTGTCTACCCTCTTCCTTCTTTCTTCCTTTCTTTCTCCCCTCAAGCTATATCTCCAGCTACTTGGAGTCTTTTAATGTTCATTTTCCTTTGACATAATCTGTGTTAGTATTCCTTTCTATACCTGCAGATGGGTTTAGTAATTGGCTTAAATTTGCACAGCTCTTTAGTGTTATAAAGGGCAGGCCCAGAACTCACCTAGTTTGACAACCAACAACCTCAGCCATTTTACTAGACCACTTGCTTTTTGTCTCTGAGGCAGGTGCTAGGATTACAGGTATGAGCTACCACTCCCAGTTTGGATTGCCTTGTTAAAGACTTGCATTCTTTGAAGCCCCAAAATACAGTTATGAAAAGCAATTCCACTCAAGCTAGTTCAGCTGGCCTCCCATATCCATGGCCTATAAACAACAGCTTTCAACAAATTTCAATTCAGAAGTGCCTGGACAAACCCCAAGTCTGTGCTGACAAAATGCTGCAACAGCTATTTACGCACGTTCACGCTCTGTGAGGTGGTGAACCTGCAGGTGCTTAGGCGTACAGGTGGTATTGCAGTAGGGTTCAGTTCCACACAGACACTCTACGGAGGGCATGAGCATCCTTGGGTGCTGCTGTGTTTCAGAGGCCCTCCGGCAAGGTCCCCTCTGATACTGAAAGCAACTGCTTTTCATGGAGCAAGATATCGTGACCTCATGAACAAGATAAGACAAGAAACCAAACCCAGAGCAGGCATGAGCATCCACGTGAATTCTGCACAGCTGAGCATCTTCAGGTCGTACCCTCCCCCTGCGGGCACTGCACCCTTACCACACCCAGCACTGCGCAAACATGTGTCCATACATGTGAGTGAGTACCGCCTCTTCAGCTGCTCTGTCCCCTGTCACCAAGAAAAGGTCTTTGAGGCTCATTAACCTCTAACTCTGGTATCCTTGTGATGTTAGGAGGAACTCAGAGGAGGAATTGTTACCTCTGAACTTGGAAAGGAGAGAGGGCCAACAGGTGTAATCAGAGTGGGCTTAGTCCTTTCTTCTTTGAGCGTTGTGGGTGGGTTTCTGCGACACGTGTGACAGTGCAAGATTTTCAGTGGACAGTGCTGGTTTAGATCAAAGTCATCCCTGTTAGAAGCCTAGGGGTCCAGGAAGAGAGAAAAGATAGGACGACAAGGATGCAGGAGCTAATGTCACACAAGGACATCTCCGTAGGGTTTAGGAGAGGAGTGTCCCATTGAGGCAATCCCAGAAGGTTCCCTGAAGGAGGAGTAGGAGGAGTTGGCCTTTGAGTTCCTGTCTTCAGTTTGTATTCTGAGCAGCAGAGTCCTCCTAGGACCCCCGGCAGGGCCCTCACAGTTCCTGCTCTTAACTGAGAAGTAACACCATTAAGCTACAGCAGCCAGAGGTCCTGCCAGCCACTCTTCCAGGGTAACTGTCAGACCTTCTGTTTGAGGGTAGTAAGCTTTGAGGAACAGGAAGTTGACATCAGCTTGACTTCCTTCCATGTCCTCAGGTCCAGCTCCTAGGAGAGAGCCCAGCAATGCAGCAAAGGAGAAAGTCACAGACAGGCTATAAAGAAGTCAGTGGCACATAGCGGAGAGGTCGCTAAAGGTGCGTTCTTGGACCTCGCTGCCCTGAGGTGACTTGTCCAGTCCAGTTTGCTTCGCCTCCTGTTTCCTCGCTCCCTTCCCCAGACTGTTAGGACCCCAGGAGGATGTGTGATGTCTGCTTGTGTGCACTTGGCACAGGAGGGTACCAGAAGGCTTGGGTTCTCAGTTCTATCAGCCTGCTGGCACTCCTGCAAGAAGACACAGGGAGGGGATCCTGCTGCCATGAGCTCAGATGGTGGGGAGGGCAAGGGATAGAGGCAAAGAAGGTAAGAGACAAGCAGAGGCCACCCAGGAGGATCTGAGCCCCTGAAGCTGTTCCCATAACTGTGAGCCCTCCCCACCCCCTCCCGCTATTCATTCATTTCTCCACTATACAGGAAATTCTCAAACACCTAACATAATACAGATGCCCAATGAATCAAACATTCTCCCCACTCCCTGCACCCAGGGGCCCTGGCTTTTTTTTTTTTTTTTTAAACAGTGTTTGGCATGAAGTCCAGGACCAGGCAAGCACTAAACTACACCCTTACTGTGCCATTGCTCATTTTTAGATTAATCTCCTGACAATGGGACCTCGGGATGCAAGAATCAAGTCTCCACATAATTTTAAGCCCAAATGCATTCGTTTTAGGATATGAACTGCACGTGTTGGCTTGACTCCTTACAGCAATGTGAAATTTCATAATTGTTGGACTGACTTGTTCTCGAAGGACAGATGCTCACATGTATTTGCTGTCATTAGCCATGCATTTATTCATGTATTCATTCACTCATCTGGAAAACATGCTCTAAGTATTCCATGCTACTGCCTTCACTGGAGTGGGGATAATAGAGATCCTGGCAGGGATGAAGATTAATAGGTGACCCCCACACAGTCTTAACGTCTCCTTAACGCCCAACACTTTATGTCTTCCATCTTGCTGCACCTCACCCAGAACCTTATGGGGTGGCGCTGGGACTGAGGAGAATTTAGGCTAGCTGTGCACCAAAGCCCCACAGCAGGGAACAAGTACCAGACCCACCCGAGAGTAGATTCCCATACAAAGCGGCCATGTGACCAAGGGTGATGAGGTGGGGTGGGAGGGGAAGGCAAAGGCCCCCGTGTGGGAAGTCTGCTCTCCGAGAACACCAACGCCCTCTTGTCACCCAGGACAATCAGTCAAGACCATGGTGAGGTCATCTGCCACCAGAAAGGAAGATGAAGGTGATGTCACCATCACAGATGTGTGTCCTTGACTTTCCAAATGCCCAGTCCATCCCAGCTGCAGGAGGGTACACAAATCCATAAAGGCAGGAGAAGAAGGTGATCCCAGGAAGCTTGCTCAGTGGTCCCTTGGGAAGGATGCAGGCTTCGTCATCTCCTTTTTGGAACCCAGGTAGATGGAGTAAGATGGAGAATAGAGAGGGAGGCTCCAGAGCCAGAAAGACTGATAAATGGGCTGGGTTTGGTGGCACATACTTTTGATTTCAGAACTTAGGAAGCCTCCGTAGTAGTCAGGGATACACAGTGAGGTTCTATTTTTATTTTTATTTTTATTTTTTTTAATATACCAAAGAAGCCAAGACAGAGGAGGAAAGCCCTTCAAGCACAGGCTGCATGCAACACAAAAGAACACATGTATAAAAAGCCAAGCCAGTTGGTCATGGCACACCTCTTTAAACTTAGCAATTGGGAAGAGGAGTCAGTCCGATTTCTGTGAGTTCTGAATTCAGATCTGTGTGAGTAACTGGAGGGGGGAAGCCTTCAAACAACTTTGTAAATAATTCACACCAGGGCATTCAAATGAAGGTGGGCTATAGGGTACAGCCCTGACCTCCTTGGCCAGGTGACAGCAGCAGAAGCAGGGGAAGAAGTAGCCCCAGATCTTGTCCCAGGCTTCACAATGAATGAGGCTTGGGTAGTTCACCACAGTCCATGACCCAAGACCCAAATTACTCATTAGCCAGCCTGAATGCTGGCCCTCATGTCCCTGTCCTTGGCCAGAAAGAGATGAAAGCTGAGCCGCAGGCTCAGGGTGAGGCCAGGCTGATAGTTCAGCAGCTATCTCAACCTATGGCATCATGAAAGCCTGGTACAGCCAAGAAAGAGGCTGGGCTTTCAAACACGTCTGCACCCTTCACTCACCCCACCCAAAAAAAAAACAGAAGCAAAGATGATGAAAAGTCAGCAGTGGGGCTTTTAGTAGAAGCCTCTCAGAGCAAAGGGTAGTTGAGTCAGTATGGGTGATTGCATCCCAAGATCTGGAAACGAGTCCTTCTAGAGGCTAGACCCATGCAAGGGGCTGGGTTTTTGTTTGTTTGCTTGCTTGTTTTTTCACTTCACAGCTGAGTAAAGGGCACCTCAGCTGCGGGTGCAAGGTGTAGTCAAGGCCATTCTGAGAGATCTGGTCTACCCAGCCTTTGCCTTCCCAGGCATAGGTGCCATGTTCAAACTTGCTTCTTCATGCTTCCCACTTACCTCTCACTGACAGGCCTGGAAATTTCTAGAAGATAGCAAGCCCTTCCCCCAACACTGTCAGAGAAGATCCAGTTGATAACTACATGTCCACCTGTCTCCACTCTCTCAGCCAAAACTTGGCCCTGAAACCAGCCGCATCATTGAATACTTATCTCTTGACCATGGGTCTTTACGTGCCAACTGAGGAAGTTATAGGTTGCCAGTGTGCATGGAAAACAATGCAGCAGGAGAGGAAAGTACTGGGCAGGTGGAGCTTCTCAAGGTCCCTGCTCTTGACTTCCCTGATAGGGAATTGCTAACAGTAAGAAAACACACAGCTGGACATAAAGGTCAGATGAAGGTTAGCAAAGATAGCAGTATGGAGCCCTCACCCACTCTTTTTCTCAGCAGCCAGAAAATAGTATGACTGTAATAAGCCAATGGTTGAGTAGATCATTGAGTAAATGATCGATGCCAATATTAAACCCAAGATCTCAAGAAGTTCCTAAATTTGGGGAAAATGACAAACACCAACAATGATTACAACAGAGGGCTCCTGCCTACTGAGCCTCCCTTTTGTGCTCTGCTGTTTACTGCAGTCAAATAGAGACACTTGCTGTCACCCTACAAACAAGGTCAAGGACTGGCCGAGTGACAGGAGGAAACACCCTGCCTTTGGTAGGCAAGCAGCAGGAAGGGAGCTGTGTCAAAAGCAAGAGTCACTCAGACATTCCTCAAAGCAGAAGCATACTGTATTTGGACCACAAGTAAGCATAGGACCATGCGATTAAGCATAGGATGAAGACAGTGGGGCTCTGTGGTGAGGAAGGGAGATTACCTTCAGGTCCAATTACCAGGTGCGCAAATGGAAATGTATAACCAAGGAACAGGCTGGGGGGGGGGGGCAGGACTTATTCAGAGAAAGCAACAAGAGCCTGGGGGATTCTTATCAAGCTAACCTACAGAATTCTTTGTGGAAATAGGGGACCAGACACCAAGTTAGGGGCTGGTGAATAAGGAATCTGGTCAGATAACTCAGGTGTGTGGGAGGAAGAACGTGGGGATCCTTGTTAAACAGACTTGAGCATTTGGCCAAGCAAGAGACCTTTGTTAGAAGCCAGATTTGTGCTATATCAACCACTGGAGTTGATCTCACTTGATGTCCTAAATTGTGCCTCTTACCTGTTCCGCTGCCCTGGCTAGTTTTGTGTCTGCTTGACACAAGGTAGAATCATCTGAAAGGAGGGACTTTGAACTGAGAAAGTGGCTCTATAAGATTCAGCTGTAGGGCATTTTCTTAGTTAGTGATTGACTGGGGAGGGGCCAGCTCATTATGGGTGGTGCCATTCCTGGGCTGGTGGTCCTGGGTTCTATAAGAAATCAGGCTGAGTAAGCTCTGTAGTTCAGGCTGAACTGGGATTCAGCATCCTTCTATTCCCACCTCCCTACTCTCTCCCCCTCCCTGATACTATAAATGCATGTGCATCACTAACCACACCCAGCTCAGCCCTGGGCTTCTTTTTCCCTTTTTTGAAACAAAGACTCCTATAGTTCAGGACAGTCTCCAACTCAGTATGCAGCTGAGGGTGACTTTGAACTCCTGATCCCCCTACCTCCATGTCCTCAATGCAGGCATTACAGGAGTGAGCAATCACATTGGCTTTCATGCAGTGCTAAAGATGGAATCCAGGGCATGATGCATGTTAAGCAAATCAACTGAGGTATAGGCCCAGCCCAGCCCAGGGCTTCTCTGGTGACCAAATAGATGGACCAGTTCCAAACCCGTGTCTCTAGTCCCCCGCTCCCCATCATGCTCTAGGTTCCCACTTCTGCCTCCAAAGCATGCTAGGTGCCTCTGGCCACCCTGCCATTCTCGGGCTGAATCCTCACTTGGATTTTCTCAATGGCTTGATTGCCCCCTGTCTCTTTAGCCTCTTAGCTAGCTAGATCTTTTCTCTATCTTTTCTGAAATAGCTCCCTTTTCATATAATTCTCTCTCTCTCTCTCTCTCTCTCTCTCTCTCTCTCTCTCTCTCTCTCTCTCTCTCTCTCTCTCGTGTGTGTGTGTGTGTGTGTGTGTGTGTGTATGTCTTATTTTGGTTTTTCAAGACAGGGTTTCTCTGTATAGTCCTGGCTGTTCTGGAACCCCTGCTGACCAGGCCTCAAGCTCATATAATTGTCTCATAAAACCTCTTCAGTGAATTATAGTGGATATCTCCAGGATCTACCGCACTCTAGTGCCAGCCTATTCTCTACTCTTCCCTAGTCTGATGTCTTACTCCACAGTGAACCCTGATCCCTTCAGTACAGCTTGAGCCTCTGCCCAGAGACCCTTGCCTACCCCACCCTTCAGCACACAGATCTGCCTCCCGGAACAGGTTGGAGTCCCAAAGCCAAAGTAAACCCTCCCACGCATTATTCTCAGACCCCTTTGTCTCCTCATCTCCCCAGGTATTAGAGTCTACCCTAGTCTTGTAATTTGGAGTCAGGGGAAAGGTACTGCCTCTTAGTCCCGTGACTTTGTGCGGCAACGCCTTCATCAGAGTTTTGAGGAGGCCCTTTAGGGAAAGCTATTTCTCTGACCTGGGAAGAGATCCAACAACCCAAGGGACCCAAAACATCACAAAGTCAATCCAGTTGGGCAGAAGGCTGGTTTGCCTAAAGCTAAGCTAAAGAGATAGGAGGGATAATTATCTCCTGATGAGATGATGTGCCTTTCCTTCCCAGAATGCCCACTCGCTAGAGCGGTCTCTTTAGCAGCCACAGGCACGCAGCTTGGAGAGTCTGCCTCTTTTCTGAATTACTCAGAGAAGTATAATGTTTCTTTGCCGAGCACTAACACTTTGGCTTTTACTCCTTTTCCCAAGCTGCCCTCCTTGTCTTCCACGTGGCCCGCATCGCATGGCTGCCATGCACGCATAACTCAAACAACAAGACTTTTCTCTTGTGCTCTTCTCTGTTTGCCTCCTCCAGGGAGCTGAGATTCACCGTTTGCTTGCCTTGGACTTCCTCTTTTAAATTTGAATGAAACTGTCCTCAAGTGTTTTCTTGAATGTGTTACATTCTTTTTTTTTGTCATTGTTGCTGTTTGTTTTCTTCTGAGACACACTCTCACTCTGTAGCCGGGGAGGGGGGGGGTCTTGCTATGTAGATAATGGTAGCCTAGAACTCCCAGAGATCCCCCTGCTTCTGCCTCCTGACTGCTGCGATTAAAGATGTGTTGACACACTACATCTAGGCGTTAAATTCTTTTATTAACAAGAGGTAGAACTCCAAGAGGGGACCTTGATGTCTCTAATGATGTGAGGCAACTCTGCTAAGATCACCCCGCCACCACCAAATTACAGCAACACTTGGAATCTTTACTATAGCCTCTTGCTAACCTGTAAAATGTAAATATGATCTCACTATCAAAGATAGAATAAACAACCCCCTGAATGGGGGGGGAGAACCCCAAACAAGCAAGCAACGAATAGGCAGTAACTATTTATTTATATTTATTCTATACTAAAACATATTTGTGTGTGTGTGTGTGTGTGTGTGTGTGTGTGTGTGTGTGTTTGTTTTTTCCAGACAGGGTTTCCCTGTATTGCTTTGGAGCCTGTCCTGGAACTAGCTCTGTAGATCAGGCTGACCTTGAACTCACAGAGATCCACCTGCCTCTGCCTCCCGAGTGCTGGGACTAAAGGCGTGCGCCACCAACACCTGGCCTAAAACATACTTTTTAAAATACTTTCCAGACCAGTTCTATTCATTTGTACATCATGTTAGAAACCTGCAGTCTCACCCTGTTGGGCCATGCCCAACCCCCACCTTTTTAATAGTAATAAGAGGTGGGAATGTTGAGGCTCTGCAGTCTGTGGGCCCCGCCTCTGATGGGCAGGATGGGTAATCACTACGTCAGGCCTTACCTGGCTGGGCGGAGACTGGGTTATGCAGCCCCCCTGCCCAAGCTACCTGGCCGCAGAGACTGGGATACGCATGCGCAAGCCCCCTTCGTAAAAGCAAGCGCCCCACACCCTGCTCTCTCTCTCCTCGCTTTCGGTTGGCCACCAGCTGCCCCCCCTCTTTCCTCTCCCCTCTCTCAATAAACTCCTCGTGGGCGCTCAATCTCGTGTTTGTGTTTCTTAGGCCATAGCAGCTGCGCAACAACAACACATCAGCCCCAGTCTTCCCCATAGTGCCAAGAATAGAAGATTCACAAGCAAGACATTGCATGCTGACCAATCCTGGGGAGTCAAGCTCTTCCTTTGTTTCCCTTGCAAAAAAGCACTGCCACCCTGAGAGCTACCCCTGCATGGAGGCAGGGCCCAGAAGTTCGCAGCTGCCTGCCTCTGTTTCCCCGGGCCAGCCAGAATGCACCCGATCTCCTTGACATCTGGATAACATTCTCTTTGGGGCCATTGCATGAAAGAACTCAGCTGTAGGTGGAAACGAGTGTTGAGAGTTTCTCAATGGATAAGAATTGTAAATCACTCTGAAGTTGGGATGACACCCTAGGAGCTGTGCCATGCAAACCACAATTCCCAAACCTCTGTTTAAAATAAAATGCCCTAAAACCTCTGGAGACTGGGCAGGGAATTCCTTTTTGTTGCCTGGCACTTGGCTGCTCCAGCTTTGGTTGAGCCTCAGCCGCCCAGAGGCATAGAAACACTTACAGCCTCTAAGCCTGGTCCCTAGATGAGAATGCTTCCCTGTTCCCTGGTTATTTTCCCTCTAACCTCTAAAGCAAGGGGAAACCCCTCCGGCTTGGGGGAAGAAGAGGTATAAGCAGGGACATATGGGGCACTAGGATCTCTAGTATGCCTCTGTCCCATCCTAGGATCAAGGCTTGAGTTTGCCCATCAGCTGGCTAGGGACCTTGATCTCCAGTCTTTGCAGTTGAACTGGGGAATACAGGAGGCCAAGGCCTTGGGCCTGGGAGGGGAGACCATGGGCTACAGATGGAGCTTGCAGGAAGCTTTGAAGTTCTGGGCAGGACGGGGGAGGCGTGGGAAGTGAGACGTCTGTTTCCCTGAGTTCCCAGGAGGCGAGATGTCTCTCTGTCATCTTATAGGCCTCAGCATAGCCTAAAGGTGCTGGCTAAAGCCTGTCTTGGCCCTGAGTAAATCAGGCCAGAACCAAAGAATGCACTTGAATGGAAGTGGAAAATTAGCCGCTATGCAGGAGAAAGCCTCCTCTCCAAAATATATATGCATCAAAGTGTACCCCTGTCTAGCTGGGACAGGAGCCATGAGAATGCAAATGTGGGTTTTGAGAATGCTAATGTTGGAAGTGGAGAACAATGCGGAGACAGACTTCTTGGGGCCAGGCAGAGGGCCCCAGGGCAGGATGTGGGAGCCAGTGGGGGCAGGGATGAAAGGGGGAAGGAAGCGGTGTGAGGGGCCTGGAGATGAGAAAACAGCGGGAGCCTGGCAAGGCTGAAAGACTAGAAAGACGGGAGTGTGGAGAGGATGGGGCTGGAGGACCTGACCGCTGACCGCTGACCTGAGGCCGTGGGCCCAGGAAACGCGAGGGGGACTTCAGGGACCCATCTCTGAGTGGCAGCCCAGCAGGGTGGGATGTGCCTAGAGGTCAAGGCTTGGCGCAAGAGACAGAAGGTCTTAGATTTCTTTAGAGCCAGGAAACAAGAGGCAGGCTCTGCTCGGGTGTGAGGGCCCAGTGAGATACACTAAGAGAAGGTGGTAGTGTGAGGTGCTGCACCAAAGCCAGGGTTGGGCTGGCATTGTCCCACCCAGGCTTGCCATCCTGGGCTTGCCGATGGAGATTTGCTTTCTGTGAGTTCTGTCACTCTCTTACTTGCTATGACGAGCTCAGTGGCCACTGGGAGGTTGCATGAGTGAAGAGTTTGCTGGTGTCTCTGTGGGTGAAGAAGCAGCTTAGGCTTCATAATTCATAATTCACCTGCAGAGACTTGCTGAGGCTCCCTCTAAGTTCAGTCTAGGAAACCAATGCTTACCTCTTCACCAAGCTGCCTCCCTCTCTGAGGCGCTGTGAGCCCTCTTGCACTGAGAACCCCCAACCTTAACCACTCCAGCCTGGCGAACAGAAAAGTAGACCCCTGCGGGTAGCTTATGGGTCAGTACAGTCTGAGCTGCCAGGTCAAAGTGAAAGTCCTGTGGGAAAGCCTCCATCTGGGGAGTGAGTACTTCCTCACTGGAAGAATGGATCCAGGTGATGTGTTTAGCTTGGGCTGGCTCCTTCTTTCTCAGTGGTAACCTAGTGCAACCCTGACCTACAGGTCAAGTTCGGCAAATCACGGCTGAGCCACTAGATCTTCGCATCCAGACTCAGAAGTTCCCAAAAGGCTAGGAGAAGGGGTGCCTCACTTTCTTTGCACCCTCTAGGGCTTGGCCCAGCACCTGTTGAATGAATGCTCGGGTGAATGAGTCCATTCATTGGAGTCTGGGGCCAGGCACAGGGCAAGGCGGTGAGAATATACAAGGGAATACGATATGATCCCTGATCCCTGCCCTTGCGCAACTCCTCCAGCTCCTTGGCCTGGTGAATGAATAGAAGAAAGCAAGCATGAATGGAAACTGTGGGAAGGGCCAAGCCCTTCTGCTAATTGCTTTATGACCTGGTAGATAGCTCAGAGATACAGCCCTCCGGTGCCCTGCCCTCTCCTTCTGGCCATGCTTGGCTGCATGCAGCACTGACAGCGGCTGGCAGCTGGCTGCATTTCAGAGCTTCTGACAGGTGCTTTTGTTTGTAGAAAAGGGGACACATTGCCCTGCTTTTCCTTACACACCTCAGGTATAGAGGGGGTGATGGCATGTTTAGTTCCTGGAGATAAATCATCCTATAGGTTCTCTTGGGCCCAGTTGCTATTACAGTCCACAGAGGCAGAAGACCAAGACCGTGTGTGTGTGTGTGTGTGTGTGTGTGTGTGTGTGTGTGTGTGTTATACACGTGCATGCACACGTGCATGCATGTAGCTAGTTGGTCCCAAGGAGCTTAGGGTACCCTGAGTTCCGCCTTTTCCCATGCAGTTATGGCCCCAGAGGTCAGTAGAAGCGTTCAAGGAAAATGTTGGATCTTAAAAAGATGGGCATCTTTGTAAAATACTGGACACACACCTCTTCTGAATGCAAGGCTCATGACCTCTGAGGTCAAACTCAGATCTCTCTCTCTCTCTCCCTCCATCTCTCTCTCTCCCTCCATCTCTCTCTCTCCATCCCCCCTTTATCTTCCTCCCTCCCTCTCTCCTTCTCTCTTCTTCTCTACCCACCCCACCCTGTGTGTGTGTGTGTGTGTGTGTGTGTGTGTGTGTGTGTGTGTGTGTGTGTATTTCTTCCTGAAAATTGAAAGTGAAACAGACTAGGGGCATGCTAGGGCTCCTCCAGAACAATAGGAAGGAGGAAATAAGATTGGCCCACAGCCTATGAGCAGAGCCTGGCAAGACCTCAGTGAACCCAGTTACACATGAGGAACCCATGAAACAGAAAATACACCACTCACCACAGCCTCTCTACCTGCTTTGCCCAGAGTCTAGACCGCAGGTGGTAAACCCCTACTGTAATTACAAGGAGCACCCAAGAGGCCAGTTACTTATTTCTGGGAGCGTAGTCTAAGGCAAAGGCTAGCACACCCTTCTCCGGGTGTCCCAAGCAGGTGACCACAGAAGAGGACTGCTGAGTCTTAAGAGAAGAACGAGTAAAAGATAATTTAGTACATTGGTCAGCCTTGCAGCCCCATGAGCCCATGGGTACTCTGTACTGAAAGAACTGAGCACAGCAAACAATTACCAGTCTCCTTCAGTGCTGCTAGGAAGATCTGGACTGTTTGATCTGGCATACGCATTGTCCTGGAGGGAAATGGAGTTGGGGGATGTGGAAAATGGCTTTGAAGACCCTTCCATCATCATCACCATGATTCAAGCCCCCATTAGGTCTCCGTTCCTAATGTTTGCTGACTTCTGCTCTGCCTCTCACCCCTGCTTCATTCATGCCTCATGCCAAACATAGTGAATTTAAAATACAAGTCAAACCATATTTACTTATGTGCTGTGTGGGTGGGTGGGGTTGTTGGCACTAGACACCAGGGCATTATATATTTTAAGGAAGCATTACACCTCTGAGCTATACATATGGATCCAACACTGGATCCCATAACCCTCATCTCAGGAACCTTCAGTAGTCCCCATTGACCTTAGAGTCATAATAGAGAATGCATCCTGAGTAGTCAGTTCTGCAGGACCCTGGGTCTCTTTGGCCTCCCATCTCCATTCTTTCCTGCAGACAGGCTGTCCTTCTCCAGATTCTTAGTTGCACAAGATCCCCTCTGCTGATATGGTCACTCGCTAAGACTTGGTTCAGTTGGTAATTATGGATGGATGGCTGGTTGGAGTTTAATTGGAATGGTAGATGGTTATACCAGTGTTACCCACACTAGGCAGTAACTTTTCTATTATATCATGGAGAAAGGATCTTGCTAAGTAGCTCAGGCTGGGCTTGAACTGAGTCCTGCCACCTCGGCCTCCCTAGTGCTGACATAACAGGTATGAATGACTAAGCCTAGCTTGGATTGGGACTGTAAGCTTCTTAGGCCAGAGACCAGAGATGTTTTGTTCCCCATTGTGTAGCTCATGTGCACAGTGCATGCCCAAAACATTAGTTGACCTAGAGAAGGAGAAAAACAGTGCAGCCAGTTCTTCCCTGACGAAAGTATGGAGGCAGGACCAGAAGCCAGGTGCTCTTCCTTCCGAATGGGTACCACCATTCCTTTCCTTCCTTGTAAGTCAGGCTTCACCAAGCCTGTTGGTGGTTGTAATGGAGTGTATATGTATAAGAGTGTCTGTGTGTCTGTGTGTGTTGAGGGTGATGGTCACCTGTTTGGGGACATTTGTACACTGTGTGGAAATGTATTGATGTGGTTGTTATAATAAAAATCTGAACAGTAAGTAGCTAGGCAGGAGATATAGGCCAGACTTCCAGACAGAGAGAGAGTTCTGAGAAGAAGTCGAAGCTGCCAGCCAGATGTGGGGGAAGCAAGGTAGGCAGTATGGAGAGATGAGGTAACAACAGAATGTAGATTACAGTAAATGGCTTAACTTAAGTTATAAGAGCTAGTGGGACAAGCCTTATCTTTCATAATTAATAACAAGTCCCCGTGTCATTATTTGTGAGCTGGCAGCCCAAAGAAAAATCCTTCTACAGTTACCTAGCTTCTAGGCCCTGGCAATGTTTGGAGAGATGACTTGTTTAAAGGGAGGCCGTGGATGGCAAGTATCCTCTAGTCTCACACTTCTGTAGAGTTTCTCTGCAGAAGCACATCTGCCACTGGGACTCTCAGCTCATGTTAGATGCTCCGCCATATCAGCTGAGTGAGTCTATGAATGGACCTTCCATTGGTCTGGAAAGGCCCTTGGACGGCAGGGACATGAGTGAGCATTGATTTGTGATCCCTTCGAGGTCCACTATTCAATCATTTGATCTTCTAACAGAATCGAGAGGGCAGATCTGGGTTCTAGTGCCCTTTCCCTAGCCCCTCTAAGCTTCCGTAGCCTTATGTGTGAAATAGGTACATGCTTTTTATCTGAAAATAACTTCAACCTACTATTTAGCCAGTGCTAGGAACTGAAGGGTGACACGGAATAAGCCAGAAGTGGCCTCTGTCCTGTCAAATGGAAGAAACTGCAATTGCATTTTGGGATATGTGTGTGGCTGAGAACCTCAGTGTCACAGAAAAAACAGCAGTGTGGCAGAGAGAACAGGCCACTTCTGCAGAGACCTGGAGAATGAGAGATGGACAAGGTGAAGTGGAGGGTCTAAGTGATGGACCAGTGATGTAAAAACCAGCTGCAGGAAGGAGCTGGGGGAGGGGAAGGGATCTGAAGCACATCTGGATGGAGGATCGATTGGAAGGGGCAAGAGGACACCCAGGTTTGAGTCAATGGCTAGATGCCATAAGCCAAGTAGAAAGCACTTGGACTGTTCCATGGGAAGTCAGGACTGAGGAACTACAATCAAACCTCGGCGTTCCTCTTGTACTCCAGGTAAGAACCCATCTTTGAGTCGGGGACTGGAAAGGTGGTCAGCCTACATGCCTCATTTAGAGATAAGGGCTGGGACCTCTAGGTCAGGAGTAAGTGCTTGCTTGGCATTCAGGAGGCCCTGGGTTCCATCCCAAGCATTACACAAAACCAAGTGTAGCTGGTACACTTCAGCAATCCCAGCGGTTGGAAGGTGGAGGCTGGAGGCTCGAAGTTTAAGGTCACCCTCAACAAGTTCAAGGCCAGCTTGAGACACATGAGACACTGTCTCAAAACCAACAACAAACCCAGATAAGACAAAACAAAACAAAAACAAATCACACAAACAAACGACGACGACCACACACACACACACACACACACACACACACACACACACACACACACACACACACGTGTGCTGGGCATGGTGGCTCATGCCTATAATCCTACCAGCACTTTGGAGGCTGGGGCAGAAAAACCCTCACAAATTCCGGGCCCTATCCCGAGCTGTGTAGTGAGTTCCTGGCCAGCCTAGGCTACAGAGAGCGACAACCTTGTCTCAACTGAAGATGGCACGCTGATTCGTGGATCTGGCAGCGGCCAGGCCAAAACCCTTTCCCTTCGTGGGAGTGATGTCCTGCCCGCTTGCCCTCTGCAACGGTGGTGGTGTAACAGAATGACTAACGGATGCGGGGCTTGTAAGCATCCTGACAGCAGAGGGATCGCCCAGGCCAGAGGTGGGAGTTGGAGGGGGTGGGATGGAGTAGGGGAGGAAGTGCGGGGCGGCAGCCCAGGAATGCATCCCAGCCGGCCCGTAGCCTGCACTCTCCCAGGCCCTACGGCAGCCTCCCGGGTAGGTGGCTCCGCCTTGGATCTTTTTCTTCCCCTCGCAGACCTTACCTGCCTAAACAAACAGCCAGGGCCTCCCACCCGCTGCACGCCCGCCCCCCGGGACAGGAAACAAGCGGTGACAGCTCCCGGCCCGCGCCTGCCACGGACCACGCAGCCCGGTTAGCAACCCGGCGCCGCAGCGCTGCCATTGGCTGAGCGTGGCCCAAGAGGCGCCGCGCCGCTCCAATGGGCGGCCGCCGGAGGCCGCGGGGAGCGGGGTTTTACATGCCTGTGGTATTTGCTCAGAGGGGCATGACCACTTTGGGCAAGTCTTTAAATGTGAGTCAGCTTTCGGCCGATCCCTGGGAAAAATTCCTTCGGTGTTGTCAGGCAGGATTCGCTAGCTGTAGCTTTTTTTTTTTCCCTCCCCCAACAATTCAAAAGGGATAATCCTACTGAATGGGGAAAGGCATTCGGACCCTGTATCCGGGGGCTCCCCAACCAGAGGCCCCTTTAACTCTGGGGTGGGGTGGTTTCTGCAGGGTCAGGACCCCAGCCCTCTTTGCCCCACACTCCCCCACCCCACTCGCATCGCGTCTTCAGCATAGCACACACGGGTCAGGGGACACCCAGGCCTCAGGGGCACAGTGCATAAGAGGAGGGTTTGCTTCCCAGGGTCTTTCTCCCTCCGCCTCTCTCATGGCGATTGCAGGCTTGGATCTGGCATACAGGTGGTCACCTTCCCCCGTCTAAGCTTAAATTCCTCTTTGGCAAAGCGAAGGTTTTAATGCTAGTTTGGTCTTCCCAGCTTGCATGGGCAAGTCCCTTCTGCATTCTTGGCCTCAGTTTCCACTGAAGAAGGTCAGGTTGGGTGAGGAAGCGTCCCTAAACACTCCCCCAGTTTAACAAGTGCCTCCCTGGAAGCTTAAGGGTCCACATCGCCGGGTTCCTCATTGCAGAACTGCACGGATGCCACGTGTCATCTCAGAGACACAGCAGCCCGGTGCAAAAGGGGTGGGGGGTGGGGGCACCGAAAAGGCTAAGGGCTGAGGGAAATAAGCAGGCACTTGAGGATTTATGTGTAATTTGGTTTTAAATGAACATCTTGTGCAGAAGAAGAGGCAATTTGGCACCTGCTGTTGGTGAGTTAATAGCTTAGGCACTTGGTAACGGCCACAATACTGCGAAGAGACCATTAGTGCATGTGGCATGTGGCAGAGCGTTGTGGGCAGGGCTGATGGCTTGGGAAGCCTCTCTCTGCAGCCAAGGCAGGCAGCGCTTTGCCTCGTTTAAGGGAGCTTTGCAATCTGGGTGTAGTGCAGGCCTTAGAACCTCGCATCTATGGGAACATGTGGGCCCTGGGTATTTCTGTGTGTGACCAGCATGGTTTGCCATGAAGAACTCTGTGCTCTGGCTGCTAATAATCAGGTGCAACAGTGGGCAAGTCACTGTCCTGCCTTGGACTCTTTTCCCTAGCTGTAGGGTGAGATGTTAATTGAATTGCCCTCTTAAAGTGCCCCACCTTCACAAGTCTTGACCTCCATAATTAAATGGGATAATATATGTCATTGCTTATGTATTTATTTATTGGGGTGGGGGAGATGCTGCATATGGCAACAAGAAAACAACTTTCAGGAGTCTCCATCCTGTGAGTTCTGGGACTTGAACTCACATCATCAGACTTGGCAGCAAGTGTCTTTACCCTCCAAGCCATCTTGCCAGCCCTTGGCTATTAGTTTTAAGTAGGCAAAGGTAACCAATTGTTCAGCAAGCTATGGACAGCTAGAAATTGGGTGTCTGCGCCCACCAAATGAGATTGCAACAGGCAACAGGGCATTTGTTTGGTGACAGGGTTTTGCTGTTAGCATGGGAGTCAGTTTCATTCGTTTTCTTCTGTTAGTGCCTACCCTGCCTTAGCAGCCTGAGCTGGCCATTATTCTCACCTATTTTGGTCTCTCCACTTGAGCAGGCTTCTTCCAACCTCCTGAGTCAAATACATTGTGCTGTAGCTTGGACAAGTTTGGGGACCCTGGTAACGAGACTACATGTCTAGAAGAAAATAAAGCCAAACCAGACTGGTCATTTCCTTTCTCTCCTTCTAGGAGGAGTTCCGGGCATTACTGAGGCAGGTGAAAGGGAACAGGTTGAAGCAAAGAAAGGGCCACAATGATGAAGGAGGGAATCTTTTTTTCAGTCCCTTGGGATGGAGAGATGCTTCAGCTGGTAAAGTGCTAAATAGCAGAACCTGAGTTCAGATCCCCAGCACCTTGGTAAAAAGCCAGACTTTGTGATTGCAGCAGCACTAGGGAGGCTGAGACAGGGGGGACCCCTGGAGCTTGCTGCCCAGTCCTTCTAGCCAAATCAATGAACTCCAGTTCAGTTCCTCCCCTCAAAAAATAAGATGGAGGAGAGGGATTGGCAAAGATATTCAATATCAATCAACCTTTGACCCCCATGTTCACCTGCATCTCCTCCCTCCCTCCTCTCTCCCAGCTGATGCCTTCTTCTAAAAGTTCAGATGTAGAAAATGGGTGGCACATCTTTAATCCCAGAACTTGGGAGGCAGAAGCACGCAGATCCCTGCATTTAAGACCAGCATGGTCTACAGAGCAAGTTCCTGGACAGCCAAGGCTACACAAAGAAACCCTGTCTAGGAAAACAAAACAAACAGGCAGACAGACAGACAAAGGATCTAACTCACAAACAGGTCCAGACAGTTATTTTGTGCTACATTAAAAAAGAAAGAATTCCCGAAGTCTGTGGGAGCATAATGGAGTTTCTGCTAGGGCAGACAAATTAGGTTTCCGAGGAATGATGTCTGGGATACTCCACAAAGACAGAAAGAGGCTTCTTTTGCATGTGCGGGGTGGGGGTGGAGTGGGGGGTGTGGAGGGGGGGAAATCACAGTGGTCAGGTGTTCAGGTGGCTGGACAAACTGAAGCTGAACGGCATTGCTCGCTGTGGTAAAGCGGCTGAACCTCATTTATAGGGAGTGGAGTTCAAATTATCGGGAAAGATCAGCAGTGAATGACGTCAGGTTGTAGAGTGAAATCGAGGCCACAATCTACCTTTAAAACTGGAATAGATGACTATAGATTGGAACAGAAGACCTCCAAGTACATGCATGGGTATGTTCCATGCAACTGATGTGTAATGTGATTTGCATGTGTTCTGGATCGTGATATAAAATGAACTTACTGGAGTCTTGGCTAAAAATTGTCTGAAATGCAATGTGCTTGCAGATCTTTCAGGCCAAGTCAGGTAGAGTGGGTAGAGAGGAAACTATAGGAAGTTCACGCAAACAGGACAGGTGGCTTGGTCCCTTCCGGTGTCTGCTACAGCCCCACACAGCCCTAGAACAATTTATGACCTAATGACTTAAATATGATAGTTGCTTTCCATTCTTCTGGTGGAGCACTGTACAAATTTTGGGGGCAGTGTATGTAGAATGGGGTTCTAAGCACCAGCATGGTGGATATGGGAGTGGCCATCCCTGCAGATGAGTAGTAAGTGGCCTTATATTCAAAGTCCAGATGAAGGGGACTGTGGAACCTCTTATGATCGGACTTGCCGGTGTCCTAACAGACTTGAGCATAGGGGAACTTTGGGGGGTTGTGTGGATGCTCCTTGCTCAGACACTAACACAGGTCTTTGGCTGACTTCAGAAAAACTGGAGAGCGGCTGGCTACCACCTGCCCAGCCATATACCTGGTGATTTAAAGGTGTCTCTACGAGTTTCCATTTGCCTTTCCTGGCAGCCTTAGATGCAACTGAAGCCTCTTCACTGTGCTGACCCTTGCCAGGCATGTGAGGGTGTATGATGGTGGTTAGGTGGTATCTTTGCGTGGGTGGGGGGCTCAACTTCTTACAGTGAAAAAGTCTGTGCAGGTTGAAGGAAGGTCATGGACAAGGCAGAAAGAGGAGAAAGCACTCGAGGCTCCCAAGAAAAGCTACATGGGGCAGCATAGTCTAGTCTGCTTCTTTTTAAGGTAACTGACATTGCACACATTTGATTCATGTTGAGCACACTCACGTCCCATCTGTACCCACACCCAGCCCCTTGTCTACAGTACAGGTAGCTCCCAGTTCAGTTGACATAACCAGGGACACAGCCTCTCAGTTACACCCCCAGGGCAAACATACCCATGGCTGCTCTTTGGACTCCACGAAGTGCACATCCTCCCTAGAGGAGCTGGGGTTTCTCCAGTTCCTTTGATTTCAGCTGCTTCCTTGCCCATAATATAAAGAGCAATTTACCACAGTCTAAGTAACACCATGAGCCAAGCCCTGAGAGAGGCAGCTTATATGTTCAACAAACTCTAATAATGTTATTGTTTGTAGCTCAAACCCCAAGGCTAGGGTATGCATGTGAATTTCTCTAGGTTGTGATGCCATGTTTGATTTCTGAGAAACCCCACTTTCTTCAGTTCCCTTCAGGAGCTGCTTTCCGTGAGAGTTTGGGACCCCATCTGATCCTTTTCCTGACCTGTCACATAAACATCATGGAAGTCCGTTTGATGCAGGAATCTTAGCTAGAGGCCCCCTATGGCTCATTCACCGTTTCCTTCAGGACTGGAGATGGGAGCTAACTTATCTCCCCATGCACTTTTGAATATGTTACTAAGGTCATTCATATGATCATCAAATGTGATCACTGCTTCCCCCAGGAGACTTATCTCTACTTTGGGGTAAGGCTGGAATATTCAAAACTGTCTTCTATGTGTCAGTCCTCCAGATGTTTGGAGGCAGATGTGACAGCGTCCTTAATTCTCTGGTGCTCAGACTGAGCATGCCCAGTTCAGCATTTGCATTGGTACCACTAGTCCTATTAGGTCACTGTCGGTCACATTTGAGTGAATGAGAGAACTGAGCCTTGGCCATTTGCCAACCCAACCCCCTTCAAAGACATTGCAGATTTTCACATCCAACCTATGAGCTGAAAACACTTCCATTTTGTGGAAGAGAAAAATAAACTCCTGAGATAAGGGACTTGGGCTAAGGTCACGTAGTTAGAAATGAACAGTAGTGGCACATTAACCAGAGCCTTTTATCTAACAGACACTGATAAACACAGATACTGTTTTCTTAGAGTGTCACTAGAGTACTGTACCTAAAGTGAAGTCATGTCACCTCTAACTAAACATGATTTTAATCTCTACAGTCTCATGTCTTGTTTGCTACAAACTTCTCCCTCTCCCTGTTCTTAGGCTGATTTTGCCCATTGATTGTTGGAGCAGCTTTTCCGTTTAAGAAAGAGAAATAGAGCAAGGATGTTGATGGTTTCTGTCTATACTCTCCTAGGGACACAGTCCAGATGGAATCTCCTAGTCCCCCACACAGGCAAAGACTGTTGATTTTACAGGTTTATGTGTGGAATGGAAAATAATGGAAACATATCACTTTTCCATAATATTGTTGGAATACAGGAGCCCTCTGGTGGCCAAAACAGTAGCAGGAAGGCCTCCTTAGGAACTTGAGGTTTGCCAGAGTTAATCCTGGATGATTTGATCCTTCATGTAGGGTTGGTTCCTCATTCTTCCTATTTTCACAGAGGGTGACCTGCTTTTTGAAGACTCCTTCTTGTTCTGTCCCTGTTGGAGTTTCTCTTTGTGCTGCTCCCTCCTGCCCCATCTGGCCCTCTTGAACTCCCTGAAATCTCTCCTTGCCATCGTTGGCCTCAGGGAACCTTCCCTAAAATGAGGCCAAGTCCTCCATGGCAGATGCCGAGAGACAGCTGATGCAGCTGCTTCAGCAATGTGGAATCCACATCCCTCTTGGGTGGTTAGAAGCAGTAGATGGATTGGGCAATGGTGCCTGTTGATAAGCAAACATGGGCAGCATCTTGCTAGACTATGGTCTCCCACTATGCTCCTACATAATACCTGGTTCTTGGGATTGACCCACCACCCAGAACAGGGTCTCTTAGGTTTCTAGGGTATCCTTACATTATACAGATGCCTGCTTACATCTTTATAATCTGCACAGAATGTTTTGTCTTCTGTAAATCCATGCCACACATCAACCAGTGGGAAATAAAGAAGCACACAATAGCTATCCCAAATCTTTGTCATTGAGAATGGACCCATTGGTCCAGAGGCAGAAGGCCACTGGTATATCAGTAGACTGCAGTGACTCAAACAAAGGAAAAAAAGTCAAGATGGGCCAAGGAAAAGGGGCAGACATTTTGGCTAAGATTTTAGATAGGACCACCTTGGCTTCAAATGTAATGAGCTAATAAGCAACATCACACTTTGACTGCACTTTGGACCATCGAGAAAAAGGCATTCTATAGAACGAAATGAGTGATTTTATTACATTATATAGTGTTTAACAATTAGTGGCTTAATCACTGGGTGATCAGGTGAGACAGGCCAATGCATTAACCTCACCACAGGGGCAATCAGAGCAGCTTTCCCAGGATCCTGAGTATGCTACAAAAAGTGAAGGAGGGTGGACAGATTTCAGTAGGTGTTCCCCTGTTAATGTGGTCCAGCTTCAGGTGCCCAGACATTGGAGGACTTTGGAAGTAGTGGCGAAATGCAGTTGGGATTCTATTTTCATGATTGTCCCAGACCAGAATGGAAGCCTTTGATATAGCTTGATGAATTTTTCTTTTTGAGACAAGTTCTCATCGTATGGTTCTGGCTGTGCTGGAGATAGCTGTGTAGACCACACAGGCCTCCATCTCACAGAGATCCACCTACCTCTGCCTCCCAAATGTTGGGATTAAAGGTGAGCACCACCACCCAGCCAGATTTCACTCTTGGTAAGAGCAAAGTGTAGGTGAGACCCCACAGGTGTGAGTGCGTGAGTGCTCTGAGTGCACACAGGTAGGAGTCAGAAAACAATTTGGAGTTGGTTCTCTGTTTCCATGGTTAGATTGTGGAGATTGAACTCAGATGATTAGGCTTGGCAACAAGTGCCTTTATCAGCTGAGCTACCTGATAGGTCCTGGTGTCCTTACTCTTTATCACCCTAGCAAACCACACATACCCAGCCTCTAGCTTCCTATGTAACTTACAGGAGTCTCTGTAACTTTGGACCACATAACCTAACTTATGTCCCGCTACTTCCATAGTGATGCCCTCTTCCAAAATGGCTGCAAGAGCCCTTGACTGTGGTTTCCTGAGTGCTCAACGGGACCTTGGCTTTGAAGGCAGAGAGGTGCGCAGGAGGATCTGTGTGGATTCATCATGCCAGCCTCTTCTTAAAAGAAGACCGCTAGCACTTCAGGAGTGAGAGCCACCATGAAGAAGCCTAGGACCTCCTCTGTGCTGCATTCTCCACCTCCCTTCACAAGGAATTATGGGAAACTCACCATGAGCCTGGATTTGGAGGAAGAGAAATCAGACAGAAGCATACTTCATCCCTTGTTCCAAACCCAAGGATGAGGAAGACTTTTTTTTTTTTTTTTTTTTTTTTGAGTTTTTGAGTCTGTAGACCAGGCTGCCAGGCTGACCTCAAACTGGAAGAGATCCACCTGCCTCTGCCTCCCGAGTGCTGGGATTAAAGACATCTGCCACAACCACCCAGTGACCAGAACTCTTAAAACCTGTTAAAAAAAAAAAAAAGTTCCTCAATTCATGAGTATTAGGGAACTCTCCCTTGTCACAAAACAGGATTTATGCTTTTCTATGAGAATGAGTCTGAGAATGGGAAGACCAAGATGAGCTTCTCTGAAAGGTTAAGATTCCCCTGCTTGTTACAAGCATCAGTGGAAAGGGAAACAGGGGCCCATCCTGGCTTTCCACACACAAACATTTACCAGTGAGACTCTATGGTCTTTCTGGTACTTACAGCACCGTCTCTCCTAACCAAGTGGGAACATCACTTTGCTGGTGACTGCCAGCGTAGGCTTTGGAGGCTGGAGGCTGGCTGAGTCCTTAACGCATATAACTGATGGAGCGGCTGCCTGGGCTTGACTGACACGGGGTTATCGATGGAAACTGTCTCACTTCATTTCTGATAACCGAGGCCCAGCATAAAGCAGTTATCTTTGCCAGACCTGCAAGGTGGGAAGTCTTGGCAACAACTCTGGGCGAAACCAAGAACAGGATGAGGCCAGGTGAAGGAGTGTTGCTGGTTTCTGATGAGAGGGTGCCTAGCAGAGGCGCATGGACTTTGGGTGGCACTTGGCCTAAAAGCGAAAGAGGGACTGTTCCTTATTCAGAGGGACATGGAAAGGGTGAAGGAGGAGGTGGGCACCGTTAAGGTCCTTTAAAGACGTCATGGTGACTGGGCGTGGGGACACCATCAACATAGGAGAGACACGGAGCTGTAGAACGCAGAAATGCAAAAATAACTCAAAGTTCTCTCAGGCTAGTCCTTCTTTTTTTTTTTTTTTTTTTTTTTTTTTTTAAGGTGTGTTTAACAAACCAGGCCTGACCCGGGAGCGGGTAGGAAGGCGTGTCTCTACCCGAGCAGCAATATGGTTTTAGGGCCAAAAGTCTTGAGTCAAACAGACTCAAGTCAGCGTTAGGATCCAGATTACTGTGATTTTGTAGCACACAAGAATGTCCACCTTTTGCTATGCTTACCAGGAAGCAAGGCAGCACATGTGAAATCCCTAGTTCAAAACTTGGCACTGTGCAACCAGTGCTGGTGGTGGCTCGTCCCCCTGCTGCGATGGCTGTGGGGAACTTGGTGAATGAGGATTAGTCTGTTATGACAGTGGGCGAACAAATGCTAAGCAAGCAGTTGCCATATGCTAGGTGCCTTCCCGTTACAGGCACCTGATGGGCCAGGTTGTGTTGGTCCAATGAATGATGGTAAAAATGTGAACTGTTACACTCATAAATAAATCAGAGGGAGTGGTCAGTACATCTAGAAACAGTGCATGAAGTAAAGGACAGTGAAGGGGAAGGGCCATTTGAACACTCACTCTTTGGAATAGTGAATGAGGTGAGAAGTGGGAATTTTAGGTAGAAATTCATTCCTTCCATCACTCATTCATTCCTCATGGGGCAACACACAGTTAGCCTATGACATGCAGTCACTTTCTTAGCAACTGTAGAGCTCAGTAAAGATGAAGTTTTTTCCTTCAGTGGGGGCAATAAACAGACAAGGAAATAGATATCACAGTGTCAGGCGGCGATAAGACATTAAAAAAAAAAAAAAAAAAAAAAAAAAGATAATAAACCAGGGCGAGGGAGTAGCAGGATTGGAGGTGGCTGTTTCAGATAAAGGGCCTGTCTCCCCAGGAGAACACACTTCAGTTGAGACCCGAATGGGGCAGGTAGCCATGTGAATACCATGGGACAGAGAGAAGCTCATGTACAAAGTCCTTAAGGTCAAACAAGGTGGTGCTGGGGCTGCAATGTGGTATCCATGGTAGCTAGAGAGCCATGTTCTGTTCCTTCCCAGACACAGAGAAATACACAGTCAGTGAGAAAAAGCCTCTGCAGTAGAGAACTTGTCAGCAGCTCCAAGGCCACCTCTCAGGGTAAGGGCAGCTTTGAGGAAGCAGGCTCGGCTATCAGAGACAAGGCAAAGTTCCCTAAGACAATTGGTGACTTGTCTGAGAGTATGAGAAATGAGATCCACACAGAGCCATGTGGCTTGGGACAATCTGTGGTTGTTATTGCCAGATGCCCAAGTTGGAACCCATTATCAGCCCCAGAGGAGTGGGAAAATGCCCTTCTCTCCCCTCTTCACTAACTTATCTGGGATCATCAGATGTTATCACATTTTAGTTGCCCTTAAGAACGTTTGTATTTCTCAGCAGTGTTGTCTGTTTAGTAGACCTGTGAGGACAGGGACGGCATCCAATTCATAGAATTCCCATGGGTAATAAGTCTGTAACACAGTTGTGATAAAAGAAGACCAAACTAATGTTTATTACCAATAAGCACAAGTTTACTATCTACTCAATAAAAGGTCAGCCATTTTTATTTAGTTGACATTTTAGCTTGTTTAAACTTCCAGTTACCTCAGGTTGCAGGTTTGTGAAAACAGCAAACAAGGCTTTTGTTGTTTCTCCTGTCCTTTGCCACTGCCATTTGCACTCCTTTCTCTAACACTGGTGGATTCTTATAGACCCAGGGGGCAGTAGGAAAAGCCCTGGTTAGGGGAGCTCTTTCTAACATGCACTGCGTTACCTTGTAACTGTACCCCAAGAAACCCAGGCTCCTTATCTTAAAGTTCCAGCTGGCGTGCCTGTATTTTATAAAGCACCGCCATAAAGTGCTAGAAAGACTAAATCATATTCTGTAAACTTTGGAGGACACAGGTTCCATCCCCAGCACTACAGATAAACAAAAAAACAAATAATATCACCATACCCATTACACTAGGAATTATTCTGCCAACATTGCTAACATGTTAGCAGTCTCCTGAGTGAATGCAGGAGGGGGCACTCAGAAATGATGGAGAAGATGAAGTCTCCTTACTACAGCTACTCTGACTACTAGATATTTACCCAGCCAACGTGTGTGCCCTCATGTTCCCATTGGAAGCCTGGTCAATGTTGGCAGAATGGTCAGGGTTTTTGTTTTGTTTTGTTTTTTACACTGTGGGGAAGTGTACCCCATCCTGAAGGCAAAAGGCCTCTGAACCAACAGCTGGAACCAAGAGGAAGATGGAGAAAGGTTGGATCAGGGCTTAGAAAAAGAAATGAACTTGGCTTGGAAGGGGCTTGTCTGCACCAGACCCCTTAGGGTTTTACACCAGGGCCCAACTGTGACACTGTACTTAACATAAGCCCTGGCAGGAGGCTTGGACTCAGCAGGGCTGAAAGGAGCCTGGACCCTGTCATTGAGACCATCCAGCCAGGCTCACTCTGTCCTTTGTCAGAGCCCAGGAGGCTCCGTATCGTTACCCCACAGCATTCTGCTTCCCTCCGGCCTCATTACGCAGTACATTAGCTGTGGGAACGAAACCCATTACAGAGAAGAGGGGGTGGGATTGGCACACGGGGAAAGAGCCCTTCTCAGATCAAGCTAACAACTTGTGCCTATTAACTAAAGAAGATCATTAGAAAACTCCCATCTCCTCTCCCCTGCCTCACCCCTCCCCCACTGCTTGCCATGTCAGATAGCGGACGGAGCATGCTCACGTCAATTGCCTGTTCCTTGTGCTGCCCTCAGCCATTAAGGGGCCTGGCTCAGGGCTTTGTAGAACAGTAAACTTAGGGTGGGGAGGCCTTGCTTGGACGGTGGGCTGTCCTTTGTTTTTATCATGACTTCCACTTATCTGTTTCGCAGTGATGAGGATGGAAGCCAGGCTCTCGCATAGCTAGACAAGTGTCCTGTCACTGACCTCCAGCACCAGCCCTCGAGTCTTGTCTTAATTGAACGGGGTGGTGTCTCTCCTCAAGATAATTCTTTGAGGATTAATGAAGACAGTGACCAAAATGAAGCCAGCCCCACTTAGGGTTGTTGTCTAGCCCAACATGGCAAGATAGAGGAGAAAGAGTGTCTTCTGAGGTCCTACGGTGGGCACTGTTTATCTGAGATTAATCCGTTTAAACCCACATTTACGGATGGGGGCCAGTGCGCCCTGGTCATTATGGGAAGTGGTGTCATCTTGTGATGCCAGGCCCGAGGCCTTTCTCTTCCAGCAAGCCTTCTCTACTGTGTTAATTTTTCATTTTCCTAAAAAAATATATTTATTTTAGTGTGTGTGTGTGTGTGTGTGTGTGTGTGTGTGTGTGTGTGTGTGTGCAGGTACCGTCAGATGTCAGGAGAGGGCATCAAATCTCCAGGAGCTGTAGCTGTGGGTGGCTGTGAACATCAGAATTCAGTCTTCGGAAAGGGCCCCAGGCACTACCCCTCCATGCCCTCACTTGACTTTCTTGGGTTTTCATGGGCTTTCTTATAACACAACTTCCTCCTTAGCTATGTTCCCCCGCTAGGGCCCGAGAATGTCTTCAAAGAAATGTAGCGAAGCCCCTTAGATTTTAAGGCGCAGCTGAATACTGTCCCTGGCCTTTCTCTTCTCCCAAGTGCAGAATAAAAAGAAACCTAATGAGCCTCCTGCAAGGCTGGGCATGGTGGTGCACACCTGCAATCCAAGCCCCGAGAAAATGGGCACAGGAGGACCAGGAGTTCAATGTAGGGAGGTTGAGGTCAGCCTTGGCTACATGAGGCCCTGTTTCAAGAAGCCAAAAACAAGCAACCACAGACACAAAGAAACAAGCAAAAGAAGAGAAATCTTGTCTAAAACGTGAGTCTTAGAAAAGGACTTACTGAGTCCTTTTTGGTGCTGCTCCTTGCATTACTTAAATGTGAGGGGTTCTTCTGCCACATGTGTTGAGCCATGTCAGCCTGGACACACCCACTTTTCTCCCCAAGAACACTTCACCCAGACAGCGATTGACCGGACCAGTGTGCCTTAGTGTCTATGTATGTTTCCCGTTCTGCCTGTTTGGAAAAGACTCAGCTGAAGAGGGGATCCTGTAGGGGCAGTCCCATGCATGGCTCTGTCCCTAGCCTTGTCTGGTCACTGGAGTTAACCTACTGGGGGAATTTAAGAAGCTCAAGCATCTGTGCTCTGTGCCACGGTGACAACAGCCTTCCCCCTTCCATCAGGGTGGTTTGCTGAACTCTCTAACAAGCTCTGATTAGCATTCCCTTTTCAGGGACCCCTTCGACATCCCAGCTGCACCGATTATGGGCAGCGAAACGGAATCGGGGACAGTGGTGACTGGGGAAAGCAGCTGACAGGGATGGCAAAGCAGGGCAAAGGCTTTTCGAGAGCCTGGAGCGGCTGCTCCAATGAAAGGGGATGGGGAAGACTACTTGAGGGGACACTTGGAGCCAGACTTACATGAACAGAGAAGGGAGAAAAGGGCCCCATCCTAAAAAAGAACAAAGAAAACAAATAAGGAAAGAACACACCTAGAAAGAGGCAAAAAAACCAAACAAAAACCATTTTTTCCTAAAGCAATGAATGGAACAGGAAAGACTGGAGTTTTAGAAAATGAAAAGACAGATTTTCTTTCCCTGGTCTTTGCTTTATCGTTGATTCTTTTAATACCCTTTTGTCCTCATAGAAGGACTTGGATTCTACTCCCAGAAGAGCTGCAAGGTTGATCTGAGGAGGCTCTGACCACCCTTGCTTTGAGATAGGCTCTGGTCCTTGCACCACGTCCTTCTGCTCACCTGTCTGCCCTGTCCCTGTGTCACCAGGGGAATGCTGCACAGTCGACAGAACTGTATTGACAGGGACTTCATGCTCTGTAGAGTAATGCACAGGAGGTGATGTGAAAACCACACATGCTCATCATTCTTGGAGTCTCCCTCTATCATCCCAGGACTGGGGTGTTCTTTACAGAGCTGCTGATGGAATCCAGGGTCTTCCACAATGCTCTCCCACTGAGCTTCAGCCCAAGTCTTTTGTGTTTGGGGATAGGATCTTTGGTGTGTGTGTGTGTTTGAGACTTTCATTTTCTCATCAAGGTGACCTCAAACTCAAAGATCTGCCTGCCTCTGCTTCCCAAGTACTGGGACTAAGAGTGTGTGCCACCACTGCCAGGTAGATCTTTCTATGTAACTCAGGCTGACCTGGAATCCCTTATATAGCCCAGGCTTCTCTTTAACCCACAGCAAACCTACTCCCTTAACCTCTTGAGCTAAGCCTAGCTCTTGAATCCCTGAAGAAGATTGCAGGGCAAACAATGCTAGAACCGGTCCTTCCCTAGCCCTGTAACTTGCCTACCTGTGACTGAACTGACTTGCAGGCTTGTGCTTTCAGGGACCGTGTCCTTGGTCAGTGGGAGCTGCTGCTCCGTCTACTTTTGGACTTTTCAGAGATAGAAGGGGACCTCTGTTTACTGGGATGTGTCCATACTACATTGGAAATATGATGCCAGCAAAGAATGCCACTATCAGTGAGGACAGGAGTATAGTCAGGGACCACATTCCTTCTAGCATTACAAGTCAAAGATAATGAGGTAAATTTGTGGGGTCTAACAAAGTCCCAAGCCTTATCCATTTTAGGATCAAAGTGATTCAGCACATTTTATTCTAACTAAGAGTTTATGATCTAGAGTCCAATGGACTTGTGTCTGAACTTGAACTCAGCACCAAGGAGCTAAACAATTATAGAGGGAGTTGTACCTTCTCTAAGTCTCTTTGATTCAAAAATTGTGGGGGGGGTCTATGATCATCCACAGAGATCCTACCAGGAAGTAAGTGCTTAAACAAAGTGTAGAAATTCTTATCCCCAATGTAGAAGAAATTTGCCTAGGTTGACAGGCCGCAGACTAGTGGAGTAGAACAGATATGATTTCCACGAAGAGATTGAGGAACTGATGAAATGAGGACCAGAGTTTGGATCCCCAGAACACAGGTAAAATACCTGGTGAGCATAGCAGCCCACCTGTAATCCCAACCTCAGAAGACAGAGGATCCACAGAGCAATCTGGCTAGCAAGACTAGACATATCAGGGTTTGATTAAGATAGAATAAGGTAGAAGCATGATGGCAGATGATTCCTGATATCAACCTCATGCCTACACACACACACACACACACACACACACACACACACACACTCATGCACACACATGCACAAGAAATGAGAAAGGAACAAAATGAAAACACCAACATGCAAAGCAAAGTCCAGTTTACTCAAATTAACATGGTGATTTGGGGTCAAGAGCGTGGACTCTGGAGTGAGTCTGCTGAGAGCTTCCTGTTCAAGCTTTGCTGTTCAGACTTTTTAATTTCAGGCAAAACATTTACCGCGGCTCTGTCTTGATTTCCCATTATATGTTGTTCTAGCTTGTTTTTCGGTTTCTGTGATAAAGACCATGACCAAAGACAGCCTTGGAAAGGACTGCTTTGTTTCAGGTTTCAGTTGTACTCCATCATGGAAGGAAGTCAAGGCAGGAACTCAAGACAAAAGCTTGGAGACAGGAACTGAAGCAGAGGCCACGGAGAAATGCTTGCTTCTCCTGGCTTGTCCATGTTGCTTTTTTGTGCACCCCCAAAAACCGCCTGTCCATGGATAGCACCTCCCACGACTGGGATCTTCCATACCAATCACCAGACAAGAAAATGCCCTACAAGCTTCCCTGAAGGCCAATCTGATGGGGGCATTTTCTCAACTGAGGTTTCCTCTTCCCAGGCAACTCTAGCTTGTGTCAAGCTGACAAAAACAGGACATGGGTGATCTCGTGTGGTTAAGACTGGAAGAGCACTGGTGAAGGTAAAATAGAGCATTCAGCTCAGTGACCAGTACCTTGTCACACCTACAATATCGGCCACTGCTATGGTTAACATTTATCACACTGTCAACATGTCACCATGAGAAGGCACAGAAGAAATACACAAAGGGCCAGATTTGGGGTCTGGGGATACAGAGCAGTAGTAGAGCCTGGCATATGCAAGGCTCTAGGTTCAATCCCCAGCACTGACAGGGATGGGGGCAGATTTTGAAGGATGGAGAATATATTTAGGGAGTTGAAATGGACATCTAGGAAATAGCGAACATAGTCTGCCTAGGAATCCAACATCTTTACATTTTCAAGGTTTTTCCATGTAGTTTTATCATGCAATCAGGATTCACGAGAACAAGCAAGATTTTCTAGGTGTGGGCCATAAAACTAGGAGGAGAGATTGCTGGATTCTGGCACTTTCCGTGCCCCTTACTAGCAACCTACTTTGATGATTGCTTCAGGCATTGGATGCTACCTCCTTCGGAATTCCATCAGTCTCTTTCCAGCTGTTCTTGGCTCTGTAGAGTCCATACTTAGGCATCATTACTCACCCTTCTGTTCTAGCTCATTTCTTGGATGCTTGCTGCAAGCCCACAATGTCTCTTTCCATTCTGCTTTCCATACTCACCATCTCTACTGCGAGGCTTGTACTCACTCCCCCTGTAGCCTTACTTCATTTCTCTGTCTCTTCCATGGAAAGACGCTGAACTGAAGTGCAGTGTGAATGGTCTGGGGGTTATCCACAGCCTGGTTCTCTGTGCTAGTGGGAACCTTGTTGCTATGCAACTTAAGCCTCTTGACAACAACAACAACAACAACAACAATAATAACAATAATAATGATAATGATGGTAATGATAATAATAATAATAGCAATCACCAGCTGGAGCATTTGGACACGCAAGTACCATATAGAGAATTTAAAATGCACGATCTGACTTAATAGTCACAATAGCAACACGACCTCAGCAAGATGATCCCATCTTGTATTATATACACAGAATCCCCAAATTAATGAGATTAAATATCTTGCTCCAGATCGCACAGATGGTATGTGAAGGCAGGGCCCACACCCTGGCCCAGCAGGCCCCAGCACTGAGACCATCCTTTGTGCTGCTTTACTTTCCACAGGTCACACGATTGTGTGATCACACAAGAGCATAACAGAAGGGCTATGTTTGTTGTGTCAGCTTCCCGGGATCACTACAAGATATTTTACCTCCCTCCTGATCTTAGAAGCCCTCCTTGGACTCTGCCCAGCTTCCCATCCCAATCTTGTCACTCTGAGCCTCTATTCTAGAAAGGCAGTCTACAATGGACACGGCATTGCTGGACTAAAGGCCCAGCCCATGGTTGACACTGAGCTAATACAGTAGCCAGTGGCTATGTGCCTGTATTGAGTGCTTGAAATATGGCCATTTTGAATTTGAATGTACTCTAGATTTAAAAAATAGAACCCAAGACTCCAAGGAAGGGAATTACATGGGTAAAAAGAATGTTGGTTACTTTTATATTGCTTACATGTTAAAATGACCGTGTTTAAAAAATATTGGGGCAAGTAAAAAATCATTACAATCTATTTCATCTCTTTTTTTTCCATCTCCAGTGTGCTAGAATATTTAAGATTATAGATGTTGCTAGTGTTTTTTGACTATTTCTGTCACACAGAACTGGAATGAAGTTGCGTGGGTCTTAAGCCTGGCCCTGACATATGCTCCCTGCGTGACCTTGAGCATGTCCATTCATCCTGATGTCCTCACTTTCCACATGTGCATAATGAGGACAGTAGTGATGAGACTTGTTCTAAAAGGTGGTTGAGTCTGTTGTCTTGGCTCCTTGGTCTGTTACAGATTCTTCATCAATGCCAGGTTCTTCCTTCCTCCTCTCCCCTCCCCTTCCCTTCTTCTCCTGTCTCCTCTACTTCCCCTCCCCCTCTACTTCCTCTCTCCCTCTCCCCTCCTCTCTTCTCCCCTCCCCCTCCCCTCTCCTCTCCTCCCCTTTCCTTCCCTTTCTCTTTCCCTTCTCCTCTTCCCCCCCACTTCTCCCTCCCCTCCCCTCCCTGTACTAGTTACTTTTCTGTAGCTGTATAAAATACCCCGATCAAAAGAACTTACAGAAGAAAGTTTATTTGTGCTGATGGTTCCAGGGGTGAGAAGGGATGGTGGCAGGAGACGGAGCTGAGACCACACCTCAGTTAGAAGAACGGAGCAGAGAGTGAACTGGAAGTAGGGTGAGGTGACACATCCTCAGAGTACACCCCCATGATGCACCTCCTCCAGCAAGGCTCCACCTCCAAAGGTTCCACGACTCCCCCAACAGTGCTACTAAGTGGGGCTAACTGTCCAAACCCCTCTTCCTTTCCCTCCTTTTTGATGGTGAAGATTGAACTCTCGCCATGCTGTGCAAGCCATTGGGCTATATCCCCGGCCCTGGACTCATCTAACACCTGCTATGCTGGTTTTCCTTGGGTTCTGTGTCCTCTGGACTAGCAAGGCTTATCGGCCATGTCCTTTACATTGGCATTAACTTCCTTACCCTAAGAGCCATCATTTCAATACACAAACTGGATTCAGTACTTCCCTGAGGTTGGGATCTGTGATTACCTCCCCTTGCATTTCCCTCCCTGTGAAACCTTCTATGAATCTAACACAGAGAGCTAACGCACAAAGTGGCTTTGTGTGGAAGTTACAATGCTTGTTAATTTGCTGACCAATTAATGTGCCCCCTCGTCTCCATGCCAGGAATCTCCCACATTCTTCTAGACTCCTGAGCAGGAAAGAGCCACGATCAGATGCCCTTTTCTGTCCTCCTTGGGCACCAGGCATGTACATGGTACATACACTTGCAAGCAGGCACACACTTACAAGCATTAATTATATATATATTTACACACACACACACACACACACCTGCGTGCACACACGCACACACAGGCGCACACACACGCGCACACGCGCACACACGCGCGCGCGCGCACACACACACACACATTAATACATACATATGAAGGTTTGTGCTTTGACTGGCTATTCTCTAGCTACCATCTTTCCTGGTTATTTCCATCATAGAACAACCCATCTCTGTAATTTTAATCCCTGTACAACCCTGCCACCTCAAATGCTTTCAGAATGAGGGGTGACTATTTTTCCCTTTCAACACACAAATGTTGAAATCATGTATAATTTCAGGGCTGCACTGTAGGGAATGGGAGGTGGCGGCTTTAATTAAGAAGACCTCTCTTGGCTGGAGCTGGGGTTGAGATTTGCTGGAGGAGGGCTGCAGATCGCTTCAGCCACTGGAAGGGATGGCTGTGTCTGTGCTGTACCAAGGAGCCTAGAAGTGCTGGTACACAGCCTTGGGAAACCCAGACTCCATCTGCCAATCATCTTTGGTCTGTTATTATCCTTCTTGGGAACTCCCCTGGCAGGGAAACCTTCACAAGCTTTGGATTTCACTCAACATTCAGGGAATGAACGTTATAAACTGGGAAAATAAATTTCAGCCACACACCTTTGAGGCTTTTCTTTCTTTTTGGGTGCTGGCAATTGGACCTAAGTATACACACCATCATCGAGCTACACTCCCAACACTTAGGATTCTGGTTTTAATTTTCTTTAGTTACCTGAAGTTGGTTTTTGTTTTGTTGTATGTCCAGAAAAATGGTTGGGACCACAAATTCTCAGGACACATGCAATTAAAATATTCTAATAAATACTAGAAGTAAAAATAATAAAGAAGTGAAGTAATTATTATAATTATAATAAGTTTTAATTATTTTAAAAAATGTGTCCAGGTGTGGATATGTGCACTTGAATGTAGCTGCTTGTGGAGGCCAGCAGATGGCGATAGATGTTCTGGAACTGTAGCTATAGGCAGTTGAGATCCATCTGTCATTGCTAGGAACTGAACTTGGGTTTCTGAAAGAGCAGTACATACTCTTAACCACTGATCCATTTCTCTGACCCTATAAAACTGATTTTAATGACTTTTTTTATGCGCCTAAGACATCCAAGGCTGGCTTAGAACTCACTGTGTAGTCTCAGTAGGCCTTGAACTTGTGATCTTTCTACCTCGGGTTCCCAAGTACTAGGATTATAAGTGTACCCAACTGAACCAGGGCAACAACCTGGTTTTTAGTAGGTCTCAGTAGAGACTCCTTCTGAAACCAGAGAGAAGTCGCACCAATAATGGTCCTTTGCTTTGAACACAATCTAGCTTCCATATACAGAGCATCAGTAAAGTCCTGTGTAACATTTTAGAGAAGGCAACATAGTGAATTTTATACCTTTGGTTGATATCGGATGTCCTCCTTTATGCTGTGAATATATGTTTCTTTTATTGGTTGATAAATAAAGCTGGTTTGTCAAATGGCCAAGCGGAATATAGCTAGGCAGGAAATCCAAACAGAGATAGAGAAAGAAAGAAGATGGAATCAAGGAGATGCCATGTAGTCACCGAAGGGGTAAGATGCCAAAACATTACCAGTAAGCCACGGACACACGGTGATACACAAATAATTAAAAATTGGTTAATTTATAAGAGAGTGCTAGCCAGTTATAAGCCTGAGCCATTGGCCAAACAATTATATTTAATATTATCCTTTGAGTGATTATTTTATAGGTGGCTGGGGGACCCAAGAGAGAGAGAAACCAGTTCAGGGGATCTGTGGGACAGAGAAAAACATTCAACTACATTTGATGTGGATCCATTCTGAGACACTGCAGCTGTAGGCTTCTGGAAGGGAGATGGACAGCAGTCTGGTCAAGTAAGGAACCTGGGAAAACAGCTTGCTTTCCCAGTGTTCGGCATGCAGGATCCAGCTGTGCTCAAAAGTATCTGCTCCAAGGTGCTGCCCCACCCAGATCTCTTTGGAAGTTACCTGCTGAGTGTGCAGGTGTGTGCATTCTAGAATTGCTATCCCTGAGGAGACAGGTGCTCATCCAGGGACTTAGAGGCAACTTGCACACAATATCATATGGGGATATGAAGACTCCCAACCTGACAACAGCAGTGAAAAGCGGAGTTAGATGGCAACTTCTGGCCACAGTGCAGTCTGCTCTCCCCATCCCTGACCTCCTCCCCCAATTCATTCCTGCTTTGTTTCCTCAATCCAGTAGGTGTAGATGCAAGAATACTTCCTAACATGGCCCCTTTACCAAAATCCGGGTTCCTAAGTCTGCATCTTGGAAAAGTTGACCTGCAATCCCTCTTGAGAACCCATCCTGCCTCTGGATTGAACCCCAACACTTGACTGCAGATCCACTGGGCCGATGGCTTTCAGAATCTTCCTGTCACTGACCCCTCCCTCAATGCTGGGATGGAGCTCAGGACCTTACATGTGCTAGGAGAAGACTGGAACCCCGGTTCACACCTCCAGAGACTCTTCATCCTCCTTACTATTCATGGGTCATTCTAATGAAGTCTCTGCAGTGCTGTGTGCTCACACAGCATCTTGGTGGGCATGAGTACATTGTGAGCATCCCCAGTATCTCTCAATCCCTGCCCAGGTGGGGTCTTGCTGCGGGAGAGGAATATGTCTTGTTATCTCATCTTCCCAACATAGCTTCAAACACAGTCCTCTTTGCAGCAGGAATGAATGTTGTGTTTCCCAAGCCCTGTTAGACTCCATGATCCTCTGGTCCTATCGCCAAAGAAGAACGTCCCAGATTGTGGTTGTCAGGAGAGGACCCCGGGGGCCATTCGCTACAGCTTCTCATGCTGACAGGAATGTTCGTGGCATACCAAAAAGGTGGCCACACATCCTAATCAAGAACGATCATGCTGTCATCCACTATCATGGCACCTTCTGGTCCTGAATCACCACAGGTCTAGCATCCTAGTTACCTCCTGCTAACTGCACACAAAGCAGGTTAAGTCAGCCGACAAGAGACTCACAAAAGGGAAAGTAGAGTTTATCTTGTCTTGTTTATTTAAGAGCAAGCTGGGGAATCCAAACAACCGACATCCAAGTCAGAGGCAGTCTGTAAGTACGGAAAATCCTCCCAAGGCTGGTTCCACCAGCATCTTGGGGCAAAACTCTTCCTGACCTTTAACAGCCTTGTGGTTTGTTTGTTTGTTTGTTTTACTTCCAGAAGCAGCTTCTTTAGGTTCGCAACCAATGTTCCTGGTGTTTTTCAACCCAGACATGAAGGGATCTCCCATGGCGGCCCAGTCGGGTCCTCTTGCACTGGCAACATCTGTCCTCAGCGAAGGGCAGGGAAGAGCTTGTCCTTCATTCCTTATGGGCTTGCCCACACTCGAGCTGTCAAGCCTTCCTGGGAAAATGGCTCCTGAGGGGGAGTGAGGTGTGTGTGTCCACAGCTCCATTCCCCGTGGCCAAGTGCCAGGTGACGAAAGTGTCGGGGCCTTTGAAATTGTCAGAGAAACTGATTTCCTTGTCAGGTCTTGTCCTGTACACTTAGAGGGCCAAATTGGACTTTCGTGTTAGCTGCCATGCGGATCAAAGGCTGACGACATGGAGTTAAAGGGTTTGTGCCTGGTGTGCTTCAAGATTTCCACAGCTCGGCATGGGGAAAGCTCCTGTCTTTCGGCCTCCTTGAACTCTCTTATCCATCCTGCTTTGTGGGTCACCAGATGAAGGACCTGGGAAATAGTTTAGTATAATCAGATTCCCAGACACTTGCAGCAGAGGGAGGCCAGGAGAGAGTGACTGAAAGTGTGGGTATAGACAGTTACCCATGGCCTTGGGAAACAAAATTAAAAAGAGCAAGGGTGAAAGATATGGCATTTCCATGACCGCCAGGGAGGGGGGGTATTTCCACACAGCAACCCCACCAAAGAATTTATCTTTCTGTTGCTTGTTCTTGGGAATCAAATGAAGGTTCAGCACTCCCTACAGTGGGCTTGTCATAGCCCATGTAGGACAGAAGTGAGTGAGTAATGGCTGACTACAGCTTATCAGGAAGCCCGATGTGAGGGTTAATCTTGTCAATTTAGAATCACCATGGAGACACCTCTAGGTGTGTCTAGGAGTGTGTTTCTAGAAAGGCTTAACTGAACAAGAAAAAACAAAACAAAACAAACATGGGTGGCTCCATCCCACGGACTGAGGTCTCGGGCTGGATAAAAGAAGAAAGTGGGCCACCAGTACCCATTGCTCTGTGCTTCCTGAATGTAGACACGGTATCACATCACCTTTCTGCAGCCATACCTTCCCGTCACCATGGACCAAAAGAAACCCTTTCTTCCCTAAGTTGCCTTTGTCAGGTTGTTTTATTTTTGCCATAGCAATGAGAAAAGCAACTAATAAGCCCAGATAGAGTAGATGAGGGCAAGCCTGGGGAGATGGCTATGTAGGGGCACACTGGGGTGCCCAACCCAGCACACAGGACACAGGGCCTGTAGACTGCAAAGATCCCGCTGTGGGCTCTTCTGCTTTCCCCTGGAGATTTCAGACAGTGTTAAACACCATCTCCTATCTACCCACTCCCCCTCGTCTCCTCCTTATGCCTTACACCGGAAGTTCTCAACCTGTGGGGCTTGTGGTAGAGGATTGCATATCAGCTGCTGTATCATGATCTATAACAGTAGCAACGGAGTAGCAATGAAAATAACCCTACAGTTGGAGTCATCACAATATGAGGAACTATATTAAAGGGTCGCAGCATTAGGAAAGTCGAGAGCCACTGGCTTCCATGCTTCTGACCCCAGGAGGCCACTGATGTGGGCTCCTTTCTTCCCAGGAACTCCATATGTCAGTGGAACCACACAAGGAAGTTCTTAGTATTAGGCATTACCAGAGAGTCGAAGTTCCTCCAAAACGGGGAAGAAAAGGCGTCTCTAGAGACTGAGCCCTGGAATCTGACCACACCCAGAGTCCAGGAAGCTTGCTGGTTAGCAGGCCAGGTTCTGGAGGACTGGAAGATTCCACAGAGCCTCATCTACCTCCATAGCTACTTCTTCCTGTTTGATCTCCATTCATTGCTTTCCTGGCACTGTGGCATGAGTGGTAAATGTGCATAGAAACAAGGTGCCTCCTGCTTGCTCTAGTAGGGTCTGCTAAATATGCCTAGCTCTCTATTAAGTCTCTGCATCGCAGTAGCAAATGGTGGGAATGCAGGCAGTAAGGCTTTATCCAAAAACCTGCCTGATCCTATTAAGTTTTTGAGTTTAGATAGCAGGGTTTATTTGTACTTTCATTATTTCTATAAAATTATCTCTCACGGCCAGTTTATTGCTGGCCAAACATGGTGGCTTTCTTTGTTTCTGCCTAGCACATGGTGTACTGCCTAAATGCTTGGTAAACAAGCCATGGTACAGACAGAAGGTAGGAAACGCTGGCTAGGCATCAAGGTAGAAGAACTGGACTAGATGGGAGAGGGTGCTGGAATGTGGAGAGGCATGCGGAATTTTTGAAATGAGTGTGCAACCAAATGCTCAGCCTCGGCTGTAAGAATTGGCCCGAGAAGTTTCCTTAAACATGTTGTTTAGACCTCATCCAGGTAAGGAAAGAGTCAATGACAGCAACGGGGGAATCTTCAGGGGGACCTGGGGCCAGCACGGCTTGATTGTAGGTTGTCATGTCTTATTGGGTTGGTTGCTTGTTTTGGAGGCAAGGGTTCTCATAGCCCAGCCTGGCTTTACATGGCAAGGATAGATAACCTGGAACTTCTCAACCTCTTTCTCCCACCATCACACCATCAGACGAACTTCATATGGTTCTGGGGATCACGCATACTAGACAAGCATTCCACTAACAGAGCTATAGCCCTTAGCCGAAGCTTCCTGTTTCTATCAGAAAGCTCCATGTGAGCAGGTCCAGTTGGTGGCTTGGCCCATTCCCAGTTGTCCCATGCTAAGAGACACTTGCGTATTTACATGTAGCTGGATGGGCGGCTGGGTTTGGTGACGCAAACAACCCAGCTGATTTGTGCCTCTATTTCACTAAGGCCAGCAGCACACTAGAGGTCATGAAGGTGATGAGGGTCCCTAAGCCCAGGAGTCTGCTCTCCAGATGAGAGATAGGCTGTGGATATATGATGCTGCATGTCAGGAATTTCCCGCCGAAGTGCAAGGCGGTAAGCAAAATGGCAGTAAGAGTTCACAAGCAAGGGCAGCTCGCAGGGAAGCCTGTTGGCTCTCAGGGGATGAGTGGGACACGAAGAGGCAAGGGGAATAGGAGGGACCACCCAATTCCAGGCACAGCATTTTACTTTTAGCCTGGTGTTGGCAGGTGTCTCTGACCAGCTGACGGGTCTCTAAGTGCGCTCAGTATTCCCGGCCTGGCAGAAGTTAGACAGGCCAGCAATGTGTTTTCAGGGCATACACTGACCACCTCTCCTCCCAGCAGCTTTTACTTTCCAGTCCTTCCAGTCTGTCTTTCCTTCCCACTCTCACCATCCCTTCGGCTCTTCATTCTCTTGGTTTCAGCATCTTTAGAAACATCCAGTGAAGGAATTCTCTCCTGCGTAGATAGCTCTTGGGACCTCTCTCCAGCTGGGCCTGTCCAGCCTCCTCTTCTGTCTGCCCCCACCCCATATCTCCTCCGATACGCTAAGGCATTGCTGTGTCCAGGACCCATGGGGCTGCTGTATCCTGTACAGTCCTGTGACCAGTGAATAATATCAGGACCTCCACCAACCTCTCCCCAAGCAGAACCATTCTCAGGGAATTCCCACCTTACAAAAGAAACATGTAGACAGGTGTTGGTGGCCCATGCCTTTAATCCCAGCACTCGGGAGAGGCAGAGGCAGGCGGATCTTTGTAAGTTTGAGGCCAGCCTGGTCTACAGAGCGAGTTCCAGGACAGGCTCCAAAGCAATACAGAGAAACCCTGTCTCGAAAAACAAAACAAAACAAAAACAAACAAACAAACAAAAAAGATAAAAGAAACATATAACAGCCCTGTGAATGATAAAGACAATATTGAGATACTTTGGCTTCAAGAATTATTAGGCTTTGAGATTTAAAAGTCATGAGGAATTTCTAGTTCATTCTTTCTGCTTCCTGCTTGCAGCTCAACCCTGAGCTTGTGAGCCCCCAGCTTCTGCTCTAGTCACTATGCCTGCTGCTTTTTTGCCATGCTTCCTTGCCATAGCAGACCTTCATCCCTCTGGAACCATAAGCCAAATAAACCCTTCCTTCCATAAGTTGTCTTAGTCACGGTGTTTTGTCACAGTGATAAAGAAAGTAACCATTACAAGCTCAATATCAGGGCATCTTGGTTCCTATTAGCAGATAGCCATACTGGGCCAGGGACATGGACAGTCCGGCAGGAGAGACCAAGGAGCAAAATGAGTGACAGTAGCAATTCCCTGGTGTTGGCAGGCTTACAAAGGATCCCCTCCAACCCCCGCCACCCATTCCCTTACTAGTGAATATGAGCTACACACTGTCCTCCCGAGGGTACCCATGAGGGGGTCAGATGGAACCCCATCCTCACACAGCACTCTTCTTTCTTGAATGCCAATCAGAATGGGAGTCAGTGCCCTGTCTACCAGCAGCCCAGGTCGGGTGGGAAGTCAGAAGGCAGACTCAAGAAACCTTGGCTCCATTCGCAAGCCAGCTGGTGGATAAAGCACCAAGAGCTGGGGTGAGCACTGAGCTTTTATTTGGAAATGCTGCTTGCGTGGGTGTCCCCCTTGAGGTGGGCAAGTATTCGCATTTTCTCATTTCCACGCTGGGCAATATGCCTCCAGCAGACTGCAGATGCCCCCTGGAACCACAAGTCGTTTGTTCGTCCATTCCGTTGTTCATTTACTTTCCCGTCTTTAAATGCGTTTGGAGGTTTGGGAAGGAGCTCGAGAGGAGAGGGAAGAGGTGCATCGTTTGAGTATCAGAGAAAGGAAATAAAACCACAGGGTGGAAAGCAGAGGTAGAGAAAATGCTGACTGGGTCTTTCACACGCTGTTTTCTCTTCTGTTGTTTCCTCCAATTTAGCTTTGTGTTCTCAGATCATTTTAGATTTGGCAAAGCCTGGCAGTGATAGTAAAGACATCCCCATCTGCCTCACACTCAGCCTCCCATCATGTGGCCTCTTACACAACTACAGCACACTTGTCATTACTAAGACACGGGTGCCTGTGCTGTGCTACTGAGGCACTGTCACCTCTGGCCTGGGGTGGCATCTCTCAGTCTCCTCCATCTGCTCTCCCAAGCCCTGGTCACTGTCCACACACAGGGCTATTCCATCCCAAGTAGCTGCATCCACAAGGATGCATTTTAAGCTTCTGGTTGGCATGTGTTTCCAGGGCACAGAATTCACCCCATTACATCAGTGTGGATGCATAGATACCTACTTTATTCTCTGGAGTAGAATCACATTTGTTCTTTATTCGTGTATTTCCTTAAATTGTTCTAGCTCGGGCTATTAGAAGGTGTTTCAGGTCAGCATCTGTATCCTCCCCTCCCTTCCCCTTCCCTCCCCTCCTCTTCCCTTCCCTTCTCTTCCCTTCCCATTTCCCAGTCATTTTCCCACAAAGATTTAATTCCCTTTTTGAGACTCATATTAAAAACAAGGATCCACAAACTAGTTGTATTTATTGTCATTGAAGCATCCCAGTTTCTAGACAGTGTGTGTATGTGTGTGTACATGTGTTTCACTTAACCATCTGCTTTTATTTCCATGTCCCCGCATCTGGTAAACACGAAATAAGCACGCATGCCTACTGCTATGCCCTCTTTGAATTCGGCCCCTTGCCGTTTCCTCTCTGGACTTCTTTCCAACTTCTCCCTTGTTCCTCTAACAGCAGGGAGCCAGCCTCTCCTTGCTCAGCTTAGGTACCTGTTTTCTCAGCCTAGCACAGGAAGTCTCTAAACTACACCCCTGTGAGAACCAACCTTACCAACAGAATCCAAGGCTTTCTCATGCAGTTTGTTAGACTTGCAATTTCCAGCCAAACTATTACCCCTTCAAGTTACAGGGCTACTGTCCTTTGCTCCCCGGGTCCCCTGGGTGAGGTTGTGTCTCAGTCTTTGATGCATTTGGGTTAGCTAGTCAAAACGTGCAGCAGTGAGGATGTGCCTCGCTGATCTCTTAAGAATTTGCATACAGCAAAACCAGCTCTTCATGGTGCGCAGTTCTAAGGGTTTCAAAAACGCAGAGTCAGATCCACCACCTACATCCCCAATACTGTAGAAGAGGCCTGTCACATGCAGGCCTCTTTAATCAGTGGCACTCATCTCGAGCAGTCTTCACAGTGAACTGATTCTCAGCGACTGCCCAGGACAATCTACTTAGGAGCAGAGCTTGCACATGTGGTGGGGGTGGGCACGGGAAGACTTCAGGAGGATGCGGGAAAGCAAGCTCTTCTGAGGTTAAAAAAATGTTTAATGGAAAAATAGAATTTTTAAAGGGTAATTAAAACTCCAATAATTTGGGGTCTGAAGAGCCTGTTCAGTTAAGAGAGAGCCCATGATGCTCTTGCAGAGGACCTGGGTTTGGTTCCTGGAAACCACATAGTGGCTAACAACCATCTGTAACTCTGTTCTAGGGGATATGACGCCCTCTTCTGGTCTCCACAAGTACTGCATGTATATAGTACATACGCATACATGCAGACATTCATATATATATATAACATAGAAACAAACAAACCTTTAAAAAGAAACCCTAATGATTTAATAATCTAATAAAACTACAAACAAATATTGATTGATTCTTCTCACACAATCTGCAAAGGCAGGGAACACACAAGGGGGAGAGGGTGAAGTCAAGGGAGACTTTTCCAGTTAAGTGTGGTAGGTTGAGCACAGCATCTGCCCATTCCCTTTCCAGACTCCACCACCATGATAGAATGCAGTAAAAAGATACACCCTTCGTCATAGCTTCATCTGTCAACTTGACTCCTAGTCACCTGGGAAGAGGAATCCTCAACTGAAGGATCACCTTGATCAGGATGGCGTGCAGCCATGTGGTAATTTGAGACAATGCTCCCCATTGGCTCAGGTATTTGTGCATTTGCTTTCCAGCAGGGGGCACTATTTGTGGAGGTGGTGCTGCCTTGCCGAGGGAAGTACATCACCGGGCACAGACTTTGAGAAGTAATAGCCTCACCCTACTTCCAGTTCTCTCTCTGCTTCATAGTTGTGGTTGAAGATGTGAGCTTTTAACTTGCTGCCACTGCCCCATGCCTGCCACCATCAGTCCCAATAACTCTTTCTTTGGCTGTGGTATTTTATCACAGCAACAGAAAAGTCACACACACACACACACACACACACACACACACACACACACACACACACTACCTTCTCTTTAAACACGGTCAGAGTACAGCCTCCCTGGCCTGGTAATTTCCAAAGGAGTCCACACAGGCCTGCTGCCTTAGTTTTGGGGAAAGTACAGACTTCTTTATTGTTATTCCGTTTTAATTTATGTATTGTGTAGCCATGCACCCACACACTTGCATGGATGATCGTACATGTGTCACAGTGTACAAATGGAGGTCAGAGGACGACTTGTGGGGATCGGTTCTCTCCTTCCACGGCATGGGTCCCAGAGATTGACCTTGGGTTTTCCATTTTGGCAGCAGGTGCATTTACCCGCTGAGCCATCTCGCTTCCCAGGGCTCAGGTTCTTAAAGCAATTTCAATGAGACACATTTGCACAAAGAGCCCTGCACCCCACGGGAATGTGCAGCCTACCATGATCACTTGAAGTACTTTCATTAGGCCAAATATCACCCATATAGACACCTAGCCCTCCGTTTCTCCAATCAGGCAGTCATGCTTTCTTCCTTTTTGTTTAATTTGTCTGCCATGCAACTATTAAACCACTGGACTACATCCCCAACCCTTTTGTAAGTTTTTGAGACAGGGTTTTGCTAAGTTGCCCAGGCTGGCCTTAACTTCACAGGCTTTGAACTTTGTGATCATCCTGCCTCAGGGTCACAAATACCTATCATCATAAGCTTGAACACCAGATTCTGTTCCTTCCTTTCATTATTGATTAATTTGTCCCAGCTATACTTTCATATATGTAGTTACGTATACTTTATGTGAATATTTACATAGAATGTCTTTGAAATTTGCCATATTGTTACAGATACTAGCATTTTTATCACTGAGTAATATTCCATTTTATAAATACCTTTTTATAAATACCATTTTATCTACCTATTCATATATTTTTAAATTAGGACAAATAAATCTACTGTGGCTATTTGTACAAACAAATGCTTTCATTTATTATTATTATTTTTTTTTTCTGAAGCTAAGGACCAAACCCAGGGCCTTGTGCTTGCTAGGCAAGTGCTCTACCACCGAAACAAATCCCAAACCCCCATGCTTTCACCTATTTTGGCTGAATACCTAAAATAGACTTTATGAGTTGTATGGTAATAGCCTTATGCAAACTTGTCAGACTTTTCAAAGTGGCTCTGAGTTTTCATTCTCACCGGCAATGCCTTTGAGCCCCCGTTCTTCCCTACCCTCTTTCCATCGTAGCGCCTCAGAGGTGTGAAATGGTACCTCCGCTGTGGTTGGATTTGTACCTCCTGTTGACTCATGAAGTTGTGAGCATCCTTTTATGGGCTCCTCAGCCATTCATACCACTTTCCTTGTAAAGCACCTTTGCAAATAGTCTCTTTAAAAATACACTATTTTTTAAAAGAGCACTTTAGGTTTCCCGTAAATTGAGAGGAAAGAGCAGCAGAGGTTCTGTGTCCTTTTGGCTCCGACAGAGGCAGTGCCTCTCCCACTGCCAATATTCATGTTGGAGTGGGACAGTTCCTGCAGCTAAGCACATTGACACAACGTAGTCTCTCAGGGACCACCAATGCACAGGATGCTCTTGGTGCACATCCTAGGGGCTTGTACAAGTCAATAATGGTCTGGATCCACCACCCCAACATTGTACAGAGAATTCCTGAATCTTCTCTAAGACACTTTTGTGGCTCTCTGTTTCAGGCCCTGAAAACCATGCATCTGCGGTTTCATCACCTCCAGGATGTTGTGGAGTTTGAATTGTGCAGCACAGAAGCATGCCAGATTGGTCTCTTGCACTGAGGAATATGTCCTGAGGGAATGCCCATGTCTCTTCACCATGAAAGGAGAATTCCATTATCACCAGGTACCACAATTTATTGGCCCATTCACCTCTTAAAGGACATCTTCTCTGTACATTTCAGCTACTAAGGACAAAGCCATTGTAAATGTTTAGATGCAAGACTTTGCATGGACATAAATAGCGTGATTACTGAAATGCCACATATAAGCATTTTTCTCTGTAAGACGTTGTCAAATGATCGTTCACAGCAGCCATGATGGTCTGATTTCTCACTGGGAATGAGTGAGAGCATTCCAGTTGCTCTACACCATCCTCAGCATTTGGTGGTATCGGATTTCCCAATTTTTAGCATTCCAATAGCAATAGCTTATTTTCTAGTTTGCTTCTCCATAATAACAGCAGATCTTGTACATTTTTCTATGTTTGTCATATGCATGTCCTTTAAAAAGATCTTCTGTGCAGCTTTATTCAAGTTGTTACTTCACTGTTTAGTTTTTTTGTTTGTTTTGTTTTTTTTAACATATTCTAGTTTTAGAGTGAATTTAATGTCCATGGAACAATGTCAAAACTTTTTATAACTATTTTCTGTCAACTGTGGTTGTCCTCTTCAGTTTCTCAGCAGTGTCACTTAAACCAACTAATTTTTTAATTTTAATGACGTCCATCTTGTCATGGATTGTCATATTGAAACTATCACTGCCAAACTCAAGATCAATTTAGGCTTTCTGTAGTTTGACATTTTTTGGAGTCTCTTATTTATTTATATTTTGTGTGTATGAGTGTTTTGCCTGCATCTTTGTCTCTGTACCATTCATATGTAGTGCCCTCAAGAGGCCAGAAGAGGGCACTGGTTCCTCTGGCACTGAAGTTACAAACCATTGTGAGTATATTATATGTGTGCTGGGAATTAAACCCAGGCCCTCTGGAAGAGCCGCGTTACTCTTAACTGCTGAGATCTCTCTCTAGCTCCAAATTCTATAGTTTTGACTTTAGAGGCTCATAATGAATCTCAGATTGAATTTTGTGAGGAAATATAAGGCCCATGTTCAGATTTATTGCTTAATTGATTAATTAATTTGCACATAAATGGTCAATGGATCGTCAATATTTGAGAAAAGAGCATTTCCCCCATTATGGTCTCTCCCTCTTTGCCAAAGCTCATTCAGCAACATTGATGTGGCTCTGCCCAGAGGCGAGGGCATTTTTTTCCTAAGGTCACTGTGAGAACCAGATCCATAGCTCCCTGAAAGTGGTATTCCTCTTTTGCCCGGGGGCCCTGTGTGTGAGCCTTGGCCTTCTGTTCCACGCTTTCTCTCCTGGCACTGGTTCTGACAGAGGTTTGTCTGAGGGATGTTATTATAAGAATCTTCAGCTACCCCTGTATTTGGGGACAGCGTTTGTTCTGTGACCTTGCCCCTCTTCAGATATGGGAGAGGTACAGACTTCTCTGTTTGCTTAGCTTTTCCATGTGGTTCCAATGGTGCTGGGATGTTCTAGTTTGTTTTCTGTTGCTATGATAAACACCATGACTAAATGCAATCTTGGGGGAAGAGTTTATATCATATTACATTCCCAGGGAACAGTCCATCACTGAGGGAGGGAAGCTAGAGCAGGAGCTAAAGGCAAGAATCCGGGAACAGGAACTAAAGCAGAGACTAGGGAACAGTGCTATTTACTGGCTTTCTTCCTGGCTCACATTTAGTTAGCTTTCTATACAGGGAAGGCTCACCTTTCTAGGATTTGCACTGCCCACAGTGGACTGAGCCATCTATATCGATTAGCAATAAAGAAAATGGCCCACAGACACACTCCTAGGCCAACCCAACAGAGACAATTCCTCAGTTGAGATTTTTTCTTCCCAGTAGGATCCAAGTTTGTGTCCAGGTGATATCTGAAGCTAACTATGACTGGGAACTTCCAACTTGTTTCTTGCCTACCTAGAGGCAAGAAATCTGCAGCTTCTCCTGTATTGGGCCTTTCAGCTTCTTACTGCATTGCATATGACTGATGTAACTCCTTTGTTAGTTCTGTGGACTGTAGCCCATTTCCCATGAACTTATGAAGTTTTCTATATGATACCAGAGTTAGTACTTCAGCTAAGAATGGTGATTATTCTTTGTAATTTAAGAAGCCCTTTCTAAAAAGGCAGACTCTTCAAAGCGCACATAGTTGAGCCATTTTGTTTGAGTTATGTCAGAAATGTGTCTGTCGAAACTAATATCCATTGATTCCATTTACCAAGTTGAGAATTTTCTTTTCCTTTCTTTGACAAATCCTGAGTGTCATCTTGTAAATATGTGTGGTTCCTTTTTTGCCCCAACAAAGGCAGAGATGCTAAGCTCCATTTAGTGAGTGATTGCTGAGGGACACGGTGTAACGACATCAAAGTTGTTGTGTAACAGACATGCCAAAGCGTCTCCAACAATGAACGGCCTGTTCCTTGCGGGGCATTGGAGACTGGCAGTGGATTTGGAAATGGTTGATTGATGCACCTCAGCCCATTTGTGACCTCTGCTTCGGCTGGCTTGCAGGCTTCATCTGAGCATGTCATGAGAGAGTCAACTTGTAGTCTTCAACCACCTTTAAAAGTTAGTATTTATAAAGGCTTACTTTAGGCCAAATGCCCAACTTGATGTTTCATGTCCATTACTGCCCTTAATCTTACATAATCTTACACAAATCCTTGGTGATGGGTATAATTGGCCCTATCTACAGATTATGAAAGTGGCACTGGTGAAGTTTGGGCTTCATGCCTAATTCCACACTCACCAAGTGGTAGAGATTTCAATTAATCCTGGCTCCTGCTGACCCCAGGCTATGCTAACTTAAATACCAATGTCTCTGCCTTACAACAAATTAATGAGTTGTTACCTCTATGGTGGTTTGAGTCACAGCCATGTTATCTGTTTTTCACTTTTCAGAATACTATCTGTAAGCTATATGAATTATTCACTTTTTTTTTTTTTACAAACTAGACTTTATGTTAGACAATTGTCTAACTACAAGTATAAGAGCACTGAGCAAAATTAAGATAGAGGAGGTTAGATTACAATGCATGTTAGATGTATTAATACATTTTATTTAAAAATTTTACCAACATATACTAATTATACACAATGGGTTTCATTATAGCATTTTTTAAAAGATTCATTTATTTCAATGTTATGCATATAATTGTTTTGCCTGCATTCAAGTCTCTCTGCTACATGCATGACTAGTGGCTATGAGGACTAGAAGAGGGCATTGGACATTCTGGAACTAGAGTTACAGATGTTTATTAGCCATTATGTGGAATCTGGGGACTGTACAGGGTCCTGCAGGTGCTTCCAACTGCTGAGCCATCCCTCTAGCTCCTCTCTAGTTCTCTTGGGAGAAAAGCATCCATTTTTTTCACTGTAAGTATGATAGAAACAATAATGATACTTAACAGCACATTTTGTAAGTGTATATGTAAAGTAGTGTCAGATTGTAGCTGATGCTTTTAATCAAGAACTATGTTCTCTTATTTTTTTCTTAGAGTTTTTAACATGAATTTTGCCAAATAGGTTTTCTACATTGATGTGACCATGTGATTTTTTAATTCTTTTTCTTGTTGATATGGTAGGCTGGCTGATTTTCAAATACTGAACTGACATTACATCCCTAGAATGAACACCAGTCGGTCATGGTACACAGTCATTTAAGCATATTCCTATATTCTTTTCGTTAACGTCACATTAAGAATTTTGTTTCTGTCATGGTGGAGATGTTGATCTGTAGGTGTCTTAGTCAGGGTTCCTATTGCTATGAACACATATCATGACTGCAGCAATTCTTATAAAGGAAAACATTTAACTGGGGCAGCTTACAGGTTCAAAAGTTTAGTCTATTATAATCATGGCAGGAAGCATGGAGGCATGCAAGCAGACACGATGTTGGAGAAGGAGCTAATAGTTCTACATCTGGACCAGCAGGATGAGGGAGATCCAGTGGGCCTGCTTGAAACCTTAGTGACACACATCCTCCAAGGCCACACCTACTCCAAGCATTTGAATCTATGAGCCTGTAGGGACCATTCCTATTCTAACCACTACAGCAGGTTTGCAAGTTCATCTGGTTTTGCTCTCAGGATGACAGCAACATCATAAAATGTATTGGAACCATTTCTACTTCTTTCATCTTTTAGATGAGATTGTATTGAGTTAATATTATTCTCTATTGCTTCATTTAACTCTCAAGTAAGACCATCTGCATTTGGAGATTTCCTTTTGGGGGAACTTTGATGTTATGAATTTGATTATTTTAATATGATGTATATATATATATATAACTTTCAATTTAATATTTGGTAAGTTAATTTTTTCAAGCAAGTATCTATTTCATCTCCATTTTCAAACTTATGTGTCTAGAGTTGTTTGTAGTATTCTTTTATTATCATTTGGGTAGCCTAGTCATATTTCTAAGTTTGGAATATGATTCAAAATAGTTATCATCACCATTGTCATCACCATCACCATACTCTCCAACATCATCAGCACCATCATTATCGTCACCATTCTCATCATCATGACCATTGTCATCATCATCGTATTTATCATTTCATTAGCATCATTGTAATCACTGTCACCATTATTATTACCATTGTCATTATTAGCATCACCTTTGTGGTCACTGTCATCATCATTGTCCTCCTCATCATCATCACCATAGTCACCAACATCATCATCATCATCATTGTCATCTTTCAAACTCATTAATCTTCACCTTTCAGAGTCTTCAAACATTTGTCTTACATGCAGTGTTTGGAGTTTTCCATGCACTTTAGTCAGTGAGATAAAGAAACATTTATTCTATCTTTCTAGAAGCATAAGGAAGACTTCACTTTAAGTAACTGATTACTTGGTACCACCAGGATTGATATTTCTTAGGATTCTTTGTATTTAAACAGTACAGTCTCGAATTGAGAGACGCAGTTAGGACCCATCAGTAAGGGACCAACATGAGACAGAACTGTGCAGCAGACATCAAGACAGTGTAGATTCACAGACTGGAGCGGAAGAAAAGCAGAGCAAACATCAGCACGTCCACGCGTATTCTTAGATGTTGTGCCTAAACAGCTAGAAGAGTACTCTTGCTTCACCTCCAAGCACTCTGAAGAGGACTGCAGGGCTGTGTTTTCACTGGTAATCACATGAGCTCTTCAGTCCCTTTTATCTGCAGAGGCAGGCTTTGCCCCATGATATCACCACTGCACTCAGTTCTATCAATTCACAGAGCGGGCTTACTCGGAGATTAACATCAATCACAGTGAGTCATGGCACATAAACGGTGTGTTACTCAGCCCAGGATCCCCATGTGGATCAGGCTGTAAGGGCTCTATGCCAGCTTCTAGCCAGGTTCAGATACTTGTTTGAGGAAGGAAAACTTTGCCAGTCTTCCAAGTGTTTTCAGAATGAGGTTTGACGCCCTCTGGCCATGCGTACAGGTCTAGGAATCCCTAGGCTATCCCTATAACTGCTGGGGCTATAGAGAATACAGCTTCCATCTCAGAGCTTTGGGAGATAAGGGATATTAGCCCTGCAGCGATGACATGGGTGTGGCTTTCCTTAAGGGAGAGGCAGTGTGTCTGGAATAGGCATTCCACAGGGTGCAGTCTGCATCGGGGGTGGCATCTTGCTTGCCTCTGCTGGTCCCTGTTCTCTTCCTCTCTCAAGTAGAGACTAGAGGACTGTCAGAGCATCAGGCCTCTCCAGGTACTCTGACTCATCTTGAGAATGAGTCTTTCAAGGTTGTTGTTTGGAAACTGGCAACTGGGGTGACTTGTTACCTTCCCTATCTGTAAATAATCCTAGGAGGGGTTGTCCTTTTGGTTGAGGAAGATGCAACTGACTCAAAAAACAACAGCAAAGCAAAGCTGTAGGTAACACAGGCCTGCAATCGCTGCTATTCAAGAGACTGAGGCAGGAGGATCAAAAGTTTAAGGTCTACGCGAGGAAATCAGGGAGAGATTTTGCCTCATAATAAACATTAGCAAAGGGGGGAGGGGTAGCAAGATGGCTCCATGGGTAAAGACCCTTGCTGTGAAGTCTGACAGGCCAAGTTCAATCCCCAGGGCCCACTTTGGTAGATGGGTAGACAACTCCCTCAACTCTTTTGACCTCTTTGATGAAACCCCACAACAAAGATACACCCCAAACCTGCACCCCACACTACATGAATAAGTAAAATTGTAAATGAATTTTTCAGATGGAATAAAAGGTGTGGTCGGAGACAGCTCAGTGGTAGAGCCCTTGCCTAAAAGCACATGCTTCCTCGGCTGTTCACCCAGTACTATTCCTTACACCTCAGGGTTCCTATCAGTAAAGGCGATGGCCTAGGATCCAGTTAGTGCCCGCAATCTGCTCTGAAAGAGGCCAGGAGAAAAGGAATCAGCTTAAACAGGTTGACAGGTTGTTGATATATATATATATATATATATATATATATATATATATATATTCTCATATGAGAATATATATATATATTCTCATATGAGAGAGGTTGACAGTTTAAGGACAGGTTGGCAATTCTGCAGCATCACTGATATGCCAGGCTCTTTGTCACTTTGTGTCACTGCTCTTAATACATTGCCCTTACAAACTTGTGGTTGTTGCAGCTACACCATCCTACATTCCAGACATTAGCAAAGTGAGGCAGGGAAGCAAAAGGCATAGGGAATGCTCCTTGGGCTTCACTGAGATCTTCTACTTACGACTTTCTGGGCCACTTATGTCCAAGGCCACATGGCCCACCATATTTGCTGCTAGAAATGGGAAAGGACATTCATTTTGTGTTAGTACTTCGCCACCCCCATCTTCAAATAGGGCTCTGCCAGTTAGGATGGAAGGGGAGACGAGCACTTGATGACCAGTTTGAGACGCTGCTACCGACGCTGCTATGGATAGTTTGTGCTTTCCTGCTTCTGGGAGTTTCCATTTTCCCAAGCTGGGGAGCGAATGTTCACCTCTGTAGCCCCGTTCTATTCAGCGAGAGAGTGCACCACGGATGGGGCAGTGCCACGCAGAGCGCCTCTCGAAGCAAGAGCATTCTGAGGGTGCCGGGCCACTGAGATGGCCGCACACCATGGATCTTCCTTCACAAGCTTCCATTTGTCCTTTCGAACTGGTCTAACCCTAGGAAGAATTTGGAACAGCACTAATGCATCACTTTATGCCACAGGCCACCACACAAAGCCGCTCCATCATGACGTCACTGATTCTTAGACCTGTGAAATGGGGCAAACAGGTTCAGCCCCACTTAGATGGCAAGTCAGAGTGACAGGCCACTCTCATGCTGTGATAAGGCTGCAGTTCCCATCTGACTCCAGTCCTGAGTCCTTCCAACATCATCTTCAATAATGATTTACAGCCATGTGTATTGTGATGTCAATACCTCATTTTCTCTCCCTGCTCACTGGATAGTCTTGATAATCCCATGAAGTAGGCAAAACGCATTCATGCTGAGACATCACAGTGATTTAATCGTAGGGCTAAGACTTGAACCCAGCACTTAAAATTCGTAACAAGGCCCTTTAAATTGTAATGAGTTCACCAAAATATTCGTGTTTGGGCTCCTGGGAGCTGGAGAGCAAGATTCAGAGCAGAGATGAGGGCAGGCTCCCACAAAGCCTGGGGGCCCCACTTCCCCTGCAAACCCATGAGCCCCTCATAGTCCTGGGTGAGCAGCACACAGGCATCCCCCAATGCCTCCGTGTAAATCACAGGAAGAACGAATAATGTTCCCCCAGGACTGCCCTGAGAAATGTTTTCTTTTCCCAGGGGATGTATTTGACACGAGATAAAGGGCTAGGGTGGAAAACAAACTTTGCAAGGCTGTGCTGGGCATTTGTGCTTACTCTTCTCCCCTTCCCCCACTCCTGTGTGGGAAGACCCTGTGCTCCCTTCCACAAAATCCCTTCCACCATCGGATCTCCCTTCCACACAGATCTCTTCCTGCAAAGCATCTTCTCCAGGAGGGATGATCGTCTGGGAGGCCTGTAGACCTGGTACCCAGTCCCCACTGCCATTCTGAATGCACAAAGCTCCCACAGCCTGTTCATGGGTGTCATCAAGAAAGGACAAGTCTTGAGGCAGGTTTGTTTTGGAGCCCAACCCAGAAACCAGAGGGCATGTTTTATTGTTCACTGTTACCGTCCTCTGTGACCACACACCTGACAGAAATGGCCTGAGGGAAGAAATTGCGTGTATGAATTATGCTTTGTATGTGTATGGACGTTTCACCAGCAGGAATATATGACAACTACGTGAATGCCTGATGCCCTTGGAGGCTAAAAGTGGGTGCCAGATCTCTTGGTATTGGAGTTACCGGTGGTTGTGAGCTGTCATGTGGATTTCTGGAACCAAACGTGAGTCACCTGCGAGAGAAACAGGTGCTCTTAGCTGTTGAAGCATCTCTCCAGTGCAGTGACATGTTACTAAATTTTACTTGAAGTCTTAAAGGTGTAGGCTGCTCAGCACCCTGCATATAGGATGTTATGTTGGTGGGGACATGTGAAGACAGGCGGGTCTTCATCACACAGTAGACAACAAATAGAGTGGGATAGACCTGACTAGAGCCAGATGCTGACAAGGACCTGCTCCCCTCCCCTGGGTCTACGGAGTCCCTGCCCCAATACTTTTCCAGAATCTTCCAAAATAGTAGCAGGGGGTGGTGACCTAGGCTTTACCACATGGTCCAAAGGGACAGCTCCTATCAAACCACAATGCAATCCAGTTGCCTGGTCCAGTTGTCACCAGGGTCAATGGCAGTAAACTTGGGTGATCCCAGCCTTGTCCTAGCCTGGCTGAAGAATGCCCAGCAAGATACAGGGAGTGTCTGGAAGTCTGATCAAAGCACTTCCTGCTCTGTTCTCCCCTACCCCAAAGGTGCATAGGAGTGTCAAGAGACACACAGCTGGGCTCCGGAAGAGTCCAGGACTTGTACACTTGGCAGTCATCATACAACCAACTCATTTCTGGTCCCTGTGAGAGGCCCTCCCTGATCTATCTGGTACACAATTTCCCTTCTAAGCAACTGCTCTCTGCATCATTTAATTACTTTGTTCTGCCTGCTGGGAATCTTAATCTACACCTGCTACTGCCCTTCACTAGCTCCTGACAACCCTTGCAAGTTCCTCAGGCATGCCTCTCGTGTCCCCTCCCTCTGGGGGTCAGACGCAGCGCTAAGCACAAGTTATGTCACCCTGTGCTTGTCCGTTTGCTTGTTGATTCCTAATGTCCTAACTCAATGAACTGCCATGTAGCTGCATTGTGCTGGGCATTTGGCAAATAGTCTTTCATTGTCATTGATTGTCCCAACAATGCAAGGAGGAAGTCTTGTTTTATTTTTTGAGACAGGATCTTACTGTGTCCCTGGCTGGCCCCGAGCTCATTAGGTAGACCAGGGTGGTCTCAAACTCACAGAACTCTCTCTACCTGCCCCTGTCTCCCAAGTGCTGGGGTAAAAAGGCATGCATAATCACATCAGGCATGCAAGGGGTATACTTTTAAAAAGGTGTTTTGGTGTGTGCATAGGTGTACATGTGTATGTGTGTGTGGGTATGTGCACACAGTTATGCCAGGACATGTGTGTGGAAGCCAGAACATCTTGCAGGAGTCAGATCTCTCCTTTCAGAGGTCAAACTCAGGCTGCTGGGCTTGGCAGCAGGTACCTTTTTCCTGCTAAGCCACCTTGTAGGCCTGCAAGTTATAGTCATATCCCTGCTGCAGGGTGAGTGAATACGTTACATGATAAATTGAGGATTTGCCAGTGCCGCCCTGAGCCCAACACCAGAAGCCAGTTAAGCCTGATTAAAGTGGCGAACAACCGGAGCAGCTAATCTACCTGCAGCCTGCACTCACCTTGTATCTGGACTGAAGGCTCTCCATGCCTCCGCAACTCGCCTTCTTATACCCCAGCTTCACTAGAGTGGGCGCCCTTGTGATGGGTACATCATTGTATGCACTGCATACAATGCAATGTGCTGTAAGAAGAAACTGGCTGCAGAGGCTGGGAAGGAGCCCCTTCCTTCAGGACGACAGGGCACTCCTGCCTGTCTTCTTGTCCATCACCTCTTCTACCTCCTGGGCTGGGACAGTTGTTAAGATGTGCTGTCCTCCATTTAATGAGGATTGCTGCTGTTGCCCATGGAGACTCAGAATGGGCATGCCAGAGAACTTTCCAAACCTTCTGTGTGCTGTATGCACTGAGCAATCCAGACCCACTGCCTGCTATTTCCTCCCAATACCCACAGGACTACAAGAGAAGAAGGCTTGACACCAATCACGTTGGGGTGGGGTCTATAGAGGGCCTAGAAGGAACTACCCATGGCCCCGTTGACCCGTTCTTTGCACTGTGGGGCAGAGGCTGCCCCCAACCTCCGGGCTGCTGTTTTCCTGAAGCTTGTAGAGGAAGATGCGGAATTTGATTGGGGGAAACTGTGGTGGAAAGAGCACATTAAAGCCCAAGGTGCATGGACGCTTTCAGAAGAGCGAGTACCTCAGTGTCCAGCCCTAAAAGAGGCAGAAAGTCGAGGCTTCTGTATGGTTGCAATGCATGAGGTAATGAATTCCATGAGTGTCATTATGGAGATCTTTCCAGAAGCTCTCACACTGCACCTCTGGGTACCTCTTCCCTATTTGTGCTGGCTTGCCCATGTCTGTGACAAACAACTTATGCAGAAGAAAAGCTAACTGTCTGGATATGGTTGTACACACTTGCAATCCCAGCTGTCTTAGGGTTTCTGTTGCTGTGAAGAGACATCATGACCACAGCAACTCTCATACAGGAAAACCTTTAATGGAGTGGCTTATAGTTCGGAGGTTTAGTCCATTATCATCATGGTGGTGTGCAGGCAGACATGGCGTTGGAGAAGGAGCTGGGAGTCCTACATCTTGATCTGCAGGCAGCAGAAGCAACTGTGTCACTAGGCCTAGCTTGATGATATATGAAACCCCAAAGCCTGTCTCCACAGTGACACACTTCCTCCATCAAGGACACACCTCCCAGTATCTCCACTCAATCACATGAGTCCATGGGCGCCACACCCAATCAGACCACCACATCTGCTTAGGGAACCTGAGCCCGAGGCAAGAGGATGTGGAGTGTGTGTCTGGGCTATACACTGTGATCTTGGCTCACAGCAGACAACATAAAAAGTGAGCAGGAGAAGCAGGATGTTTTATCTTGGCTCATGGTTTCATAAGTTTCTGGCCACACATGACAGTTAGTTAGCTCTATTGCTTTTGTCCTGGGTAGGGACCGAGCAGCAGATCAAAGTTTCCCACCTCATGGAGGGTGAGGGTGGGGCACCCTACAAGGGTTATCCTCCCGGTGACCTGACTGTACCCACAGGCCTCTCCTTTTAAAGGTTCTATCATCTCCCAGGAGCACAGACTAGGGACTAAGCCTTCCACACAGGGACCTTTGGTGTAGGCAGAGTTTTCCCATCTTGGCAGCCGCTTCCGAAATAACCTCCAAGATAGTCTTATTATTAATTGTAAATGCTCAGCCAATAGCTCAGGCTTGTTACTAGCTAACTCTTACATTTAAATTAGCTCATATTTCTTATCTGTGCTTTGCCACATACCTTTTCTCAGTACAGCATGCTCATCTCTTTTTTCTATGGGTCTGCCCAGACTTCTCTGACTTCACCCTTCTTCATCCCAGAATCCTTAGTTGGGTTAGTTTGGTTGTCTCTCCTTATATTTCCTGCCTGGCTACTGGCCAGTTAGTTCTTAATTAACCAGTGAGAGTAATACACATTCACAGTGAATAGAAGGGTTATTACACAGCACTTTAGGGACACTTAAGATCCAAAACATAATGCCACCATATAGTAAGATATGCTCAGGAGATGAATTATAAAGTCACCCTGTATAAAACAGGGTTCGGAGGATTTATAAAGATACACACCATTGAATTCCCACCCTGAAAAGAATCTAAAGGTTTGCTTACAATAAAGCTATGGAAATGAAAACAGGGGGCTGGGGAGATGACCCAGTTGGTAAAGTGCTTGCCTTGCAAGCGCGAGGACCTGAGATCAGTCCCTTAGTACCCACATGCAAAAACTGGATGAAGTGGGACACGCCTGTAATCCAAATGCAGGGGAGACAGAGAGAAGAGGATCCCTGGAGCTCATTGGCCAGCCAGCAGAGTCCACTTGGTTCATTGAGAGACCCCATTAAAAGAAGAAGAAGGCCACGGAGATAGCTCAGTGATTAGGAGCACTGGCTGCTCTCCCAAAGGACCCAGGTTCAATGCCCAACATCCACATGGCATCTTACAACCATCTGTAACACTGTTCCCAATGGATCAAATATCCTCTTCTGGCCTCTGAGGACACTGTATACATGTACTGCACAGACATACATGCAGCCAACACTGATACACATAAAATAAAATAAAAACAAGATAGGTAGAGCATGACTGAGGAAGACCATGTTAATCTCTGGCCTCCACAGGCTCCTGCATACATACATATGCACCCACATGCACACAAACCTACATACACACCGCACAAGCATGTATGTACACACAAATAGGAATTGTGCTTGGGTGAATGGTCTGGCATAGGAAATTTATAAGGCATATCCCAAAGAGCATCCCATACCATCTAAACACCATACTCACTTCCATAAGGATGTAATATTGTTCTTCCCATGAGGTACCAAAGGAAGGCTGTAATGGCCATCCTCGTTTTGTCAGACTTGCAAACTGAGACTCTGGGACAATAAAGAGCTTTGCCCAAACCACACCCTAAACTGGGATGGACTAGGGAGCCAGGACTCTTAATTCTGGACATCAGGCCATGTGTGTGTGCTCAGAACTACCACATCCCAGCCTGTAATAAAACCCAGAAGCCCCTGCTCACAGGGCATAATTAGAACAGGAAGAGGCCACTGAAAATAGATCCTGGGAGGTTTTAGTGAGTAGTGAGCAGCAGGAAAAACTATATACAAATTGTCCAAATATGCACTGAAGAAAGTACCATGTGGATTACAGTTTTTGCTATGTGAAAAAAAAATCTTAGGATAAATAATCAAGAATTGACTCATCTACAGATCATTCTTCCTGCACAGTTTTATAAAGGCTCATGTGGTTATGTTTGGCCTTTGGAAGTAATCTAACCAATCACCCCTTCATCCTGTATCCTAAGAGCCCTTTCTCCATCCTTTGGCTCTGAGACATCTCTCCTCTGAATTCTAAAACCCTCTTTCTTATACCCCTTAAATACTAACTCTGCCAGGCCCTTCCCAAGGGATGCTGTCTATGTCATTACAGTCATTCTCAGGCAATATAAGAAACAATTTCTGCAAGGTTTGTCATTAACTTCCTAAAGGTGCCTTACCTCAAGATGGTAGCCTCATATTGGGAAAAATCAGTATCTCCACTCACGAGTATCTGGATCATTGAAATGACTTCTCCTTAGCTTGATTCATCCATCAAGGCCTGAGACAATGACTTTTTAGGTGACAGAGGGCTGGGCTGTTCTACCCTTGCTTTTTGGTGACTAGCCAGCCAGTGGTGGAGTTACCACCACTACCACCATCACCATCATCATTATCATCAACATTTTGAGACAAGGTCTCATGTAGTCCATACTGGCTTTGAACTCACTTTGTAAGGAGGATGACATTGAACCTGCTTCTCTTTACTCCCAAGTACTGGGATTACATGTTGTGGTTACTCAGTGCTGGGGGTGGAATCCCAGGTTTGTGCATGTCAGGCAAGCTCTCTATGAACTAAGCACTATCCCCCTGGCCAGCTTAGAACACTTTTTAAACAAGGCTCCAGAGACCCGCCTACAGGGTTCACTCACATGTCACCCTTTCTGAATCCTGAACAACAGCAGAAGACTTTGCAGAGCAGACTGTCCCTTTGGGACAGGAGAGATGTCTCAATGGATAAGAGTGTTTGCTCTATAACCATAAGGACCTGAGTTCAAATCCCCAGTGCTCACATAAAATAGCCAGGAGTGGCCCCAAGTGCTCTTGTAACCCCAGTGCTGTGGAAAGTGGAGATGAGAGGACATGGACGCTTGCTGGCCACTAGCCTAGCTCCAGAGTTTGTGAGAGACTCTGACTCAACAGAATCCAATGCAGAGTGATATAACAAGACACATGACATCTCCCTCTGTTCTCCGTGTGTGTACAGGCACACATATCCTCACACATACATATATTACACACATAGGCATTTACACACATAAAACAGGTCTATTTGGGCCTTCTGCAAGGCTGGAGATAGTTCTGTACAGCAGGGAGAGGGAGGATGAATCCCAGGCCAGAGGAGGACTCTCCTCCTTCATCACTCTTTCCTTCTTTACCTGACTCATTGACTGAGTCAAATAGTGCTCCATACAGAAGATACTGGTCTGGTCACAGCACAATGGCCACAGCACCTGAAAGAGTCGGAAGAAGCAATGTACATACCATGCGTTTGTTGATAGTTGTCAATTTTGAAGACTTAGATTTGAAAATGTATTATTGTTTAACCCCATCTCCTTTTCCCTCCTGAGCATCCTCCAGAGTGAATTGGGCCACTGTGATCACTGATTTACAGAGGGGGAAGCTGAGAGCCCAGGCTGTTCACTGGCATTAGTATAGTCGAGTTCCTCCCTTCTCAGGGAAGTATGCTTTCTGGAACATTCCTTTGGGAAAATACCAGTTGTAAATGAGAATGAATTTCAACAGATGCTATGACCTGCTTGAATGCAGGGAACACGATGCTGATGCTGACTGAATGAAGGCACACACATGAGCTCATAGGCGTGACTGAAAGTCCTGAGAGAAGCTCAAGGTCGACCGTTCCAGTCCTGGGGGTGGGGGTGGTACCCATGGGAATTTCGCCCTGTGCCCGTTCCCACTGTGTCCTCTGAGGAAGGGAGAAGAAACTAGAGTAATTGGCTGCTGGACTCACTCAAAATGGTGCACACCTGTAATCCCAGCACTCAGGAGGCAGAGCTAGAAGGATCGTGACTAGCCTGGACTACACAGTGAGTTTGAGTCTAGCATGAGCTACACAAGACCTTGTCTCAACATCCCCTTCCTAAAAGAGGCTCTTGATTCTGTGAGCTATAAAACATATCTTTATGTGCGTGGTGTGCATGTGTGTTTGCATGTGTATGGCCATCCCTGTGTGTGCTGGTATTGGAGACCTTAAGCTGATGAGCAGGTATCTTCCCTGATCATTCTCTACTTTATTAATTGAAGCAGGGTCTCTCACCCAACCCAGAGCTCTCAGTCCAGCCAGTGTATCTATGCAGCTTGCCTAGGGAATACCCTGTCTCTCCTTCCCCAGGGCAGGGATCACAGGGGTGTCATACCTCCCCAACTTTAATGTGGATTCTGAGGATTCAAACGCTTGTCCTCACACTTGCCTGAAAAGACTTTGCCCCCAGAGCCATCACTCCAGCCCTTGAAATGTTTTAAAGAGCTGAGGGTGCATAGCTTGCAGACCTCAGACGTCTGTTTTTGCCTTGTGAGAATTTAAGCCCAGCAGCAAACAGACCTGCAGCAAGCCTGCTGTGGGTGACAGAGCCTTCACATTGTGAGACTAGCCCACCCCAGAACTGCTGCTGAACCAGCTTCCAAGGCGGGCTCTCCCAGCAGCAATCAGTACATGGGGAATGGTAACCATCTGGAACAGGTTAGTTTCAATCCATCCTGGAGGTCGGAGGATGGACTGAATGACCCCTGGAAGTCCCCCTCTGCCCTCTGCCTCTCCGGTTACCTTCTCTCATTTCCAGCAAACTTGCTTTCTCTAGGGAAAAATGAATCCAGGGCTCCAGCTTCCCTTGAGAGTCAAAATGATTCTACTCTCTGGCCTGGGGAATCTGAACTTCATGAGACAAAAACACTGGAAGGAATGGAGAAGACAGCCTTAACACACACTATATATTTAGACTCTTCTGGTAACATGTGCTCCTCAGAGCTGCATATGCATGGGAGGCAGGGACCAGGAATCTTCTTCCTGCCTGTCCCCCACCCTGTCCCTGTCCCTGATCATCCCAGGGTCCTAGCTTGTTTGACTTACCTACTTGGTGTCTGATTAACCTCTCTATCTGGTAGCTTGCAGGAAGCTGTTAAAGTCATGGGGCAGAGATATTCTCTGATTCTTCCTCCTCTGAAACGTCTCTTTCAGAGCTGTGGATAGAATCCAATGTCTCCTAGGTGCTAGGCAGGAGCTTTATCCACGAGCTTCCTCTCCAGCCCAGGATTTCTGCTTTCTAAACCCAACCTCAGGTGTGTGGGCTAGCAACAAACATCTCTGATGCCTCTGGGCTTGGGGCTTATTATTCTCGTAACTTCTTTTGAACCCCTTCCCTGGGCATCTGTTTTTGCTGATTACTTTTCACACATGATGGTATATTATCTCCCACCAACCCCCTCAGAATGAGAGCTTCAGAAAGATTGAGTCCATGGTCACCCAGCTAGGGCACCATAACCATGTGCCAAGAGAGAGTTTCAAAGGAAGCTATCAGTGCACTGTCACAGCCATCACATTAGGCTCACAGATTCTAGTCTGCATGCTGTGAAGTCACTTCATCATTCTGACCCTAAATCCCAGCCACCATGCCTCAGCCCTTCTGTGAAAATACTGCTTATAATGAAAAGTTTTCAAACCTTCAGAAAAACCACAAGATGTGGAAATGAACCCACCTTCCTGATTCGACCATTACCAGCGTTTTTTGATGTATGTGTCCATTTCTGCTGCCCCCCCCACCACAGTACTTTAAAAAATTCCTGACGCTGTGTGTCATTCTGCCCCTAAGTACTTCCATATGTAGGTCTAAAAGGGAAGCAGGAAGGGAAGGGGAGACCTAACTATGAAACCAAATGTCCAAAGCAAATGATTTCTTCCCACCTGATGGCAGCTAGTTCAACTTGAATGTTGCCTAGTGTCAAAAAATAAAAATGCATGTTTACATGTGATTGGTTCCCATTAAAAAAAAAAGCTCTAAAAAGACACACAGTGCCTTTGATGATGCTCCTCCTCCATAAGTATTTGAGTGGAGAGAATTTTGCCTTCATTTTTCCTAGGGCTGGTGGCTAACAAGTTGTGTCATGAGCTGGAGAGATGGCTCGGCAGTTAGGAAAGAGCACTACTTGCAGATGACCTGAGTTTGGTTTCCAGCACCCAGGTGGGATGGCTAACAACCAACCGTAATTCCAGCTCCAGGGGCTCCAGGCGCTGTTCTGGCCTCTGTGAGTGTTGCAGACACACAACATGCAGAAGTGCACACACACACACACACACACACACACACACACACACACACACGATGCACGCACACACACTCCACACAAACAAATCTTTAAAAGAAGTTGTCCCAGTAAACAATAACATCAGAAACTCTAGATCTATGGGATGGCCTCTGTACTGGCTAATTGTATGTCAACTTGACACAAGCTAGAGTCACTTTAGACAGGGGAGGCTTCACTGAGAAATGCCCCCATTAGATAAGCCCATGGTGCATTTTCTTGACTGATGATCGGTGTGGGAGCACATAGCTCACTGTGGTTGTTGTCACCCATGGGCTGGTGGTCCTGGTTGCTATAAGCAGGCAGGATGACTGAGCCATGAGGGACAAGCCAGCAAGCAGCGCCTTTCTATGGCCTCTGCATGAGCCCCTGCCTCCGGGTTCTTACCTGCAGTTCTTGTCCTGATTTCCACTCGTGAAGAGCTGTGATCTGGACATGTAAATAGACGTAAACCCTTTCTTCCACAAGTTGCTTTTGGTGATGATGTTTTACCACAGCAATAGATAGTCACCAAGACAGGCTCCCTGAGGGTGGGGGTAGGGTAGCATGCTGGTTAGTGAGAGAACTTCAATAGAAATAGGCCACCATCAGCGTCCTCTGTAAGTATGTCTGTAAGACATTTTCATAATAAATGATTGATGTGAGAGAACCCAGCCCACTGTGGGTGCCACCCCCCTGAGCAGGTGGTCCTCAATGGTATAAGAAAGCAAACCAGTATGCAGAATTCCTCCATGGCCTCTGTTTTCATTCCTGCCTCCAGATACCTGCCTTGAGTCCGTTCCTTGGCTTCCCCGGTGTTCTATATAAACTGTAAGCCAATTTCAACTGCAAGTCTTCCACAGCAAGAGAAACCTAAGTCCAACAGTTCACATCCTGTGCATCCTACTGAGGTGAACTCAGAAGACCTGATGGGGCTCAGTTTACAAAGAGCAGACTCCCGCATCACTTACAAGGGCATCTAGTACCCAGCTGCTCCAGTTTTTGGCTCTGGGGAACTGGGGAAGGTTACTGCATATGATGGACTCAGGCTTCCTGCCATCTTAGAGGTATGACACTAGAGACACTGGAAAGACCTTTTGTCAGCTTTGAGAACTTCTGCCTCGGAGCACTAAAGGCTTCTGTGCTTGGGATGGACAGCCTCATGGAAGGTATGGCAGCATACCTTTACATTTGGAGACAGTTGTGACAGTGGCTCATGGTGAGGGGAATCCAGAGACAGGGGTGGTGGCTGACACTGGTATCAGGGCAGCAGGGACAGGCAGGCATGGCCAGGAGGTGGCCATGGTCATGGCGTCTCTTCACAGCAATAGAAACCCGAAGACAGAAGCTGCTTAAGAACATTGGTATGAGTTAGTCCCAGGGCTGGGGTATTGCCGTGACAGGCCTGACAATGTTTCTTGGTGGAATGTGAACCTTGGGACTTTTGATTAGGAAAGCAGTAACAGTTTAAGTGGCACTTGACGAGCCATACTAGTAGCAGTGTGGAAGCCAGTGGTGCTGACAGCAATGTAGATTATAATGGCACGACTCAAGAGGTTTCACAGGAGAATATTAGTGAGTGGCCTAGAGATCATTCTTATGATATTGCGGTGAGGAATGTGGCTGCTTTCTATCCTTGTCCACGAAAATCTGCTTGAAGCTAAATCGTAGACTTAGATTTAGATTAACAGCATTGGCAGAGGAGATTTCAAAACAGCCTAGTATTGACTGTATCATCATGTGGTTATTAGTGCCCAGTCTTATCTAGATTTACAATGAAAAGGAGCAGGCTGATAAAGGAAAAATACAAAATGTACAGTTTGAAGAGAAAAGGGGACACGAGGAAGTATAAGGGAGCTAAGTCCTGTGTTCAAGGAGATAAACATATAACATATAAACATATAAACATAAAATGGAATAAAGGGAGTGATGATCTCAGGTCAAGACTCTACCCAGCTAAGCTTCCAGCTTGTGAAAAAGGAATTAAAGAAAACCATAGGGCTGAGTGCCACATGCCTTTAAATCCAGCACTCCAGAGTGATGGGAGATGTTATTCTGTATATATGTTTCTCATACTGGTTAATAAAGCACCGTGGCCAATAGAAAACTAGATAGACGGGGCTAGGAGACTAGGAGAAGGAAAGAGGAAGTAGTAGGGAGGAGTCGAGATGTAGCCCAGGAAGGAAGGAAGACGCCCGCCGCGGCTCCCTGATAAGACGACCACGTGGAAATACTTAGATAAGTAGAAATGGGTTAATAATTAAGACAGCGCTAGCCCATAAACAATAATGGTAATTGGCCAACAGGATTGTATCAAATACAGAGTCTCTGAGTGTTATTTGGGACTGGCGCGGCTGAGGGCCCAGACTGGCGGGCTGGCGGAAACATACATGCTACACCAGAGGGAGAGGCAGGTGGATCTCTGAGTTCTAGGCCAGCATGCTCTACAAAGCAAGTTCCAGGACAGCTAAGCTCAGGCAGTAAAGGAAACCATCAAAAACAGAAAGCTGATGAAGATGTAATTGAATGAAAGGGCCATGTTCCAGCCCCAACAAGCACCAGAATTTGGCAGCTTTGACGACATGGTTCTGGCTTTAGAGTCACAATCAAGGATACAAAAGGGGCTGTTATAGAATCTCCGTCTACTGCTAAGGAAAAATGTTGACGGCAGGTGTGTGTCAGGGATGCCTCTGCAAATAGACCCAAAGAGTTCATTGCATGAATCTGTGAGGGTGAAGCCTGGATTGCTTTAGATTCCCCAAAAGGCTGGAGAGTCCTTGGCATGGAAAACTTACCAAGAGAGCTGCTAACAGGGAGTGTAACCAGCCTAAGAGAGTGAAGGGGGTTGTAGTCAATGAAGTTGGAAGGAGTTGGAGATCTGAAGGGTACTTTGACTAAACACGGAGATTCAGAGTTAGGGGTTTGCCCTGCTGGTTTTAGGTCTTGTTTTGATACAGTATATCCTCATTATGATCCCTTTCCTTCCTTTTGGAATGGTAATGTATATCCCAAGGCATTGTGTGTTGGAAGTATGTGATCTGCTTTTTTGATTTTGATTCTGCAGGGGATTCCAGTTAAGAGATTGTGTAAGTCTCCAAAGAGACTTTGGGCTTAACAGTGCTGAGACTGTGATAGACTATGGTAACTTCTGAAGTTGGACTGAATACATCATTTGAATTATGATATGGCTGCACACCTATGGGGACCAGGGAGTGGAATGTGGTGGTTTGGATAAGGATGTCCCCATCAACTCATAGCTTTAAATGTTTAGTCATTAGGGGGTGACACTACTTGGTTTCTAGGTGGTGTGGTCTTGTTAGAGGAAGTGTGTCACTGGAGGTAGGTTTTGAGGTCTCAAATGCTCAAGGCAGGATGAATGTCCCTGGCTCTCTGCATCCTGCTGATCTGCATGTAGAACTCTCAGCTGTCTTTCTAACATCAGCATCATGTCTGCCTTCGAGTTACCATGCTCCGCACCGTGACAACAATGGACTAAACCTCTCAATGTGAGCAAGCCCCAACTAAATGGATATATATATAAAAGTTGCTATAATCATGGCATCTCTTCACTGCAATAGAACTTTGACTAAGACAAAGCTGAAGGAGGCAGTAGTTTACAGACACTGACAAGGAGACAGAAAGTCAAAGAGGTTCCGTGCAAGGCACAGAGTCACAGCCGAGAACCCTAACAAACCACAGACATGGGGTGACAGTGGGATCCAGTAGATAGACTTGGAGTCATAAAGTCCTCAGTAGATGGCGAAGCTAGTCTCAGAAAAGAGAGGTCTCATTGAAAGTGACACAGGACCAGCCCCGGAACAAGACTCCAAGCCCTCCCCACTCCCCCTGGCCACACTGTGTGGCCTCCTTGAGGATAAGTGCCAGATGCAAGAAGAACGTGAGAAGCCAACCTTCCACGGTGACCCTAACCAAGCTGAGCTTCAGAGGCTGAGCTGTATGCTTGCCATTGACTTACACTCAGGAGATGTACCAGGCAAGTGATGTGTGAGCCCTCTTTTATGCGGATTAGCAGATGTGCTGTGGATACAGGTTGCAGCAGAAGGTGCAGAATGAGGCAGCACAAACCTAAAGCTGGCTCTGGGCTTTAAGACTGACACGCCGAGTGCCTGGGAGATAGTTTGATAAGTGATTGCTGTACAAACATGAAGCCCTAGGTTCAGATCCCTGGAACTTAAAACAAACAAACAAAACAAAAGCTGGCCAGGCGATGCACATCTGTACTTGTAGAGGTGCCAGATGTGGATGAGTGGAGACAGGGGGATCCCTGAGGTTCACTGGCCATCCATGAGCTATAGGTTTATTAACAAACCCTGTCTTAGCTGGTCAGTGGTGGCGCATGCCATTAATCCCAGCACTCAGGAGGCAAAGGCAGGCAGATCTCTGTGAGTTCCAGGCCAACCTCGTCTATAGAGTGAGTTCTAAGACAGCCAGGGCTACACAAGAACCCTGTCTCAAAAAAAAAAAAAATAAAAATAAAAAAAAAATAAAAAAATAAAAACCAACCAAAACAAGAAACAAAAACAAAACAGCAACAAGAAAAAAAAAAACCCAAAACAAAACTAAACTAAAAAGAGAAAGAGAGAGAGCCTGTCTTAAAAAATAAAGTGGAAAGCAACTGAGATACACCTGATGTCAATCTGTGAACTCCACACACATGCAGCCCCATGCACACGTGTGTACACCCACAAGAACACAGAGACACAACAGGAGTAGCGCCGGAACGGCCTCACTGGCTGACCTTTCCCGGTTTCAGGTTGGAGAATGGGAAGGGCCAGACGCTCCTTTGCACATACCGTTCCCCAAGGGTCCTTAGTAGGAGGGAGATGCTCTTCTCAGTGGCCGAATCATCCATATATGTCTAGCACAGAGGCTGGGGGTGTGGCTCAGTGGCAGAGCACTTTCTCAGCATGCTTTGAGGTCCTTGGCTCCACCCCAGTATCTGGAAGGTCAGGCAGAATAGTCCTAGCATTTAGGAAAGGGATGGGCACAGGATGGTAGGCAGTACCTAATGCAGATATGGAGTAAAAGGCACAAATGAATGGATGAATGAATGAATGAATGAATGAATGGGGACTGAGATAGTGTGTACCTCATCTAGACCCTTCAGAGTCCCTGCGGCCCCCACTGACCGCCGCACTAGATTCTAGAACATACTTCTCCAGTTTTAACAGCTTCCACAAACCCACTCTTTGTGAAATTTGAAAACTTGTGTCCCCTCACCACTTTGTAAGTCAGAATCTAATAGTTGGCATCAAAAGTTTAAATATGCAGCTTAAACAGGATGTAGTTTCTAAAATAGTATGGATATTGCTTTTTTATTATTATTAAATTTGTCTCACTCTGTAGCCCAGGCTAGCCTCAAACTCACAACCCTCCTGCCTCAGATCCCTAAGTGCTGAGCCAACACACTTGACTTCAAAGAAAGTTTTACATCTCATTTTCAGCTACAGCCCATAGAAAGGTGTACAAGTGTTGACTGACACACAGCCTGCCCCTTTCCCAAATGCTAGGACCACTGACTGACACACAGCATCTCACACTGAAATTTCATGGCAGAGCAGCTCTCTTCCCTCTGGAAATCTCCCCTGGTTTCTTCTCCCTTGAAAATTCTCCTTCAGGGTGCCCATCACAGTGTTTTTCAAAAAATGGTGTTTCTAGAACAGTTCCTATAAGTTTTACATTCAAATTGTCAAAACTGCTATTGTTGTACACAACTAATTAATCAGTATAATATGGCAATACTACACATTGGTGAGAAGATTTATCATAAACATATCAGTGGGGGCCAGTGCCTAGTTCATAAAATAAACCTTAACAAATTTGGTTTGTGAGTTTTTTTCATTTTGATAAAACAGAGTCCCACACTGTAGCCCAGGTTGGTGTTGAACTTACAGCAATCCTCCTGCCTCAGCCTCCCAAGTGCTAGGCTTTTGGGCAAGGGACACCAAACCCACCTAATGATGCTTTAAAGAAATGGACTAATAGGATGTTCTTAAAGCACAGTGGGCTGAGGGACAGAAAGAGCAGGGGACAGCACACCCCTGAGAGCCAGTCCATGGGAAGAGAGGGCGTCTCAGGGGAAAGCCAAAAATACATCGAACTGAAGGAAGATGGAAATACCATGCATCCCAAGCTAAGTGACAGCATCTCTAAGTTGAAAGAGAATGCTGCGATGTTACAGGCTCACACTGGAAAGAGGAAAAGACTGGGATCACAAACCCAACTTCTCCCTCGAGAACTGAGAGAGTGACCGGCAGCATGGAGTCAGTGGCAATGGAAGGAAGAGAGACGTCTCAGAAAGAGACCCGTAGACCCCTGGCGGAAATGCTAGAGAAAAAAGGGTTAAGATACAGGTGACAACATCAGGATGCACACAAGAATGTGGCCTCAAAGCTCCAAGGACACCAGAACAACTCTAACCAGTCTATTCTCATAAATTTCACAATCTAGGTGGCATGGACCGATTCTTCAAGAAATACAAATGACCATAGTTCACCCAACATGAAGCAGATAATCTCAACAGCACTATGATGAGTAAGAGAATTAAACTCAGGGTCTGGGGAGATGGCGCAGCAATTAGGAGTCTTGGCTGCGCTAGAAGACCCAGATTCAGTCCCCAACACCCACATAACAACTAAAAACTGTAATCCAGTTTCAGGGGACCCAATGCTCTTCTAGACTCCCTGGGCTCCTGCACGCATGTGGTGCACATAAATTCAGGCAGGCACACACACATACACATAAAAATGAAATATTTTTCAAATAGAGCATTAAACAAATATTTTTCATCATTGCATACATTTATTGTTTGTTTGTTTATGCTCTCCCCTTCCACCGAGTAGGCTTAGGAACTAAATTCAGTTATCAGTCTTGGCAGCAGGTGCCTTTACCGATGAAGCAGAAACACTAGCCCCAAATTCATAATTTAAAATCTTCACAAGACAAGCCTTTAATTCCAGACACAGATCTTCCTGAAGAATACTACCAAATGTTTGGAGAGGAATTAATACTACGTCTATAAACCTCTTCAGTACTTGCCAGCTCATCTTGTGGAGTTTGTTGTTCTGGTCATCTTAACAATTCAAAATACAGTTTCTTGAGGAAGAACAAGTATTATTATCTTTAGAGGTTAAAGTAACAGAAAGGCTTTGGCTTTTCCATGGAGTTTAGAACTAGGCAAGTATGTCTCCTTTTGATGCCTAATTAACAATATGCCAGAAATAAGGTAAGAAAATGAGATGACAGAACATAGAAATAAACGAAAGTCTGTATTGCAGACGACTTGATTGCCAAGGAAGAAAATCCCAACAAGCCCACAGGATAACAGAGATTGTGAACATATCAACGGTGTTCTTATGGTAATAAATATGGCAATAATATGATAATAAATAAAGAAATAATGAATATGTTGTGGCTGCAGCCATGGCTCAGGGTGTAAGAGCAGATACTGCTCTTGGACCTGAGTTTGGTTCCCAGCACCCGAGTCAAGTTGCTCTGTAACCATTGTGACTCATGAGCTCCAGGGAATCTGAGGCCTTTGCTCCCTGAGGGCACCTGTACTCACGTGCACATACCCATACACAGATACCTCCTCCCCCACATACATTTTAAAAACAGCAATAATAAATCTTGGGACACCCCAATTAAAATGACAATAGTAGGTACAATTGTTCCCTCAAATAGAGCACCTGGGTTGAATGCACTCTGTGTAAGACTTGTACCAGAACCCCATCAGTACCGGGAAATACATCAGGGGAGTTGGGGAGTCCAAACGTATAGGTGTACCATAGCTGAACATTAGAAGGGTCAATACAGGGCTGGTGAGATGGCTGAGTGAGGACATGTGCTTGCTCAGTATCAATGACCCCAGTCTCAAGGAGCCATATGGTAGGAGGAGAGAACTCCCTCACCCTCTCCCTCACTCCAGTTGTTCTCTACATGCACATACGGCATGAATGTGCACAAGCACCTGTGTGCACGTATGTGTGTGCACAGGCACACACAAATAAAATTGTTTACAAAAGACTCTATATGGTCTCTGTAAAGAACACGTTGCTCTTGCAGAGGACAAGAGTTCAATTCCCAGTACCCACATGATGGTTCACAACCATCCATATCTCCGGTTCCAGGGGACTCAACACCGTCTTCTGACCACTGCATTCACCAGGCACCTATGTGGAGCACACACCTTTGAAATAAATAAATCTAAAAATAACTTTAAAGAAATGTAATTTAAAAGAAAGTATGTCGATTCTTCCCACCTTTACACACGTAAACAGCACAGTTCTTATCAAACGCCTAGGAAGACTGGTAGTGCATGCCAAAGCAAAACTTACATGCAAAGAGGATTGCGTTAGCCAAAGCAGTTTTAAAAAGGGAATATAAGTTGGGAAAAATCTGCATAATTTTAAGATGTATACTCACAGAGTTCAGATGCAGCTCACTTGATAGTGATTGCTTAGCACTTAGAACACAAAGGCAGGAGGGTCTCCATGAGTTCAAGACCAGCCTGGTCTACATCGCAAGGTCTAGACCAGCCAGGTCTACACAGTGTGATACTGTCTCAAAAACTAAAGCATTTTCAGTCTAGTAAGTGCAGGAAAAGAAGTGCGGCAGCAGAGCTCATAGGGAAATAGGAACAGAGTCAGGAGCTCCTCATGCACTGCTGGTCCTCTGGAAGATGGCGACATTCTCCAACAACTTCAGGATGGAATGTCCTATGGGCCAGACACTAAACTCCTAGTTAGTGACATCAAAAGAATGAAAATGAATGTTACCACAAACGCCAATATACAAACATGTCTAGAAGCATTGTTTAAAACAATAATAATACTAATAGCTCCAATCAAGAAACAATCCCGATGTCTTCTATGAATGAATGTTCAATGCATCCACACCAGGGGCTGTAATTCAGCTGTGGAAAGGGAGAACCTATTGATATCCACAATAACCTGCAAGAGATTTACATTGACTGGATAACAAACAACAACACAGAAATGGAGGAAAATTAGTAGATGCTAGAGGTTGAGGAGATGATGCAATCAGAGAAAAACAGGTAAGAAAACAATCAGTCTGGACACCCTAGAAGACACAGGAATGTTCTATGTCTTGACCATATCAATAGTGGTACCCTGGTATATATGATAAAATGGATAAAGTAGACACAGACATTCTCTCTCTCCCTCCTTCTCTCTCTCCCTCCCTCCCTTTCTCTCTCTGTCTCTGTCTCTCTCTGTCTCTGTCTCTCTGTCTCTGTCTCTCTGTCTCTGTCTCTCTCTGTCTCTCTGTCTCTGTCTCTGTCTCTCTGTCTCTGTCTCTCTCTCTCTCATGTTCATATGAATGTGTGCACATGTGTCATCTTAGCTTGGATTTCTATAGCTATGAAGAGACACCACGAGCAAAGGAAACATTTCATTGGGGCGGCTCATAGGCTCTTATCATCATGGTGGGGAGCATACAGGTATATATGTATACATGGTAGCATACGTGATGCTAGAGGAACAACTGAGAGCCCTACATCATGCGGGTAACAGGAAGTGGACTGAGACACTAGGCGGTATCCTAAGCATAGGAAACGCCAAATCCCACCCCCACAGTGACACACTTCCTCCAACAAGGTCATACCCACTTCAACAAAGCCACACCTCCTCATAGTGCCACTCCCTATGAGATTAGGGGAACCAATTGCATCCAAACTATCGTGTGTGTGTGTGTGTGTGTGTGTGTGTGTGTGTGTGTGTGTGTGTGTGTGTGCGCGCACGCACGCGGCGCTGGAAGATAAATGTCCACCTTGGGTGTCCTCCCCCATCACTCTCCATCTCACTTTTTGAGGCAGGGTTTCTTGTTGAACCAGTTGTGTAGGTGGACGGAACAATGGACTTCAAGGACCCTTTTGTTTGTTGGTCTATCTAGGCCTAGCGTGATAGATACACAGTACCAAATCCAGCTGTTAAGTAGGTGCTGGGGATCTGAGTTCTTAATGCTTATGCAGCATTGACGCACCTCCCAAGTAATTTTTATTTTTAGGACGGGGTTTCTGTGTGGCCCAGCCTAGCCTCGTGCTTCAGTCTCCCAAGTTTTGGAATTCCATGCATGCCCAATGTCTGGCTCCCAGTGTTATTTCTTATACTGTGTGAGGATCTGCTTTTTTTCTCAAATAGTTCAATTAAAACTTTTTGTTAGGAATAGCTATATTACTTTTAAACGTTTTATTATTTATTTTTATGGTTGTTTTGTCTATATGCACATCTATATACCGTTTGCATGCAGTGCCTGTGGAGGCCAGAAGAGGACATTGGATCCCCTGGGACTGGAGTTGCCAAGGGTTAGGAGCCACCCTGTGGGTGCTAGGACTGGACCCCAGGTCCTCCGGAAGAGTAGGTGGTGCTCTTAACTGCTGAGCCATCTCTCCAGCACCAATGTGTCGATTTTTAATGACTATCTTCATGCATGGCACTGCTTATATTAGGACTAGTGGGGGAGTGGCGTCTTGTAGAAACCATTCTGGGAAACCTAGTTCACATGAGCAGGTTTGCCTGAGGGTTTATTATAGAAACATGACTGCAAACTCTCTGAACTCTTTCCAACTCCCATGCCAAGAATAACATGGGACTCTGTCATCAAGGCTTATTTTTAATAGTCTATCAGCAGACAATTCCTTTGCGTCTCCTCTGATGCTGCTGAGCTACAAAGACAGGTCGCTTGGCCTTGTGGTCATTTCTTTTGTCTGGGAGAATCCACCCCAAATCCTTTATCAGGCCTCATGACTATTACCCCTTCTTCTTGGTGATTGCACGGGTTGGTTTTGTGGGTCAAGTTGACACAAGCTAGATTCATCCTAGAAGAAGGAGCCTCAGCTGAGGAAATGCCTCCATGAGATCCAGCTGTAAAGTATGTTCACAATTAATGATTAAGGGGGAAGACCCAGACCCTGGCGGGTGGTGCTATCCCTGAACTGGTGATGAGCAAGCCATGAGGAGCAACCAGTAAGCAGCACTCCTCCATGGCCTCCGCATCAGCTTCTGTCTCAAGGTTCCAGTTGCTTGAATTCCTGTTCTGACTTCCTTCAATGACAGACTATGATCTGTGAGTGTAAGACAAATAAGCCTATTCCTCCCTAACTTGCTTTTGGTCATGGTGTTTTGTCTCAGCAATAGAAGCCCTAACTAAGACAGTGGCTTGGAACAGGTTAGAGACATAGACAGGTTGCTGCTTTCAATACACATTTACCAAGCCTTAAGCACTGACTGCACATATCGTCTGCCTTATTCAGAATGGCAAGCTCAGCACACTCCTTTCAAACAGGTGTGATCTACCATTGCTTTGTCTCCCAGAGGCGGCTTGTTGTGTCCCTTCCAAGCTCTTCAGTCCAGGAGATAATATGTAGATAAACATTTTGTGCTTTAATTCAAAGATGGTAAATGATAGATGAACAGATGGATAGTTTGTTTGTTTGATTGATTGATTAATGGTAGATAAATTGATTAAGTAATAGATGATAAATTAAACAATAATAGATGACATTTTCATGATAGATTGATTCATTGATTGTTGATAAAGTATAAATAGATTTGTTGATAATAGATAATAGATATATGATCAAAGATAGATAAGAAATGGGAGGTAGATGGTGGATAAAGATGTGAGAAATGATGGATAAATGGTAGGTTGATTGATGATAGATCGATCAATTGTTAAATGATGGGCAGATAAATAAAATATACATGATAGATAGGTTAGATGAAAATGGACTGATTCATGAAAGATACTTAGAATGAGTGATGATAGATAGATGATAGATAGATAATAGAGATATATGGATAAATAGATATAGATGATAGCTATAGATGATAGAGAGAAATAGATATAGATAAATACAAGATACATGATAAATGTTAGACATATGGATAGGTAGAGAGACAGAAGGATAGGCAAAGAAAGACAGATTGTAGATAGATAGATGATGGCTAGACAATAGTAGGTAGACAGTTATCATCAATTTGGTGGAATGCCCTATCTGCAACAAGGCTTTCTATAGGATGACAGTATTTTCTTTGGCAATCATTGGACAACAAAGAGCCACTAAGTGGTATCAAGTTGTAATTCAAAATTGCCTTCAAAGGGGTCAAAGTCTTCTCCTCTGTTAGCTTTATGATGACAGAGAAGTCTTGGCCTCTCAGGCAGGAGAGGCCCAGCTGCAGGGATACAGGTTGCCTTGCCTTTGCCCAGTGTTTGGAAACTATGTAGACCACTGGGTCAGGGAGGGAAGAGCATGTGGCTTTACTCTCTGAGCTAAGAAAGGGCAGCAGGCTCTGAGGGCAGCCTGCTGCTTGGAGGCAGGCATGGGCAGAAGGTTAGCTGAGGGCAGAGGTGGAGCTGAGCATCCAGACATCAATTCCAATGAAGCTTGTGTCTTGAGAATTTAGCAGCCTTCAACATTGCCCGCTGTGTCCTTCCCACTTTATCAACTGGGCACTGAAACATCTAGAATCCAGGCCTTTCTGCTATACAGATCCATGTGGAGAAAGATGGGATGCCTCTGATCTTCCCATCTTCCCATCACCATAGCTGGTGTCACAGCCAATGGGTCTCCCTGCCATGACCCATTGGGCAATAGGGGTGTCCTAGGAGAAGGCACTGACTTCAAGGGAAAAATGTCTTCAGAAAGTGAGGCCACACTAAGCACACTAAGCACAGCCCATGTGAAATGAAGGCTCCAAGAACTATTTAGGTTTCCAGGACAGATAGAGACAAGGCAGCTTGAGGGGATGAGGGGACTGTAGGACCACAAAGACTGACTGGGAGAGCTCCAACAATGTTTTTTGTGTAAGAGAGAAAGACACAAATATGGACTGATACCTTCTGGAAATGCACAAACTTGTCTCCAGACAAATGAGAACTTCCTGAGTTCTTTCCCCTCCACAACCAACATCATGTTCAGAGAAAGGGATAGAGGAAGAAAGATGGATTTCTCCTTTTCTTGACATTTTTAGTTTCTGGTCCAACAGAAGCCACATGGATTAATTTATACTATAGCATAAATGGTTGACAATAGTTTTACCCACCAAATGTCCATTCCAGCTCCAAGGGCCTGTGATGTATACACAAAATAACCAGATACAAAGGATAATACAGAAAGAGGACCAGGAGAAAGAAACAGAGTGGACATGTCTCCATCCCTTCCCTAGACAGTCCAATCAGGAGTCTTGTACAGACAGCAGTCACTTGTGGAGCTCTCTGATAGGACCAGTCTACCAGTAGATGGCGGTCTGCATATTAACTGCTCTTTCTCCTGGACCATATTGGTGGGGTTGTTGTGTCAATAATTGGAAAGAATGTAACAGGCACTGTGCAAAGGAGAGAACTCAGGGGGAGACCCTACCTGCTCAAAATCCTCATGGATTTGTCTTTTTAGCTCTAACTTTTCTATTTAGTCAGCCCTTTTGGGGGGGGCAGCCAATGGCAGATGGGGTAGAAAACGGGGTTTAGTCATGAACACTTTAGCAAGAACAATGTAGTCTATTAACATAGGATATAAAAAAGCTTGAAAAAGTAGAAAGAGACTTGTGAGCTCTGAGATGACAACGAGCAAAGCTTTGGCAGCTTGTGGGTAGAATTTACAAAGTTCCGGGCCTCCGAGTGTCACCAGAGCAACAGACAGAGCTCTGGGCCTCCACGTGTCACCACTCTCTACAAAGCAACAGCTGGAGCTCTGGCAGAGTGGGATGGAATGTTGCATCCAACACTAGGTTGCTGCTTCTAGCTGCTATCCCAGGAGGAGGACATGATCCCGCAGGCTTGTTAGACATCACAGAAAGTCACAGGCTTGCTGGACATCACAGAAAGTCCTCAGACCTCAGCTGGGGGCACAGGCCACATGACTCCTTGGTACAGATGACCAAGGATCATGGCTGAAGAAGTGAGGGTACAATGACTAAAGGACTGAGAGGCTGAGGAGACTTGGTGTTGGCCCAGTAGTTGCCATGTGACAAACTAGGAGGAGAGTCATGTTCAACAGGACACCAGCCTTGGAAAGGGCTCCAATGGCCGCTGTGGTGAGGGTTCTACCCAGTGTGGAATCAGATATTACAGAGAAATTGATCATGGGGCAGCTGTTGGATAACATCCTGCTGCTGTGATAACACTGACCAAAACCAATTTTGGTTGGAAGAGTTTGTCTGTGTCACAGTTCACTATCACCAAGGGAAGTCAAGGTAGGAACTCAAGGCAGGAACATGGAGGCAGGATCCGAAGCAGAGCCATGAAGGCGTGCTGTTTACTGGCTTGCTCCCATGGTTTCTTACCCAGTACTGCTTTCTTACCCAGTACTACCTGCCCAGGGAAAATACAACCCACAGTGGGCTGGACCCTCCCACATCAATCACTCAGCAAGAAAATATCCTACAGACATGTCATAGGCCAATATGATGTATGCACTTCTCAAATGAGGATCCCTCTCCCATGTACCTCCATTTGTGTCACCAGCATAGCAACTTAAGGTAAATGTCACCGCTTAGGAACTTAACTCAGTGGTTAAGAACATTTGCTGCTCTTGCACAGGGCCAGAATTCAGTTCCCAGCATCCACACAGAGGCTCAAAACCACCTCTAACCACTCCAGTTCCAGGAAATGTGATACCCTCTTCTGGGCTCTGTGGGTACTGCATATACATGGTACACAGACATGCAGGCACACACTCATATACATAAAATAAATAAACCTTAGAAACTGTCACTTCCTTTCAGAGTCATGGGAAACCCACTGAATATGGTAACACGGACATGGTGACTCTTAATGCCTGGGGCTGGATGTTGTGTGCCATCACTTGATGACAGCTGATGATACTCCTATGACTTGGGTGTCCTCATTGCTACACTGAAGATGAGGACATTCCTGTTTAGAGAAGTCTAGCAACACGTTTGGGGTGACTCTGGGCCTCTAGTTCCTGCTCAGGCTGTTTCTTTAGACTAACCAGCTGCCCTGGTGAGTCAGGGCATTCCCCAACACAGGGCCTTGAGGAGACAGGCTCTGGACTTGAAGGACTGCAGCAGAGAGGCTCATGGGATTCTACCCTCACAAAGTCCATTAACCCTGGGCAACCTGGTTCCTATAGTCACTCAGAAAATGTGTAAGGGGCCAGACAGCATCCTAGGATGTAAGGTGGCCAACCAAAGGGAGGGGGAGGGACGAAGGGGGGAGGGAGGAGGGGGGAGGGGGGAGGGAGGGAACAGCAATAAACACACCATTTTTAAAACAGCCTAACAGAAAGAGGCATATCCGTGACAGGTGTTGCCTTACAGAAGTGAAAGAGTGTTTTAAGAAACGTCCAAAGAGCTTGAACCCAGTTTCAGAGGCAGAGGCTTCCTCAGACTAAAGAGAAGCTAGCTGAGACACAGCATCCAAGGTTCCCAGGAGAGAGAATTGCGCAGCAACCTCCACCAGAGCCCCAAGGCAGGGGGCCTAGTGGAGCTCACATGGGAAGTGGGGAGAGGAGCCCACCCTAATGAGGGTCAGCATGCAAGGGGGGGGCTAGTACAGGCTGCTGACAGAGTAGGAAGGGCTCAGGCATGGGGCAGGCATCAGTGTCTTCCAAGCCCTGTCGAGGGCTGTGTGGAGCCTGGGATGGAGGACAAACGTCATCGAGATGGCGTGTCTGAAAATTGTCCTCTTTCCAGAGGGTTCTCTAGCAACCCCCTTCATTGCTCCTAGGGGGAAGGGGACAAGGAGGGAGAAGGCAGGCTTGGGGGCCACCCCGTCAGACGTGTATGGCTCTGCTCTTACTTGGCCGCCACCCTGTCCACACTCTTGCTTCCTTCCCTCCAGCCAAGGGGAAGGTGTGGGTTGCTAGAGGCTGAAGGCCACAGAGGCCCAGACAAGGATGGCACAGTTTTAGATGAAAACTCCCAAATCAGAGCACAGAAGAGCTAGTGAGTATAGCCTGACACTTCCCTCCTGCACTCCAGTTCCCAAATAACCACTCAAAGGCATATGTTAATTATGAATACTTGGCCAGTGGCTCAGGCTTATCACTGGCTAGCTGGTCTCCCCGACTCCGCCTTCCTTCTCTTTGTATCTCTGTTTGGATTTCCTGCATAGCTATATTCTGCCTGGCTATTGGCCAATGAGCTTCTTTATTAACCAATGGTAATAAAATTTATTCACAGTGTACAGAGAGGCATTCTACATCAAGGGAGGCTGCAACTCCTTGCAGATCCAGCCAGCTGGACGAAGCCAGGAGGCTCACTCAGGAGCAACCTCTACATCCGGTCCCTCACTTCTTCATTGATCCATTTGGACCTGCACTCTGTTTCCTTCCTCTCAGACCTAATAGTATTTTTCACCTGTATCCAGTCACTTTAGGTTTGTGAAAACAACATTCTACCAATCTAGATGTGTAAGGAGGGGGTGGCAATGCTGGAGCTGTCACCATGTGTCCAAGGAGGGAAGGAGGGCCATGGCGCCAGCTGCAGCCACTGATTCTGAGCCTCTTACAATCTTTTTCACCCTGTTCCCCTCACATGCCCCTGCTTCTTAATCCCTGAAGCTCAAGACCTCTGTCAATTACAAGCTTCAGAAAGGTCATTCACATTCAAAGGCAGCTTTGCCTAGTCTCTGCTAGGGTTAGGAGTTAAAAGGGCCCTTAGTGCAGCAGTCTCTTCAGTTGCCAAAGTGCTCACAAGGAGGGGCAGGTGCAGCCTGAATTAACTTCCCCTCAGCAAACGTGTCTAATAGGCAAACAATGTTCCTACGTGTCCACAGGTGACAGTGTGATTTGTCCCTGTATCCTTAGCTAGGTCACGCAGGTTCATCCAGTTGGGTAGAGGATTTCTAGTGACAAGTAACCATGGGAAAATGGCTTTGCCACTTCCTGATGAACATAGAGCCTGACAGCCTAAGCAGCCATTCTGTTGGCTGGAGGGTTAGTGAACGTTCGGTATGAAGGTGTTCCTGGGGCTGGAGAGATGGGTCAGTTACTAAAAGCACCTGTTGCTCTTATAGAGGACCCAGGTACTGAGAGGAGGGGGGGGCTTCTAGAAGTTATCCCAGGGGCTGTGGAGCATCAAGTGTCTTGGCTCACTAACCCTCATGCCCACTGCAGGCCCCTATTCACAAATTCTGAAGCTTTAGGAGGAAGGGGATTTATTTATTTTTATTCAGGGTAAAGACTTTTTGGGTTGAATAGGACAGCTGCTGTTGGGACTGGCTTGCATGAATTTCCTTATGATTTAAAGTGCGACTGGTTACTTTCAACACACACAAAGCCACACACAAACACAGATGGATCTTTGCTGAAAGGCACCGGGGTGTAGTAGAGTCTTGGGCTTTGCAGCTCAAATTCAGAGCTGGGTTTACCTCTTCTAGGTGTGGCCTCAGGCAAGCTGGCTCCCAGCTCAGGACTTCGGGCCCCTGAAATGGCACAACTGAGTAAACAGAGTGAGGACATTGTCCCAACCACTGTCAACAGTGATGGGCGAAGCAACCAGGAAGCCACTACCTGAGAACAAGGTGAGATCCACCAATAGCAAGTAAACACTAGGTGGTCTGCATCTCTGATGCAGTCTATGAGGTGGTCCAGGAGCTCAGACAGAGACATGGGCTAGAGATGTGGGAGTAGGTACAGAGACATCCCAGAGGGAAGCAATACTGTGGTCCATTGATGGGAGATGTCATTCTGTAAATATGTTTCTCTTATTGGTTAATGAATAAATCACCGTTGGCAAATAGGAAGGCAAGATAGGTGGGGCTGGGAGACAAGGAGGATTCTGGGAGATGTAGTGGAGAAGAGTCAAGACTTGAGAGCAGAGGTCTGGACCCTCTCTCCAGTAAGATAAGACCATGTGGAAACACTTAGATTAACAGAAATGGTTTAATATTTAAGACAGAGCTAGCCAATAAGAAACGCTAATAACAGGCCAACAACTTTATAGCTAATACAGCGTCTCTGTGTGATATTTGGGGCTGATGTGGCTGTGGGACCAGGCTGATGGAAAAGTGCTCATAACAGTCCATGCAGCAAGAAAAGCCCTGGGAGGCAGCCTCCAATAGCCGCAGCCACCACTGTGCTGCTAAGAGAATTCAGTAGCTGTGAGTGGAGGAGAAACCACCTGGGAGATGGATGGCTCCAGAGCATCCCTAACACTAGCATCCCTTCTACTGCTGTGGTCTCAAGGCTCTCCAAAGACATGCTTCAAGTTCTCCCATCCTGGACCACCCTAGCAGTTGCTTTTGAGAATAAGCTCCTGGCAACAGATAAGAACATAAGGATGTCTTTATTTGTGTGGAGGGCCTCATCCATATGGAGCCAATGAAGCTGAATCACAGTTCTACCAGTTCCAAGTGCAGACACTTGGAATAACTTCATCATCCCTAAGGGGTCAATTCCTCAAAGGGTGCTGTGACAGCTTCTGTGCAACCTGTGGGCTAGGAGTGTGTAATGGGACAGAGCTAAGATGCCAGACTCCCTGGCATGTGAGCATGGGGGCGGGGCTTTCAGAATGCTGTAAACTAATAGCATTTGCATCGGACCTCGTTCCTCCATCTTTCTGTCACAGAGCAAGTCTGCTCTCATTCACTGTGTGAGAGGAGAGGGAACAGAATAGGGAAATGAGGCTGAAGCTGTCCCCAGTTATCACTGGGCCTGAGGGAGGTGGCAAGCTGAGTATACCTTAGTGAAAAAGAGAACCCCAGCTGGGCACGGTGTCTCCCACAACAGTTCTGCTACTCAGGAGGCTGAGGTAGGACTGTGAGTTCAAGGCCAGCCTGCCCTACATAGAGAGACCCTGAAAAGAAGGGGAGGGAGGGGTGGAGGGAGGAAGGCAGGGAAGGAGGAAGCAAAGTAAAAAGCAAGGGAAGAAGGGATGAAGAGAAGAGACTGAGGAAGGGAGGGAGAGGACAACTCCACCAGTCTCTTCTAGGCTCACCCTGAGTGGGCCTCTGCTCCTAGCCTGTCTGTACTGGAGATGGGGCCCGGACAAGGATGGCTTCAGCAGCAACAAATTCCTAGAAGGCCAGGGCCATGGATGCCGTTCCTTTGCTATGAGTAATGTGGTCAAACAAAGCTCCTGGTATTTCCAAGTCCAATCATGATGCAGGGAGCCAGATCCACAGCTCAACAGCTGTGCAGGGTAGAAGGCATCCCCAGATCTCTGCCTTGGGTCCAGCCTTTCGGAAGACTCCTAGTCCAAATGTGGGGAAGCATTCTGAAGGTCTTCTCCGCCATGCCGCTGTCTCCTGGTCCAAGAGTGTTTAGCAATCTCTATAACGCATTTGATGTGACCCAAGGCATCTGTGTAAGAAATTAAGCATTCAGGAAGGGACAAGAAACTAGTGTCCCCTTCATCTTCCACTACAAAGGTCTACAGAGGAGAAGGCAGGAGAAGGAGAATAATCTCTCCTCACCCCAGTGTCTTGTTTCTTTGTTTCCAAATTAGGGGTCCTTGTCTGCCGACCACGGTCTTCCTCAGGTTCCTCAGGTGGTAGTTAATGTTGATTGGCAGGCTCTGGAATCCCGGAGGAGGCACGTCCCTAGGCACACCTGTGAGCCATCACCTAGATTAGGTTAGCCTCTTTGCATGCTGTGAGATACATTAGTTTCACCATTCCCTGGGTTAGGGGCCAGGCTAAGCATAGCATTCATCTAGCTCTCTGCTTCCAGGCTGTGGGTGCAACGCGACCCTGGAGGACTGTTCCCTGTGACTGGGAGCCCAAGTCCTTCCTTCCTTAGGGTGCTTTCGTCACGCAGAGGCAGGGATGGGGGAGTTGTGGGATATTTTGTCACAGCAGCGGACAGGTAACAAAGACGCCCCCTTCTGGCCACACATGTATAACAACCGCTCCTGTTGGAAGCCATCATTCTTGATAGTGGCAGCTGCTCTGCCAGGTCTCTGTGGCAGCAGTGGGGGTGGGGGATCTTTCCCTAATGGTGGATGTCACACAGCTGTACGTCACTCTACCCTAGGGTCATCTTGTGTCTGTGGTAACTGCTGGGGTGGTTTTTATGACTGTCCCTTCAGGAAGAAGAGGACTGAGACACAGCAAAGTAAGACAAGGGCCCTGCAGCTGGGTTTCCCCACTGCTACCTGCTTGCTCTTTGTGCTGCTCCCACCTGACAGGAAAGAGCGGCGGGCACACTGGCCCGCCACAGCAATGGGAAGGGCCATGAGTGTGTCCCTCCTGAATGCTGACTGTCATTTCCCCTGGCTCAGTTTCAAGGCAGGCATTAACAGACCCGGGGAGTCTGCACCCTTCACAGCCGCCTGCAGAAGCATTTCCTCCATGAGCCTGCTGGAATTTCTGAGCTTCCCCGGGGATGTGCAAGGTTCTGGGGACAGTGGCAGAGGACCAGGGGCATCCAGGGGCCAGTGCCCCTCAGGTCGGCATTCCGGAAACATCTCGGTCACTTTGGATTCGGCAGCGCAGGAAGGAAGGTTCTTGTTAGCGCCAGTTTCCTGTGGGCAGGAGGATGATCTCAAACAGCTCCCAGCGCCTGGGCCAGCCGCCAGCTGTCTTGGATGGTCAGAAGGTGAAATTTGAATGCTGGTGAATGGGAGAGCGGAAGCTCAGCAAGGCTGAGCTGAGCCCATTCATGAAAAAGATCTCGTCTCACTTCCTTATTGCCAGGAGAGTGTGTGTGCTTGCGTGTGTGTGTGTGTGTGTGTGTGTGTGTGTGTACGTGTGTATGTGCGTGCGTTTGTATATGTGTGTGTGCTTGTGTGTGTGCTTGTGTGTACGTGTGTGTGCTTGTGTGTGTGTATGTGTGTGTGTTTGTGTGTGTGTGTGCTTGTGTGTGTACGTGTGTATGTGCGTGCGTTTGTGTGTGTGTGCTTGTGTGTGTGTATGTGTGTGTGTATGTGTGTGTGTGCTTGTGTGTGTACGTGTGTGTATGTGTGTGTGTTTGTGTGTGTGCGTGTGTGTGTGCTTGTGTGTGTGTATGTGTGTGTGTTTGTGTGTGTGTGCTTGTGTGTATGTGTGTGTGCTTGTGTGTGCACGCACGTGTCTGTGTGTCTGTGTCTTGTGTGCTCACAGGAAGGAGAGCAGCGAACAACTACTTTCTGTGTCATTTCTTCCCCAGGCTCCCACTCCCCACTCCACCCCCTCTCTGTCTCAAATATGAGGCTTATCCTCAGGAAACTGCCAAAAACTGTGTAACTGATCTGTGGTTTGCCAAAAAATGAAAGAAAAAAGAAACAGATTCATGCATTCCCCCTGCAAAACACCCTCCCTCCCTCTCTGTCTCTGTGTCTCTCTCTCTCTCTCTCTGTGTGTGTGTGTGTGTGTGTGTGTGTGTGTGTGTGTGTGTGTGTGTGTGTGTCTCCCTGCAGCCCTCTATCCCAGCCCCTCCTGGCTTGGGTTGATAAAATTAGTCCCGAGTAGGTGCCCAGCAGTGAAGGAAGCAAAGGCTAACCCCATGGAACCATTCTCAAGCTAAACATAGGCCTTCCTTGGCAGGGGTTGGGGGTTGGGGTGAATTCAAGTCTCAGGGGTGGTAGAGACATCTCTTTGTTAGAATTAGAAACCTGGAGGCCACCATGAACAACCAAGCACCCCAGCAGAGTTACTAGAGCCTGGCAGCCATGCTTTACCCAAAGTCCTCAAGAGGGCTCATGGGAGGGAGATGGCGATCTGAAACCCCCAGACACCCCAGTTGTGTCTCTCAGGTGGCAGCCAAGAAATGCTTGGTGAGCACCCCCAATAGCATCACAGCGATCCTGAAGGTGGTGCAGGTGGCACTCCCGGTGGGCCCAGCAGGTGGAGGGACAGCTGGGTACTTTCCCCTCCTGTAGCCAACATCCCTGCCTCTGATGACCCAGGAAACCTCATTCTTGCTGATCCTGTACATTGATTTCCACTCACGAAGGCCTCTTGGAGTGTGGGAAGGGATTTTATGAGAACCAGTCTCCTGAATTCGCTGATGCTTGCCCCCATGCATGCCCTTGTGATTTGGGGAACTTTTGGAATGCTTCCTGCCCTGTCTTTTGGGTTGTTCAAGTGGTACAGACAACTTAAAGAGCTGTTTTGAAGGTCTAGAGAAATGGCTCAGTGGGTAATGCTTGTGGTGCAAGCATGAGAGCCTGAGTTCCCACTCCCAGCAGCCACATACAAACGGAGTGAGATTTCTCTCACCCCTGTGCCCGGGAGAGACCAGCAGATCCTGAGGCTTGCTGATGTCCAGCTGGTCCCGATGAATCAGCGTGATCCAGGCTCAGCGAAAGAGGTTTCTCAAAAGTTAAGGAACAGAGACTCTGCTGAGCCTGACAAGCTGCGTGGACCTTAGGCTTCTATGCATGGGTGCACAGGTGGTGTGTGTGTGTGTGTGTGTGTGTGTGTGTGTGTGTGTGTGTGTGTGTGTGTGTGTGTGTGTGTGTGTCACTGGGTTAACAGAAGTAGGAGGTCTTACCACTCCTCAAGTTCCCTGTCAATGTGTTCCTCCATGAAACTGTTCACGCCGCCTCAGTGCCCTAGGTCCTCCTTGACCCTGGCTTTGGCCCTGCAATATACATTCATCAGGGCATTCTATGATTTCAGGAGGGCAACAAACCCCAGGTAGAGAGAGATGGGCTTCCAGTAAGGAATCTCCCCTACCTTCACTTCCTCCCTCTCCCATCCCCCACACCCCCAAGCTGCCCACTAACAGTGAGAAAGAGGAAACATCTGGCCAGGGCTCAGCTCCCTCGCCCTAGCACCAGGGGAGTTTGTGGGAAGAGATGGCTGCAGGTCTTGCAACCTTGAAATAAACCAACGGTCCAGCTACTGTCCTCCCCACCCCACATTAACACTCAATAGAAACAGCCCCACCCAGCCACCACCCAGAAGGCAAGCTATTACCCTCTGTTTCAGGAACGTGGGGGATTCCCTGACTTGAGTGGGGTTTCAGGATGTCTCTACCAAGGCAATGACAATATCGATGGTCACAGGGGCAAAGTGGAATGGCGCTGTTATAAAAAGTGCTCCTCCCACACCTGCTGCAATCATCTTTATCTGTCTCTGGAAGATGCTTGCACAGATCATCGTATTTAATCCTCATGGCAGGCACCCCAGGAAGCAGGGTTCATCCACTTCTTACAGATGTGGCTGCAGAGAAGTTAAGCACCTTGACCCAAGTAACAACACTGCTGAATGGCAGTGGTTAGCGTCAAGGCCACCTAACTCCACGGTTCATCCACTCATCGTGTGGGCCACGCTCTCCGAGGGCTCCGAATCCTTGCTCCCCTCTGGGCCATGACCCAGGCAGCCATCTCTACCTTGCCATAACAGTCACCCTTCCCTCCCATTTGTTCATTTCAATCATTTACTCGTGCACTAAGTAAAAAGTCATTTGCTATGTGATTGGCATGTAATAAACACTGAGAAAACCAAAACCGATTAATTTATTTGTTTGGTGTTTTTTGTTCTGTTTTGTTGTTGTTGTCTTTGAGTCTTAGACTCCATGTATATTTCATCCTGGCTTTGAACTCTCCAGCCTCCTGTGTCTACATACATACTTCCCCTGGCCTGGCTAAGAACAAAATATCTTAGATACTGAACTGGCCTTTTCTGACCTCTGCTGCCTAGACCTTTTGGTGGCTTAAAAACCCGAGTAGCTGTTAAGTACCAAGGGGACGGGATATGCTAGCAGCTCAGAGAGGGCTATGTGGTAAGGCCTATTCTTACGGTGGTAGGGAGACTCTAACGGGCCTTCACTGATGGCTAGTGACCATCTTCAGCCAAAAGATGAAAAAGACTTGACATTAGGTGCCAAAAAAGTTAGTAAATCCAAGAGGCCAAGGAAGGCAGGCCATTTTTAGGGAAGTGGATGTGTGTGTGTGTGTGGGGGGGGGACTTTGGGGTCTCTTAAGGGGGCTGGGACCACTGGTTCTAGGGTGATGAAGACAGAGCAATGAAGAACAGTGGCAACCCTGACTTTCCAGGTCTGATGTTATCTGAGATGTGAGCCTTTGCTGCTGGGTTGTTGTTGTTGTTTGTTTTTAAATAATCCATCTGAGTCTTTCTGTATTAGCTATAAAATGAGAACCCTGTTGCTTCCTTAAAGGGTAACTATTAAGAATTGAATGAATTGGCTGTGTCAAGGATTTTACATTCTGAGAGCATGGTGGTGCAGTGCCTGGTAGGCAGAGGTAAAGGGATTGCAAGTTGGAGACTTGCCTAGGCTACAGAGTGAGACCCTACCTCTAAAATCCAAGGGCTGGGGTGGGGATCTCATTGGTAGAGTGTTTGCTTAGCATGTGCAAGGCCCTGGCACTATACCTTGTCATCGAGGAAAGACAAGTTAGTATGACATCCTCAGCAAACACCTGCATCCCAGCTTGTCCTGCCGACCCGGAGCCTTGGTGACTGTACTGGTTATTAACTGATTGAAAGATAAAAATATTCATCAGCCAATGCATTGGGTAATACAGGCTCCCTCTGCATTTTTAAGGGGACACCTAGGGACATGTCCTCAAGTCTAGGTGAAAAGTGCTAAGGGCAATGAGTATCTCAGCCTCCAGCACTGGGCCAGTACTGTGCGTGGTTCTGAGAGCCCACCGGTGTATGCATATACACTGCTGCACAATGAACTCCAAACATAATGAGCCTTTTTATATTTGGATAAAAAAATCGATGAAGGACATCCAAGAGGTCGAGGGTCCCTGCATTAGGCTCTGAGAGACACACTTCCCCATCTATTTGGTCCTGAGAATTTGGAAATGAAAGAATAGTTCCATTCTCTCTCAGAGATGGGAACTAAGGAACGAACATTTGGCATACCGAGCAGAACTTGCAGCCACACTAGGGAGCAATTCTTGGGGCCACAGCCACCCTTGACACTTTTGTGAAGGCCCATGTGCAGGACAGAATGTCAGTCTAAGGAAGAGGTGGATCTCAGTGAAAACACATACGGGAAGCCCAGCAAAGACCCAGAGCACTGGTCTGGCAAAGTGCACTTTGGTCCTGAAGTTAGTGTGTCTCTCTCGTGGCAATGGGCCACCCGCTACATGCTCCTGAGCGATGCTGTGGCTGTTACCGTACCAGCCTCTGCTAACACCAGACCCCTGCTTCTTCAGACTTCCAGTGTGGACTGGATACCAAGTAAACTGGCCAGGCTCTCAGCCCGGGGTTGGCATCACAGACTGAGCCATTTCTGTGTTTTTACCTCTCTAGTATGTAGAGTGCCCTTGTGGACCTGCCCAGACCCTGTGGGTTATTAACCATTCTACTCAGTTCCCAAGTACTCCGTCCTCAAGAAGAAATGGGTGTTAGCTCAACTGCCATGTCATTGTATGGCCACAGCTGGCCATGGGGGCGGGGGTGGGGGGTGGTGGAGGGGGGTGGGGGGGGGGAGGGAGTAAACATTCCTCACCTAACCTCCTCCATTCTGGGCCTCTGCTGAGACCCAGTGTTTCTGGGTCATACAGATCAAAGGCATATCAGGGTGAGTGAGCTGCTTCCCAGGGAGCCCAGGCTTCTCTGCATCTCCACCGAGCCTCCAGACACACAGTACAGTGCAGTGCAGTTACTTTGTACAATATATTGTGCCCATTTGTGTCGAGGACTTATGGACGGGAATACAGTAGAAAAACCCTGTCTTGATTTCAAACTTGCTGTCTCCACAGACCATCTTCTTTACCTAAATTTGGGGCATCCTTGACCTCAAGAACTTGCCTCTCCAGTAGCTTTTATCCAAGACAAGACTGTGGTGAACATATTATTTGTGATTTATTAAAGCTTGCCTGAGGATTCAGAAAGCAAAGTCAGCCTCAAGCTGTAGAGATCAGGCAGTGGTGGTACACACCTTTAATTCCAGGACTCAGGATTAAATGGTAGATGGATCTCTATTAGTTCAAGGCCACCATGGCCTACACAAGAGTGAAGAGCAACAAAGCTCATGCCTTTGATCCCAGCAACTGGGATCACACACCTTTAATCCCAGCATTAGGGAGGGAGGTATATAAGACAGGAACAGGGTTTCAGAGCTGACGTTCATTCTCCAGCCAAATTGAGGATAGAAAGACATTGAAGTCTTAGGATTCTCCAGCCATGTTGAGGAGCGCATAAACAGTCTGGGATTATAGTTTGAGGTTTGCTGGAGCCAGGATCCCCTTACCTTGGGTCTGAGGTAGAGTAAGAACTAGTGGCCGGCTGCTTTGCTTTTCTGATCTTCAGCTTGAAGCTTGAACCCCAATATCAGTCTCTGGGTCTTTTATTGCTCATGTAACACAAGATGCCGTGTGCGGTGTGTCCAGGTGGGCAGAAAGGCCAGTACAACCAACTGGAAGGAGGCTTGAGTCTGTGACACTACTCATCCTCTTCCCTTCAGAGGGTAAGATGGAGAGGAAATGAGAACCATGTCTGTGGCCTCTGCTCGCTTGTCTTGCCCAACAAGGGAGGTGTGAGAACAGGGTTTGAGAGACGATGAACTGAGTTTGTGCCTTTCTTTCTCTGCTTACAATCCCTACACCTTTGACTAGCTCAACCCTCAGAGGCCATCCTAAGTGATCAGAAACTGGCAATCAAACTCCAGAGTGCATGGCCAAGGCCTCTTTCCTTTCTCCTGAGCCATGTACCTCCACTGTGAAAACCATTCCATTTCTGTTTCCACCCTTAGTCAAGAGCCTATCGAGTCTTTAGACAGCTTGGAGAGTGATGAGAATGGGAGCTGGGCCTCCCTTATACGTGCTAGGCAAGCACTCTACCAGGGACATACACCCAAGCCCAGGCATCCTTTTAATTGATTCTTTTGCTGATGAGTCTTCATGTCCTGTAAGATGTCCACTTGTGTCCTGCACACTTACCTGTTAAGTTGCATGTTTCTTGGGGAATCTGTGGACATTTTCATATATTCTGAACACTAATCCCTGTTTTGATTACATGCCGTTTGTTTCTCTTTGTGTGTGTTTATGTGTAGTATGTATGGGTTTGTTAGAGTCTGGGTAAGTTTTTGGTAGCACATGGCACATTATCATTTTAATCCCAGCTGCTTTATCTTCATATGAATTCCTTAAAAATTACTGTAACAAGGTACGAGAAGCTAGATGGCTTAGGCAATACAAGTGTGTCAAGGTCCTGGAGACGAGAAATCTCAAATCCAGTGACTAGTGCTGCCACTGCCTTCCCTGGGCTCTGCTCTGTGTCCTGAGGATATCTAGCACTCTGGTATTCAGTGACTTACAAAAGCACCCCAAACTCTCCCTGCAACCCCACTTGGTAACCTCCTGGGTCTACATCTGGTCTCTTCACCTCTTATAAGGTTCCTTCACAGGAACTAGGGTCAAGACCTCAACATATGCCTGGGTGACACAGTTCAACTCAGAATGAATGACATGTTTTTCCTACTTTCTTGTGTCATTATCTTTTGCCCTGTTTCTTTATCTCATAGTTACTGTTGCTACCCACTACCAACCATATTTACCATTAAAAAAAATTTTAACACTTACTTCACTTGTGTGTATGTGTATGTACATGTGTGTCATAGTACACATGTGGAGGAGGCCAGAGGGCAGTTTGCAGTGATTGGTTCTCTCTTTCCACCATATGGATCCCAGGAATCAAACTCAAGTCATTGGTGGCAAGCCCCTTGACCTGCTGAGCCATCTCATCAGCCCACATTTATAAATTTTTAAATATTGTGTTCACACTTTTTATGTATTTGGGGGGAATTCTTTTTTATGATTTATTAATTTATTATATACACAGTGTTCTGCCTGCATGTATGTCTGTATGACAGAAGAGGACAACAGATTCCATTACAGATGGTTGTGAGTCACCATGTGGTTGCTGGGAATTGAACTCAGAACCTCTGGGAGAGCAACCAGTGCTCTTAACTACTGAGCCATCTCTCAGCCCCATTTATCATTTTAAAGACTCATCTTTGAGCTCTGCTAATCTTCTCGTATTCTATTTATTCTTTACTTCATTTATTTTGACCTGTATTCACCTATGCCTTCTGCCTTTTTAAACATTCTGTTGTTGTTCTGATGCTTATATAATGCTTTGCTTGTCTTCAACAGCTGTGCATTTTCCTCTGGCCACTGTTGTACCACATTTCCTAAAATGTAGCCTTCATCATTATCCTTTTCAGTCACTAATGCTTATTTCCTCTTTTCTATTACAGCAGCAGCAGTTGGAGTTATTGGTGTTGTTTTAAAGTGTGTCTTTAAATTTCCCAGTATGGAACTTTTTTTTTTTTTGAGCCATTTTTGTTACTGATTCCTTATTGAATTTCTTTATAGTCAAAGTATGTTATTTGAAAGATAGCAATTAAAAGTTGCAAAGACTTGCTGTAAGGTAGATCATGTAGACAGCGTGTCGTAAGTGCCAAATGTACCTGAACAGACGTGCCTCCATTTCTTAGGCCCAGAATTCAGCACACTTCTATTAGCTCAAGCTCATTAGCTGCACTGTTTAAATGATCCTATGATCCACACTCTGTCACTCTCCTGATGGCTTGCTCTGTCAAATACTGAAAGAAGGCATTAAGGCTTCCCACCACATACAGATTTTATAGTTTCTCTTTATGGCTCTTCATTTTTTTATTGTTATATATTTTGAAGTTGTGTTAATGGTTACATGAAATATTAATATTGTTAAATGTTACTCTTCATACAGGATCATTTGTTATATATATTTATTTTTATTTTATGTGTGAAAGTGCTCACCTATACGTATGTGTCCCCCACAGGGACCAGAAGATGTTGTTAAGTCTCTTGGAACTAGATGTATAGACAGCTGAGAGCTGCCTGAAGTGGGTTCTAGAAACCAAACCCGGGTCCTCTGAAAGAGCAGCCACTGCTCTTAACTGTTGAGTCATCTCTCCAGCCCACTATTCCCCATCTTTATAATCCTTTGTCAAATAAAACCTTCTGCTTGGCAGTAAACGTTACCTGATGTTAACATCACTCATGTCTTCCTTTTCTACTACGCTTGCCAGGTGCCTCTTTCTCTGTGATTTTGCCTTCAGCCTTCTGGTGTCTTAGTTTTCATTGTGATTTTAGAAAACAGAAGAAATGTAATGATCACAGCAAATCTATCCAGGTTTGCTCTTCTACAGAAGAACTCTGTCCAATAATTGCATCCTTTCTTTAAAAGAAAGTGCTTAACCTATCTACATCTCATTATCACCGACACAAACAAATTTCTTTCATTACTTATTCTTCCCTTTAAAAAGGTATTATTGGAAAAATAATTCCATACTTTTCCTATTAGTATGGAAGCTTTATGTTTCCATATATTTTCCTCCACTTCTTTCAATTTTATGTGTGTGTTTTGCCTGTGCGCGCACATATGGGTAAGGTGCATGCCCAATTCCTGAGGAAGCCAGAAGAGAGCATCAGATCCCCTGGAAGTGGAATTACACGTGGTTATAAACTGCTATGTGGGTGCTGGGAATCAAAAGCAGGTCCTCCAAAAGAACAACCAGCACTCCTAACCACTGAAACATTTCTCCACCCTGTCTATTCCTATTCTTTAAGTAGTTTTCAACTTGACACCTGAAATTATTATCCCCATCAAGAAAAGGCTCCTATGCTTTTCGGCTGTATGCCCATCCCAGCGTTCACACATTTTTGGCAGGCTCTTCGACTCCCCCATCCCCCTTAACCCACCGTCATCACTGCTGTGCTTTGTGCTTACGTGTCTCTTCTCCTTAAGGCACCATTCCATTTTCTTGCATCTGCATTCCTCCTTCTGAAAATACATCTCTGTCTATGTCTTAGTTGGTGTTGCTATTGTTATGATGAAACTCCATGAGCAAAAGGGTTGATTTGGCTTACACTTCCTTATCACTGTTCGTCATCAAAGGAAGTCAGGACAGGAACTCAAACAGGGCAGGAACCTGGAGGCAGGAGCTGATGTAGACAGAGGCCATGAATGGGTGCTGCTTACTGGCTTGCTCAGCTCCTTTCTTATAGAACCCAGGACTGCCAGCCAAGGAGTGGTCCTACCTACAGTGGGCTGGTCCCTCCACCATCAATCACTAATTAAGAAAATACCCTACAAATTTGCCTACAGCCTAAACTTATAGAGGCATTTTCTCAACGGAGGGTCCTCCCCACCTCCCCCCGCCAGATGACTCTAGCTCCTGTCAAATTTAAATAAAAGCTAGCCAGTAAAATCTAGAAATCCCTTATTATAGATCTTTTTTGGAACGAAGTTTCCTGGCTTTTGTTTGTTGACAATCTCTCTGTTTGGGCCAGTGAGATGACTCAGTGGATAAAAGTGCTTACCCCGTGTGACCCTGATGACCTGAGGTCACATATAAAAATGCTGGGTGCAGTGATGGACACAGTGAGATTCAGAGTAGAGGCAGGAGAATGACCTAGCAGCTGGAAGGCCAGCCAGCCTAGAGTGTGCTACACAGCAGAGCAGAAGCAAGACAGATCCTGCCTCAACTGACTCCCAAGCTGCCCCCAGCGCATGCACACACCGCCATTCAGCAAGCACATGGCACTGAGGGGCCCAGCCCCTCCCCCTCATTCCTGAAAGAGTACTTTGCTGTGTTTGCAAAGCCAGACAGGAAGTTATTTTCTCTACACTGTCCCTTCAGTGGCCAGTCCCAAGCAGAAAACCACCTGTGTGCTTCTTAGCAACAGAGACAAAACATGAAGGACCCAAGCAAAGGCCACTCCTACCAATCTCAAAAGTAAATGCTGGGGTGGTGGTGGGGGACAAAATGTGAGGTAAGTTTTTTCCGAACTCACTATGTAACAGAGGGTGACCTTGAACTGTTCCTGCCTTTACCTCTAAGCTGGGATCACAGTAGTGTGTCCCCACACCTGGCTAGGAAGTGTTGATTTCTGAATGACAGAACCATTAAGGGACTTGCTAAGGTCCTCCTACTGGTAGAAATAATCAGAATGAAAATGTGTCAGTCCCCCAAAGGCCTCTGCTGCATCTCCAGCACAGATCTCAATGCTGGCAGTAAATGTACCCCTGCCATATTAGAAAGCCAGTGGCTAAAACAGTTTCCACTTTAATTTTAGCAACACTGTTTACCAGATAAAAGACATATTTCTAGAAAAAAAGGTAAAGATAAACAATAAGACAGATTCAGATAAGTTAAGTATAAGGATGTGTTACTCTGGGGAAAAATTTTTATTTATGTTTCCACAGAAAATAAAAGGTTGTGGATTCCTTCCAGACTAATATAGGTTGATGAAGTAAGATCCTCTAAAACAACGTTCCAGGTGATCCAACATTCAAAACAGCTGGGACAAGGCAGCCTTACAGACCACTACAGACAGGATTTATGGGTCTTCTTAGGATCCCCATGGTATTACAGCGTCCCCAACCAGCAGGAAGCAGTTTGGAGAAAACGGCACCCACATTCCCAAATATTGTTTATAAATGTTTGTTTTCATTTAAATGGGGTTGGTTATAAATGGTTAATGATTACAGCCAATCTCCTTCTAAATAAAAAGGGGAGATATGATATAAGAATAAATACTTTACATTGATATGAATTTTTATTTATTAATAAAAATTTAGGTCAATTTTGTGATATGTATATTTTTTCTCTTATTTAGGTATTGTGTTTGTATAGTTCATTTAAAATGTAATGTACAATTAAGTACAAATTATAGATAGTTACCTATAATAGTCAAAATTTATAGTTAGGTTAGTTAGGATTTCTAGATATATAGAGATATATTTCAAATGGATTGGCATTCTTCAAACCTTTCTAACCTTCTGAATATGGCATTTAAAATGGTTTAGGGTTTTTCTTAACAGTGAGGCATAACTGCTCCTGGCAACACCACCTGTGTCAGAAAGGAAAATGGACATGGAAGAAACTTGTCATGCTTCCAACATGACAAGGCTAGCCATTTAGACAAGAAACTGCTCTTGCCTGGATGGTTTGACTTTATGCTGTATAAAATGGACATACAGGACCTACAGGAAAGTGACTGCTGAAATAAGATGGACATTGCTGTAGGATTCCTGCTTCATGGAAGTGTCTGCCAGACATTCTGCAGGACACAGAGAAAAGTGACAGACAAACTGCCAATACAGGTGGACAGTTTAAAGTTTCCTGCTTTGCTGAGGAGTCTGCCAGACACACTATGGCCTATGGGCTGAAGATGGGACATTACAGAAGAACACTTCGAGTGACTGACCAGGTAGTGAGTTGTCTCTGTCATTCCTAGAGTTTATATATTATCCTTCTGTGGTCTTTGATGGAGTTGAAAACAGATAGTCATGGTTATAGTTTTCCTTAGTTACAATTAAAGATAAGTTACATATAAGACTTTAGACTCACAAATATAAGATAGATAAAATATTTTTAAATCTTGCTAAATGTTATTGAACTAAATATTATAATTATAGTTCTTGCTTAATAACTGTTTTGTTATATATTTTACTATGTTAAAGTTAAAACCCTTCTTTTTATTTAGAAAGAAAAGAGGAGATGTCATTCTGTAAATATGTTTCTCTTATTGGTTAATGAAAACAGCACTGTTGGCCAATAGGAAAGCAAGATAGGTAAGACTAGGAGAGGTGGAGGATTCTGGGAGACATAGGACAGAGTCTTGATGTGACCTCAGGAAGAGAGAACTTGTGAGTCTGGCATTCTCAGTAAAATAAGACCATGAAGAAATACATATATTAGTAATTATGGGTTACTAGTTTAGATAGAGCTAGCCAATAAGAAATGCTGGTAACTGGCCAACAGTTTCATAATTAATACAGTGTTTCTGTGTGTTATTTGGGGCTGATGTTACTGTGGGACTAGGCTGGCAGGAAAGTACTCATAACAGCCCACTTCCAGAGAAGATGTCCTGGATGTAATTCCCCCTGTTGTTAAAGATATAGACCCCCATAATTCAACCTGCTGTCTTCCAATAACACATAACCACCTTCCTATGAGTCACAGTGTAAGCCAAAATTAAAAAAGTTTGCCTCACAAGCACGGTACCAGTGTTGGGTCGATGGACTTGGGGGTGTAGTGTGTAAAATTGAGGCTACCCTAAAACATCTAGATCGTTATGTTCATTGTACCCAACTGAATATCCACCATAAATGCCCTGGCAGCGTTCTTGCTAGTCTGTCTGCCTTCAAAGTGTAGAAACGCTTGTTCATGTAAGATGCTTCCTGAAGCTAGGAAAGCATCACTCAGGATGCCAAGGCGGGAGGAGGATACAAAAGCCCGAAGCAATTAGGAGGGAAAAAGGAATAGAAAGCAAAATGTGTTGTAATCGGCCATCCTCCTTCTGAGAAGCTCAGTAAAGGTCAAAGTGCCAGGACATTTGAAAGCCAGCCACACTTGGGTCTACTGAGGACAAACACATAACTTCCTCCTGGAGCAGAATCATCGAAAGAGGAAGCTGGCAGCTAGAAAATGAACCTTGGGTGCTTTTGTCAGCCTCCTAGTTGTCATTCATGAGGGAAGGCTTTTGGAAGACCCTGGGCAGTGCATGGCTTCTCTGAGATTACAACAGGCATGGCCTGGGTCTCAGGGCTCCACACCAGTGTCCCAAACTGAGCAAGCCTAAGGTGGGACCTGAGAACCTGCCTTTCTAGGGATTCCTATGGAATGCTGCTGTGGACCAGAAGCCCAGAGGTTGCAGATGCAGCTCAATCTGTATCTTGAGAGCAACCCATCCTTGCCTGCATGCAGCGGGTGCTTGGTGAGTACCCTGTAAGAGCTTGATCTGGGAGCTACTTTATTCTACCTCTCCTCATCTGTGTCCACATCTGGACAAACTCCACCACCAAGGGAAGCCAAGGATTATTTCTAGGCTCCAATCAAGAAATGCCCTCCAAAGATGGACACCTTTCTTCTGGGTTCCTGCCTGATTCTCCCACTGCCTTTCAGGACAATCTTGCATTAAATAAAAAGAGAAGAAATGAAGCAGAAGCGTAGAAGAAACAGAGCTAGCCGAAGCAGGGAGTTGCCAGCACTGGAAGTCTTTAAGAGGAGACATAGACAGGAGGATCCTTGGGCTTCTCTGGCCAACCAGTGTAGACAGTGAATGATCCTATCTCAAAGCAGGAGGACATTGTTGCTGAGGATGACACCTAAGCTGTCCTCTGGCTTCCATGAGAACGTGGGCACTTGTGTGCATATGCAGCATCACCCCCCTTGCATGCAACTGCATAGGCATGCATTAAAAAGTAACAAAGCAGGAGAAAGTCAGGAGACTGCCGACCTTGGAAGCCTGAGGAGGAGGGGACACCCATTCTGGCCAACCTTGTCTACTTCTTCCTTCCTCCTTCATAGATTTGTATTTCCATTTCCCTCCAGGCCAGGCTTCTCTCCTCACCTCTCCCCTCCCTCCCCTCCCCTCTCTTTCTTTCTCTCCCCTCCCCTCTCCTCTACTTTCCATTATTCAAAGTCCTCTCTTCACCCTCCCCCCTCACCCCCTCAGTTCAAGCACTCTCACCCCAGAGTGGTCTGTGCTGCTCAGCATCCACTTGCCCTGGGAGACTATAGCAGGATGAGGACCAAAGTCAAGCTAAGGCCACCCCCAAGGCCACTATGGTGGGTGGAGGGTGGGGAGGGGGTAGACTGCTCTAGGGACAGCCGCTAATTTGCCACTCCCTGGAGAACCCAAACATTCTCTTAAAGTAAAAAAAATCAGAAAGGCCCCAACTCCTTACTGACTTGATGAGGGCCTCTGGAATGCCTCAGTTACCGTATATGCTGTCATATAAGATGGCAGATTCTCCAGGCCACGCTGGAGTCAAACTAGGGACAATAGTACTTCTGTTCCCCAGAGAAAGTCCCATGTCCCTTCCACCCCACATGCATGACTATCTAGCCATCCCAGGACTCCCAGCTGGCTGGAAATGAAGGCCAAAGTGGGTCTTTAATGAGAGGAGGGGGTAAGGGCCTCTCTGATGTTTCGCTTGAGGCTCATTGTTTAACCACGCACCTCTGTGGTTCCAGTGGCTTCGCCTATGCTAGCAATTACGGTACCTGTATAAGAAGCAGGCTATTCAGACCTACCTTTTAGGATGGAGGAAGGGTTTGGAATGACCTCAGAGGGATCAACCCTACAGCTCTCCTCCACCCCGCCCCCCCCCAGTCAAGACACCTCCTTACATCCTCTCCCCCCACTCCCCTGCCCTCAGATATCTTCCGCCCTCACCCCTGACCAGAGGGAGGGACTAGGAGCAAAGAAAGGAGGTCTGGGAAAGAGTAAACTTGTGAGTGTTTAAATGCATGCTAAAACAAGCAACAAAGACACAAGCTCCTCTCTTCAGCTCTTCGCGAGGCTTAAGTACTATGGATGAAATCCCCACCCCAGGTCGGAGATGGAGGCCTCCAGATTTGTCTTGAGCTGGCTGAGCTGCAAACCAGAGAAGTGTAGTAACCTCACTAAGGTCAAACAGCCAGTTCCTTGCAGATGTCTTGAGCCTAGGGCCTGAGCTCACTACAAGCTCCATACTTGGTTTTTATCCAGATATACAGGAATGCTACTGGCTGTCTCTTCAGCCAGCCTGACAGCCTAAAGTGACAGTCAGGGTGGCAGGATGGGGACTTTGATGGACAGCGCTCCTTTACAACAGGAAAAATGCATCGGTGGCTCTAAGCTATTGTCCCCAAAGTTGGCAGCTTGCTTGTACAAGCATCATTCTCTCTCTCCAACAAAGAATCAACTGAAAAGCCAGCCGGGCACACCAGTGTCCTGGATTCAGTGAGGACCTGCGGAGAGAAAGGGTCCTGGGTGACTTCAGCAGACACTGTCTCACACAGGCCAGGACTTGAGCTCCTATTAATAAGGGTCCCTAGACATGAGATGGGGGAATCAGGCTCTCCCTCTGTCCTTTTCCCTCTCCCTCTCCCCACTCCTTCTCTGTTTTCTTTCTCACCCCGGCATAATCCCCTGCTGCTCACTGCCAAGACCATCTGAGGACCCACACCAGGTTCCCATTAGCAGAGCACATTTTTGTGCTATGGATATGAACGGGAGGAAAGAAAGGCAACTATTGTCCATGATGGATGGGGGCTCTCTAGACCTTCTCAGGGTGGTCCTGCTGCTGGAATGGAGACAGCCACCGGCTGGACCCTCACTTAACGGCATTCCTGTTTCCTGCCCAGGGCTCTGTTGGGGGTCTGTCTGTCTGCTGACTGGCTTCCTTCACTTCCATTCACCCTGACTCCCTGTCAGCCTACATGCGCCCCTCCCCCCATCCCAGTTTACCTAGTGCAGAAATGAGTGTTTCTAAGCCCTCCACTGGGAGTCCAAAGGTGCAGCCCAAGAGGTTGCTCTGTATGATGGATGAGTTGGTTAGCTCATAAAATGCCCCCCTCCTTTTCAACATTTCAAATGTTTCATATCGAGTATTCAGGATGCCGAGGCTCTCCTATACAGTGTAGGGATGCTTTCAGGGTCCTCTTAAGCTCACACCCGATGGAAAGCCGAGACTGGAACCTGGGTCCTCGGTGCCGTGTGTGTGTGTGTGTGTGTGTGTGTGTGTGTGTGTGTGTGTGTGTGTGTGTGTGGTGGTCGGGGTGGGGGTGGTTAATGCAGAAAACCAAGTCCATGAAAGCATCTTTTTATAACTACTTTCTCTCGGCCTGTTAACCCCATTGTTTTAAATAAAAAGGAAATGGCCCCCGAGAGCTGCAGAGACTGGACAGGCCACCAGAAAATGGCAGGAAGAAAGGGAACCGCATCCCCTGACTTGGGACTCTGTAGTGGTGTTTCCCTCTCAGCCTGAAGCTGAGGGCACCTAGAACCCTCATGGAGGGCCCTGTCCACAGTGCTTTCCAGCCAGCTGTGCCATTCAGGAAGTGGGTGCTTATAACACAGTCCTGAGATGCTTGAGGTCAGAGAGACCCTGAAGATGTGAATGAATCGGGGGCCCATTATCCCAGTTCAATGAGGAGAAAGTGGAAGCACGGGAAATAAACGGAGCCGTTCACCCCAGGTCAAATCCCAGAGGACAAAGCGAGTTAATGAAATCCGTAATCCAGTTGAAGGGTTTTCAAAGAGCTTAGGGGAGCAGGTGGGATGGCTGTCTGGAGATCCAGACCTCCCAGGAGGGTCCTGGAGATCAGTGCTCACACCCTAGCCTTTTCTTACTCCAGCATGGCAGCGGAATATCCCAACGTAATAGAAAAAGCAAGAAGAATGAGCAGCGTGAGCAGCGTTAGCAAATACAAAGCCTCCTACATCTGTCCTCTGGAAGGCTCAGAAATTTGCATTTAAAGGTTCTGAGAAGTCCCGCAGCCAAAAGCAAAAGGAACCCCAAAGCACCCACAATAGGAAAATTCTCCTCAAAAACAGGAGGAAGGGAAACTTTGTTGAACCCTGAGAATTCTCTTTTCCTCCTTTCCCCCGGGGTGATATAAGCACCAGGAAAGAAGTGTCCTGGGGGGAACACATTTTGGAGTACAAAGTCTCAAATCCCTTCAACAGCAAAGCAAGGGGTTTCCTGCTGGCACTGTTGGGGACAAGCAAAGACTGGGTGCTGAGCGGCAGGGGGTGGCTTTGTAGAGGATGGAGACTGGCTTCTGGATAGCTCCAGCTCATGATCTGCTAGCAGAGCCAATCCCCACCCCTACTCCCACCCCAGGGATGGCCTGATAGGAATGTGTTTGCCTGAGATGGTCTAAGGACCCACCCGTGCTGACTTGCCAAGGGTCCTGTACTTACTCCTCTTGCAGAGGACCCGAGTTCACTTTCCAGTACCCACATCATGCAGCTCACAGCTTCCTGTTACTCCAAGACCAGGGAAGTCAGCACCTCTGGTCTTCATTGATGCCTCCGGTTCCTACCAGCATCTGTACTTGCATATACACCACACACACACACACACACACACACACACACACACACACATACACACACACTAAAATAATAAAAATTAATCTTTAAAAAATGAATTGCCTCTTCAGAACTCCCAGCCCTACACACACACACACACACACACACACACACACACACACACACACTCATGCATGCCTATTGAACACACTCAACACATCCCCAAAGGCTGCCTAGTCCTGCATCTCCTTCACCCTAGTTATACTGGGAACTGCACACAGAGCACATACAGCAGTGGGTAAGAGCTGGCATGACGGTCATCAGAGCCGTGTGTGCCTAACGTATAAGAGTCTGTTTCCACTCCCAGGACCACATAATTTAATGAATTGACATTAACAATGAGTAGTAATAATATGTGGACTGTTGGAGCTAAACTGGCTGCACAGCCCCGTGGGGTATTTCTTGAGTCTTTTCTTCCTTGTCTGTATGTTATAGTGTGTGTGTGTGTGTGTGTGTGTGTGTATACAGACAGGTGCGTGTCCGAAGGCCACTCCGATGATCTGTCCTCGCCTTCCATGTTTGAGTCAGGCCCTCTTTGTTGTTTCTCACTATGCGGGGCTAACTGAACTACGAGCTTCAAGGCCCTTCCCAATATCCATCTCTCACCCACTGGCGGGAACACGAATGACAAATGTGCAACACTGTGCCCAGATTTACATGGGTTCTGGGGATTCAAACTCAGGTCTTTATACTCCCTTTACTCATCGAGTCATCTCCCTAGGCCCTTGTGGGTTATTTAATACTCTTTTCTCTCTTTGTCCAACCACCCCCTTTCTGGAACTGTGTCTCGACTCTCTTAACAAGCTAGCCTGTGGAGAAGTTGAGGTACAACATTCAAGAATCAACAATGCTGATTGTGAGCTGGGGATGTAGCCTATGCTCACCATGCAGGATCTGGTCCATATTTAGCAGTTAAAAACAAAACAGTTTTTGTTTTCCCTTCTGACCCACCTTCTCCTGGCTCCCACCCTTCCATCTACTATGGATCAACAAGGAGCTCTCCCTGAGAATCTCTTTGCGCCTAGGTTAATGTAGATAGGTCTACATCCCCCTTTCCTCTGTCCCCCTGTCCTTGGCGCACCTATGCTCTTCTATTCCTTCGTGCTCCCCAATATCTCCCTTCACCCCCTTTTCTCCTCTCCTAGCTAGAGCTGCCTTTCCATCCACTGAACTGTGGGATTTGGTCTGGTAGTCTCTAGGAACCTGTGCTGGCTGGGCACTAGGCAATCCCTGGCTTCAAGAGATGTCTCCTCATTCTGATTACTCTACGTAAGAAGTCTATGTGGAGGATGACTGTCTTCAAGGGACACCCTTGTCCAGTTTTCTGCCATGATGAAACAGCTGCATGTGCCTGGTGGCAGCGCCTGTGGCCACATCCTCCACCCACAGGGTCATAGGAGGTACATTTGCATGCGGTGCATTTCTTAGAGAGGATCTGGGCTCTAAACAGTTCTCTGCTCCCTAATCAGAACACCACTCAGCAAACAATCCCAACTTGGCTTGGAACTCCCAGATTTATGTTGAGGATGCAGAATATAGAGAAAGGAGACTCATACTGCCCCCACTCACAGGTCCTATACTGAACCCACCCATAGCTCTTATATAGTACATGTTCAGAACTCTTATATTGCACCCACCCACAGCGCCTATGCTGCACCCACTCACAGCTCCTTTCACTTAGCCCAGGAAAAGAAAGGCTTTGCTGGTGGGTGGGAAGGAGTGACTCCCAGAGAGAAACTTGGGAGGCCTAGGAAAAGGTCATGACCTACTAAACACACAAGAGAAAGGACCCCCTAGGTGAAAGAGAGGAAATGGGGATGTCTCCAGGTCCTGACATGTGGTTGCCATGATCACTTTCCTCAGACTCCCAGGGACCTCCGAGGTCATCCCCTCCTGCCTCCTGCTTCCGGGTGGGCTGTATCTACACCAGTCAAGACATATAGGCCTTTCTGTTCCTACAGGTCCCCAGAGGAGGAGGCAGGCAAGCTCCTTTACCCTGAAGATTAGGCTGGGCATGCTGGTCTTGAGTCCCAAAGGCTACATTGATGCTGTGTGACCAGGCTGGCTGGGGCCTGGTGCATTGTTTGATAAACCCCGAGTTTCCCAAGCATGAGAGCTGTTCCCCTTCCGCCTGATGTCGCTGGTGGCTGCCTTAGGGTAGGGGATCATCCAGGTGGGCTGTGGGAAGTGCTCGGAGACAGAGGGAGCACTGTGTCAAGCATTCAACAGTACGGTAGCTGCGGCCATTATTGTTTCCTTCTTGGGCCTACCAGCTGTGCAGCACTGTCCTAAAGGCAGAAGGATGACTTTGAGAAAAGTCCTATCTGGGCTGGCTGTGTCCCCTGGCCCTCCCATCAACACCTCACTGACCTTTGAGAAGGGGCAGTAGAGTGGGCCAGATCTGTGGCTGGAGACTATGAATAGGAAGCCATATAATTTATTATCCTAGCCAAGATTCCTTAGAGTGAAAGGGCCAGCCATTAATTATGCAGACAGCAGGCATAAACCAGGATTTTCCCAGGCAAAAGGGCATGCTGACCACCCTGGCTCTGAGTTTGACTCAAGTTTCTACAACTTCTTCCTTGGTCGACCCAGAGAAATTTAGTTCTTTGTTTTGAGTTCAACTTTCTTTTCTAATCTTTCCCCCAGCACCCCCCCCACACACACACCTAAAAAAAAAAAGGGGGGGAGGTACCAAGATCAAAGTTTAAATTCCTACTTGGAATGTAGAAGATCTTAGCTCCTGAAAGTGTGGGAGGGACTGAGGACAGTGGCTCAGCATAAGACGCCCTGAAGACACACACACTGATCCATGTGAATCACCCTGAAGATTCAGACAAGTGGCCCATGGATCAACCAGCCGTCAACCTCGCCTTTGGGTCATGGTGAATCCCATGAGAATTATGCAGGTAAAGTACTGGGCACAGAACTTCTGCCACTCCCCTCCCACAGAATGCCCTCTCCTCCCTCCTCTCCCCACTCCTTCAGGACCAAGCTGGACCTTGTTCTCCTCCAAAGCCCCAGGACCACCCTGGTACTCAGTGCAGTCAGCCAGTGTCTAAGGCCCAAATGGTGGCTGCATGGAGCCTGCTCAGACTGGATATATGGAGTAGAGGTCTTGGAGGCAGGGCCAAACTCATTCAGGGTTGGTGTCAAAGTAGATCCATGGTGCCCGTTATGGACAGTTTTGTTGATATGCAGATCCCTCGGCCCTGTGCTCACTGCCCAGTCCACTCTGCTGCTCCTCTTAGAGGTCTGGGCTGTGGTTGAGAAACCCTGTTGGTGGATAGGTCTGACTGTTGCCTTGGTTTCATCTTGAAATGTCTGAGAGTGAAAACTGAAACAGTAGCCCACTTCCGCACCTTCTTCCCCGAGCAAGGCCAGGGCTCGGCTGCTCCTGCCCGAGCATCACCCTTCGGTCCTTCCTGGGCCTGATCATCGCCCTTCCCTCTGCAGCCTGGGCTCGGGACCTCTGTCTTGCAGGGCCACCTCTGCTCTGTCCTTTCTTCCACTGCCTCACAGAAGCCCCAGACAGGAGTCATGGAAGAAGAAGACACTCCCTTTGGAAAAGATGGCTTCCAGCTGGCTAATCAACACTCACTCTTTTTACTATACTAACTCGACTAATTAAATAAGAACCAATTCTTCTGTTTGGAAAATTGATCCAAGACATATATAATGACTAAATATTTGAGTGCACATCATGTCAATTCTACAATGAGTTAGCACCCTTCAAGTAAAAAAAAAAAACCATGGAAACAGAATACACATACACACACACACACACACACACACACACACACACACACAGAGAGAGAGAGAGAGAGAGAGAGAGAGAGAGAGAGAGAGAGAGAGAGAAGGCTGAGGAGATGGCTCAGTGAGAGCATGCTTCATACTTGCCTGGTAGGCTTGAGGCCCTGAGTTCCATCCATAACATCATACATGAGAAATAAATGTCAACAACAACAACAAAAAATCGGGTATGGCCAGGTGTGGTGGTGCTTACCTTTAATCCCCGCAGTAGGGAAAGTGGAGGCAGGTGGAGCTCTGTGACTTTGAGGTCAGCCTGGTCTATACAGTGAAACTTTGTCTCAAAACTAAAACAAGAAGAAAAGACATAAGGAAAAAGGGGGAAAGAAAAATTTTATTTTCTATGCGTATGGCTGTTTTGCTTACATGTATGTCTGTGCATGACATTCATGCAGTGCCCAAGGAGGCCAGAAGAGGGCGATGGGTCCCCTGATGTTAGAGTTACAGGTGGTTGTGTGCCACCAAGGGTGCCAGCAATCAAACACCGCCCATCTGGAAGAGCAGCCAATTGACATTTAGACATCTCCTAACCCTTCAAAAGAACCTGATAAAAAGTGTCTGGGAACCAGCTTAACGAAGGCAGTCAAAGTTCCCCATACTTAAAACTTTTAAACATTAAAAGAAGATATTTGCTCATTCGTTGATAGCATTAAGATGATTGAAATGACTGTGTCACCAAAAGCATTCTACAGATCCAAAACAGTGCCCATCAGAGTTCCGATGACATTATTTACAGGACCAGTGAAAACAATCCTAATGTCCACATAGAAACATCAAAGCCTCCCGATAAACAAAGAAGGATCCCAAAGAAAGAACAGTGCCGTCCGTCATAACAAAACAGCATGGCACTGGAACGGAGATCGACACGTATCCTTGTGGAGTGGTGTGTAGGACCCAGAAATAAGCCAGCAGCGCTAGTCTTTGCAAGGGTGTCAAAAAAACCCAGTGTGTGTAGCAGTAACAAACTGGGAAGACTGGAGAGTCACAAGCAGGGAATGAGGCCTCCCTAACGGAAATATTAACTGAATGTGGGGCAGCAGCATCTAGAGGCCTAGGGGTCAGCACTCATTCCCTTATTAATAAAGGAAGCAAAGAGAAAGCCCACTGAACATCGATGTTCCCCCTTCTCCGCTCCCTGGTTGAAGCCAACCCCGCCGGCATGCTTCCCCCACCAGGAAGGAGTGTGTTCTTTTGGACGGTGAGCCAAAAGAAAACCTTTCTCCTTCGTGTTGGTTTTTGTCAGGTATTAGGTGAAAACTTACAGCAGGGAGGCGCAAGGCTTTCTTTTCAGTCTCCCCTCGACTCATGTTCTTGCAGGCACGTACCCACATCTTTCTTTCTACCTTCTTGTCTGGCTGATTCACACTCCATTATTTCTCACCGATCCTAGTTCCTTGCTCATTTGTGGGCTCTGGTCCTTACCATATCTCTTTATTCTTAAGGGTTTTTTAAATGCAATAAGCATGGCAGCTTGAACACCTCCTTCCAATGACCCTGTCGGGGGCCTTCCAGCTGTCTATTCCCATGGTTGGCTGTATAGTAGATTTTGTTGCTAACGGTAATTTTGCCTGCAGCATAGTCTCAATTTCCCGTGATCAATCAAACTCCACCTGATATCTTTCTGGTCTTCCTCTACATATCCTCAGTTCCAATGAGCTCACCAAATCCTCCCGTTTGGTCTTCCCTCTCTCATCTTTTACGCTATATTGATCACGATCTCCCCCTTGTAGACATCCTTAGTTCCTTCTCCTCTTCTGCTTTAGTGAAAAAAGATAGAAGATAGGAAGCAAAATGCATATGGCAAAGGTGGCAGGAGCCCAACCACTGTCAATGTGTGAACATCCCCTGCTGTCCCTCAGTGTTTGGAAACATGAAAGTAAAGAGTGTCCCCAGAACCTAGGTCACAACAGGATTTATAAGGACTTCTTGTAGGAAATCAGCAACTACGCTGAGAGGTCCTAGTTCAGTAACTCAGGACATACAGCCCAGTGTTGAAGACTCCTCACGGCACATCTCACAGTCACACTTCTCAAGAAAAAGGAATCCAGCAAGGTCTTTGTGTTACTATAACATGGGAAGGCCACTTCCTCTGGGACAGTCTTTGGCCAAGCTGTCCCAATGTAACTAGGCCTCTTGGTTGGGTATCTATTATTCTATACCAGTTTTCTGGGACAAGGATGCCAAAAATCTTGACAACCGGATACGACCATTGGCTGCTGTGACAAATCCCAAGACCATCAAAGGCCATATGTTCCTATATTCAGTTCTGGGAACTAGCTGTTGCTTTTGCCCTCCACCAGTCCAGGGACTCTGCATCTGCTTTCAAGGGGAATTTTGCTGGCAGTCCCCAGGTTTTCATAGACAGAATCATGATGTCTTGGTCAGACAAAAAAGGGACTGGTTTCACTCAACTAACCACATACTGTGACTTCATTTATAAAACCCGAGAGGAGGGATCAGTGGACAACTTCCCAGTCTACTTTTAACTCCATGCTTTATGCCATGTAAAACATGTGATACTTCCAAGGAGATGGACATAGGTTCGAATCCTGCTGTGAGCTCCTACTCGCTGCGAGACTGAGCAGTTTCCTCAAATTCTCTGAAGCTGTTTCCTAGACTGTAGAATGGGACAGTGCTGTTGGTTTGTCCAAACCTCCCTGGCATTTGAAGGACTTGCATTTGGCAACTTGCCTGGAGGGTTATTAATACTGAACCTTGATTAGCCCAACTCCACCTGAGTCTGTAAGACACAGAAGACACTGGCATTTTGTTCTGAAATGGAAACGCTAGCTAACCTCTCTCCACTTGTCCTACAGCAGAAGATCTGGACTCAAGTCTCTCTTGAACTTAGTAATATTGACACTTGCCCTGCAGCCCAGCAGGATACAAGCCTGCTAAGACACCCAACACCTCTGAGCCAACTTTAGGGGCTGCCCGGCATGCTCAGGGTCCTAGGCTTGATCCCCAAAGGGAAACAAACAAACTCCCTGAGCCACCTCCAGAGACCAGAAGTAGAAGGGGCTGAATGAAGAAAATGGTGCTTGTGTATTCAAAGTTAGAGGATGCCCCGAACTCTGCAGCAACACCAGGGCCACTGCCTCCCCCCCCCCCCAGCCTCACCCTCCTATAGCTAAAGCAGTTGGAGAGTCTTCTCAAGGAGACTTGAAGAGAAGCCCAAAGAAAGGCCTGGGCAATCAAAGATCCCAGAGTCCATCTATGCTCTGAGTCTCAATCCTCCAAACGCACCCCCTCAAATTGTGCAAAGTGAGAAGTTACAGGGAGGGGGATTTCCACAGCACAAAATTCAAACAAGATTTAAAATAATCTTTCTTCCTTAAAGGGAGGGGAGTCGACATGGGAGGGGGGGAAAACACCTGATATGAATTTCAGCTCGGACAAGGTAGGATGCTAACCTTCCCCTGCAGAACCCACGGGGGGGGGGGGGGCAGAGTCCGAGAACATCCTTTCCTTGCGGCTCAGAGCATCTTTTACTTGCAGATCTGAGCAGCCTGGAGTTTAGCAGTTTCCAGACTTGGGCAAACGGTAGATCAGGAAACTCCACCCAAAATATTTATTTATATATTTACTCGCATACTTGTTTATTTCTCTCCCTTTCCTTTCTCTCTATTTCCAGCTTTTCTCAAACACTCCCCAGGTGTGTGCCATGCTCTTGTCACCTGGGTAACACTTCTGGATAAAGAGCTCCTCCACTTTGGCAGTGAAGGAGATTTCATAAAATGAGGTGGGCATGGGGCGGGGAATGGGGGGGTGGGGTGGGGAGGAGGGGAGAGGATGATGAAGCAGCAGAGAAGGAAAAGCCATCAGCTTGACTCCCTGAGCAGGAGGAACCCTTCTGCTCTATTTTAAGGCACTCTCAAAAGCAGCCTTGCACCTGGGCTACCCTCCCCAGGGAGACCCATCCTAGGAAGCAGCCTAGGATGCACACTTCCTCCTGTGCCCACCTGGCTCATGGTCCTGCCACCTGTGTAGCTCCACACCTGCTGAGTAGTGCCCACATCACCAGTCTATATGGATTCTAATGTCCCTGGAGGCAGCCTCCCCATCTAGAGCTGCTTGCCTGAAACGTCAGTCACCAGTCCTGTTAGCCATGTGGGTTTACAGGCCTGCCCGATTCTGTAATTTTTATGCTGTTATTTTTAGTGGGCAATTTTACAGTACCTAGCATTGGGGTTTTTGTTTTGTTTTGTTTTGCTTTTGCTTTAGGAATGTACATGTAGATGATAGGTGTAAACCCCATTCTAAAGCAATGCTGTTTGTCTTTATCGAAACCGTAGTACAGTCATACCTACTGGGTACCAGCTGGCAGTTAAAAACACAGAACTGTGTGGAAAAACCCCCACCCCAGTCCAAGCGAATGCCAGCCAGTTGCAGACCGATGCATCAGTATGATATTATTCACCCAGTGGGGGAGGGGAAATAACCTTCAAAACAACGTCTTTGTTCTCTGAGGTTCATCTATTCCATGTGCTGGGCAAGTTTAAGGGAACCTGGTAACCAGTTCTCTCTAGGTGGGGGAGGAGAGGTAACTCCAACCCTTAAATCACCTGCTGTGGCCACTCTGCCTTGACTCCTTTGCTCAGCGAGGGTCCTGCTTAAAGGCATTCCCCTACTCTTGGCCACACTCTGAAAATTGGGAGCCAGGGTTCTTTGAAGCCCCCCCCCCAGCACACTTACCCTCACGTGTGTGTGTGTGTGTGTGTGTGTGTGTGTGTGTGTGTGTGTGTGTGTGTGTTTGATTCATTCTCCCATCAGGTGAAACCATTGAACCATGTTGCACACTTGTAGGTTAGGGGAGTAGGTGTAGGAATAATAATGCAAGGCTCGGTGATGCACAAGATACAAGCAGGATGGTTCTATGAGTACCACGGGGCTCTGATTCCTCCATCAGCTTTACAGGAAGACCTATTATTGCAGCGTTCACATGCTTAGCAATTAACTAAAACAGTGACAAGAGAAGTCAGCCTTCACCCTCCAGAATTGGAAGCGAACAGCCCTTTAATGGTGACTTTCAGGGGGTGGGCTGAGGAGGGTGGTGCAGGGGAAAATGAAGTCATAGGGAAACAGGACACTCGTCACTCTGACAGTTGCAAGGAACTTCTCGGTTTGAAAGCATTAAAGCACATTTTGATGGCTGTCAGGGCTCACAAGGGGAGAGTGGAATTCCCCGGAAGCAAACGCGTGGCCGTCAGGGGAACTTTCAGCCCACTTCCACTCATCGCCAGCTCACTGCCAACCTAAGGGAAAGGTCTAGAGAAGTCCTTAGCAGGTCCTGCTACATGTCTGCCTGCCTGGGCAGCCTTCAAAACTGTCACTCAAGGGGCCACAGACCAGGGGATTTCCTGTGGGTGGAGTCTCTCCAGCCAGGCCCCTGGGCTATTCTGAGGTGTCCTCTGCTCCCTACCTGGATTCCAGGAAGCCTGGCTGGGATTATCAGAAACTGGTATCATGTCCTCAGCTGTGTTCAGCAAAACTAGAGTGGGAGGCTTGGGGGACAGGCCACCTGGTGATCCACTGAAAGAGCCCAGAAGCAGGAAACAGGAAGCAAGAGCTATCGGCCACTTGGGTATACTTACACGTGTGACTTCAGATTAGCCACCCTTGGGCACTGCTGGCCCCTCCAACCTAGGAATAAAATTAGGATGATGTTTTTACTTCAGAGCAACTTCAAAAGGTTATTGTGAAAATAAAAAAGGAAGTATATGTGTATGACATTGTCCAGAAATAAAATAACATGTTAATTAAATAAGGTAAAACAACTGCATTTTGAGGATGGAAGACCTTGGTGTTCACTTGGCCAATGATCTCCTCACGGGGTGGGGGTGGGGACGTGGGGGGTGTTAAAGATATTCCACAGCGAGGCACTAGGGAAGCACTAATTCAAATAAGGGCGAGATACTAATGCATGCACACCCATTTAAAAAGCCAAGCTAACATTCCTCTTCCTGTAAGCAACCTGAGGTGAGCTGTGAAGATGGCTTGCTACTCTCTTGACCCAGAAAACCCTACAAAATCATGCAAGTCAAGAGGATCAAATCTTTGGGTTCACTTTAAGATCACCCGTGAAACTGCCCAGGCCATCATGGCCATGCTTATCTGAAAAGCCACCAAATACCTGAAAGATGTCCCTTTGAAGAAGCAATGTGCATCATTCCAGGGGTGCAATGGTGGAGTAGGTAGGTACACCCAGGCCAAACAGTGGGGCTGGACACAGGGTTGGCAGCCAAAAAAGGAGTGCTGAATTTTTGCTGCACATACTTAAAAATGCAGAGAGCAATGCTGGGCTTAAGGGTCTAGATGTAGATTCTCTGGTCATTGTACACATCCAGGTGAACAAAGCACCTAAAATGCACAGATGAACCTACAGAGCTCACGGCGGGATTTAACCCGTGCATGAGCTCCCCCTGCCACATGGAGATGATCCTCACAGAAAAGGAGCAGATTGTTCCGAAGCCAGAAGGGGAGGTTGCACAGAAGAAAATGATATCCCAGAAGAAACCAAAAAAAAAAAAAAAAAACCAAAAGCTGATGGCACAGGAATAAATTCAGCATAAAATAAATGCAGATATAATGATGATGATGATGATGATGATGATGATGATGATGAAAGTCAAGCTAACGCTGGCAAGCACTGGAGAGGCTGTGGGGAAGCTGGCAGTCTGTTAACCACTGGCTGGCGTGCAAACCAACATAGCTGTTTTGAGAGATAGTTTGGCATTGTGTTACAAGCATACTGTGACATTCAAGCCACTCCTTTAATCCCAGCACTCAAGAGGCTGGGGCAGTCAGATCTCTGTGAGTTTGAGGCCAGCTTGGTCTACATAGAGAATTCTAGGCCAGCCAGGACAACATAGAGAGACCTTGTCCCAATCAGTAACGATGATAAATGATAATGATAATGTGCTATTGCCCTGCGGTCCAGTTTTCAATCATAGTTCTTGGTATTGCCCAAAGGAGTTGAAAACCTCTGTTCACACAAAAACTTGCATCAGTGAACTGGGGTGGGAAGATGGTAAAGTGTGAAGATCTGAGTTCAATCCCCAGCACACATGTAAGAAGCCAGACATGCTGATATGCTTGTGATCCCAGTGCTGTGGCAGCAGAGATGGGTGAACCCCTGGGACTCATTGCTGAGCCAGTCTAGCTAAGTAGGCAAGCCCCAGGTCCCAGTAAGAGATCCTATGTCGGCAAACAGGGTAGATAGGTAGATGTCCTGAGAAGTAACCCTGAAGTTGATGTCACACTTCCATGAGCATGCTCCAGCACATAGATGAGCACACACACACACACACACACACACACACACACACACACACACACACACACACTCACTCACACACACACACACACATACACACATAAATACATACACATCACATGCACATACACACACCTGTATTCAGGACATCTGGCACAGTCTAACAAGTATATCAGTAAGCATATAAAGTGCTATAAATGGTATAAAAACTTACCAGTAGAAGGTAGTCTTCTTTTATCTCAAGTGATATTTGAATTTCTCTCTTTCTCTCTCTGATATATCAAAGCAGATTTTATTTTCTAACTTAATTTTGAGATACTCTCATATAGAATTTTCAAATAAGCACAGTGCTCCCCACCCTCTTCCTCCAGCTTTCTCCAATGGTCAAAATCATAAAATTCACATTGATACAGCACCACTGTCTGGCCTCCGGCTTTAAACAGACTTTCCTAGATGTTTGCATTAGTGACGGTGGAGGTTATCACACTGGCTTCCACAGAGTAGCATGCACCTGCCCTGTGCCCCACAGCAACTCTCTCCGGTGCCCTTCCTCTGTCTCTTGGCTTCGGGATCCTTACATTTCCAGTGTGTCTCCTGGTCACTCTGTAGAAGGCTCTTCCTCTCCATTTGTCTGGTGTTTCCTTGTGATTATACTAAGAAAATATATTTTGGTCCAGAGTGCCATAGCAGAAATGTCTTGTTCCCACTGTACTACAGGCAGGGATTACAGGCTGTCCATTTTCCAGGTGACCCCATTTGGCCAAAGGGGGGGTCTTTCAGGTTCCTTTTCTTCAGTGTCACCACTTTCCCCATCAAATCAAGTATCCTTTGAAGCTATTCAAAGACTCCGTTTCTCAGCTTTGGCTACTGGGATAGGGTTTATTGTTTAATTCTTATTCTAAAAAAGCATAGAAAATATTGTTATAAAAACAGTTAGGTTGAATCTGGTGTGGCAGTGACAGAGCTCTGTGACTCCAGGGGACTGTACTTCAGCCCAGGAGCTGGAGGACAGCCTGAGCAACCTAGTGATGAAAAGAAAAGCCAAACAAAGCCCATCAAAGCACGCACTGTCATCAAGGAAGCACATAAAGAGACCAATTTTAAGTCCTTGGTTATGTCATTTTCTACTGTTCTTGCTCATTTAAGAGAAGTGATTCTTGCAGATGAGCAGCGCTCCCTGGACAGAGCGGGGTGGGCATCCCAGGTCACAGAGTCACTATAGCAAGGGTGCTGATGTGTAGAACTCTGGATGCTGCAGAATGACAGGCTGTTTGGGGTGGTTTGTAGCAACAGTTGTGTGTATGAAGCCAAGTGCATAATCCCAGCTATGTGGAAAGCTGAGATGGGGGATGGAAAGGCCAAGGGTTGGGGAGCTGGCCCAGTAGAGAAAGTGTTTGCTGTGCAAGTGTGTGAACCTGAGTTCAGATCCTCAGGCTCTGTGTAAAACCTAGTGTGTCCGTGTACTCTATCATCTCAGCGCACCTAAGGTGAGATGGGGGATAGAGAGAATTCCAGAAGCTTGCCTGGCATACACAGTGAGAGACCCTGCCTCAAACAAGGTTCAAAGGGAAGACAGGCACTAGGAGTTGTCTTCTGAGCTCCACATATGCACTGGGACACATGTGCACCCGAATTCACACACTCACATTGGGTCTCTCTCTCCCTCCATCCTTACCTCCCCCTACCTCCCCCCCCCCACCATGACATGCATATGTGAGTGAGGCAAAGTGGAAATCAGGAGAAAGAAAGCAGTCAAGGCTTCATGGGATCCTGTCTGGCTTAGTGTTGTTGTCTAGCAAGCTCATGATGAGAAGTTCCCAACGGTTTTCAGCAGACTAACTTGTTTAGTTTGGTGATTTAACAAATCGGTTCTGACTCGGAGATGAGGAGCTGAAGGAGGATATGGAGCTGGAAAGTGAGTTTAACTGACTAGGTAGATGAGAGTCTGCTCACATAGCTGGAAGTGGCGATATGGAAGAGGCAGATCTGAGAGACACAAGGAGGAAGGATGTAGAATGTGCCATGATTGGATGGAAGGCTGAGTAGAGGAAAAAGAATACTCTAGATTGACTCCTGTGATGGACAGTGTTAATTATCAACAAAATCTAGGGCTGGGAAGATGGCTCAGCAGATGAAGACCCTTGCCATCAAGCCTGGTGAGTTCAATTCCCAGAAAGAGAGAGAGAGGGAGAGAGACAGAGACAGATAGAGAGAGAGACAGACAGAGAGAGAGAACTGATTCCTACCAATTATCCTCTAACCTCTACACTCAATAAATAAGTGTAAAAACAAAGACCAAACCCAACTCAAATGCAAAATGTAGGATTGCCTGTGAGTTGGGACACTGGACATGTCCGTGGTGGTGTGCTGGCTAGTTTTATGTCAACTTGACATGAGCTAGAGTCAGCAGAGGGTAGGGAGCCTCAATTGAGAAAATTCCTCCATAAGATCAGGCTGTAAGGCAAGCCTGGAGAACATTTTCTTCATTAGTGATTGATGGGTGGGGGTCCAGCCCAGCCCATTGTGAACAGGGCAATCCTGGCCTGGTGGTCCTGATTCTATAAGGAAGCAGGTTGAGAAAGCCATGGTGAGAACGCCAGTAAGCAGCACTTCTTCATGGCCTCTGCATCTGCTCCTGGCTCCAGGTACCTGCCCTGTTTGAGTTTCTGTCCTAACTTCATTGATTAACTGTGATGTGGAAGTGTAAGCCAAATAAACCCTTTTCTCCTCGTGGTGTTTCATCACCACAATGGTAACTCTAACTAAGACGGGGCAGGGATTGTCATTTGTTGTGTTGTGTTGTTTTGTTTTTTGAGACAGGGTTTCTATGTGTAATAGTCCTGGCTGTCCTAGAACTCACTTTGTAGATCAAGTTGGCCTTGAACTCACAGAGATTTAATTGCCTCTGCTTTCATAGTGCTGGAATAAAGGCATGTGCCCCTCTGTCCAGCTGAGGGGGATTTCTTGTTTATGTTCATTGATGCTGGAAGACCCACCCACTGTGGGTAGAGACATTCCCTACTCCCAACCTTAAGGATCCTGGGCTGTGTAAGAGTGGAGAATATCAACTGAGCACTCATGTGCATGTATTGCTTTCTTCTGCTGACTGTAGACACAGTGTGTGCCCCTGTCCCTTCTGCTGACTGTAGACACAGTGTGTGCCCCTGTCCCTTCTGCTGACTGTAGACGCAGTGTGTGCCCCTGTCCCTTCTGCTGACTGTAGACGCAGTGTGTGCCCCTGTCCCTTCTGCTGACTGTAGACGCAGTGTGTGCCCCTGTCCCTTCTGCTGACTGTAGACGCAGTGTGTGCCCCTGTCCCTTCTGCTGACTGTAGACGCAGTGTGTGCCCCTGTCCCTTCTGCTGACTGTAGACGCAGTGTGTGCCCCTGTCCCTTCTGCTGACTGTAGACGCAGTGTGTGCCCCTGTCCCTTCTGCTGACTGTAGACGCAGTGTGTGCCCCTGTCCCTTCTGCTGACTGTAGACGCAGTGTGTGCCCCTGTCCCTTCTGCTGACTGTAGACGCAGTGTGTGCCCCTGTCCCTTCTGCTGACTGTAGACGCAGTGTGTGCCCCTGTCCCTTCTGCTGACTGTAGATGCAGTGTGTGCCCCTGTCCCTTCTGCTGACTGTAGACGCAGTGTGTGCCCCTGTCCCTTCTGCTGACTGTAGGCACAGTGTGTGCCCCTGTCCCTTCTGCTGACTGTAGACACAGTGTGTGCCCCTGTCCCTTCTGCTGACTGTAGGCACAGTGTGTGCCCCTGTCCCTTCTGCTGACTGTAGACACAGTGTGTGCCCCTGTCCCTTCTGCTGACAGAAACTGCTGTGTGCTCCTGCAGACTTGACTTCCTCACCAGCATTGACTGTAACCTATAGCTGTGAGATGGAATGAACCTCTCTCTCTTAACAATTGCTCTGGTCAGGGTAATTTATCATAGCAACAGGATAAGAAGCTAGAACACTTCCAGCACCCTAAGCAAGAGCTGGATAACAGTGCCTTTTGTGAGAATAAGAAACACGGGATAGTGAAAACTCTAGCTCAGCTATGCACCTACTTTTTCTTCTCTCTGGAAAAAGTAAAAATAGTAGCAAGAATTCATCTGCATTTTACACAGATTCACTTGGTACCCTTTTAGCTCTGCTCACTTTATTACTTGTTTTCTCCAACAACTTTCACATCACATTAACATAACTTTTCCTAAAACATTTGGTGGCAAAGCTGTTTCATTCATGATTCTTCAACTCCAAATACCCGACTATGCATCTCCAACAGCAGGGATATTATCTCAACCAAGTGCAGACAGCAACAACAGAAATTGAATATTGACATGATCCCTTGATCTAATCTACTGTTTGAGTACCAGTTTGAGCAACTGAGCCCCCAAAAGTCCTATATGGTATTTTTGTCTCCTCTAGCATAGTGTCAGGTCTAGGTCAGGTCTTGATTTCAGCTGTCATGCCTCTCCAGCTTCCTTCACCCTACAGAAACACTTTCACATTGAAATATTATTAGCTAACAGTGCAAGCCAGGAAGTTAATTAAAAATTTTCTAGTAGATGTATTTAAAACCCTTTAGAAAGGTTTCAGAATGTAATTTTGCTTGTTTGACTCCATATCTCAGGATCACTGCTAATGGACTAATTTACATTTTTTTTTCTCACCATGCCTTTGAAAACTAGCATGTACCTTACACATCTGGTATATTTGTTTCTCTAAACACATTCTACTTGCTCACCATCCATAAATGGTTGCCATTTTGAATGGTGTGATCTTTCAATTTCTTTGGAAAATAACAATATCACCCTCTTTTCTATTTGTGTGTGTGTGTGTGTGTGTGTGTAAGACAGGGTCTCTTCTTGGTCCAGGCTGTTCTGGAACTTACCATGCAGACCAAGCTGGCTTCTAATTCTCAGCGATCCACCTGTATCTCTGCCTCTTGAGTGCTGGGATCAAGAACATGCCTTATTTCTTTTTTATTAAGTCAGACTGTTCTCATGTTCTGTTTTCCTGCAAAGATCTACAGAAACACCATATTGCCCTAGATAAGGTGTAAGCAGACCCAAAGAAAGGAGTCTGGCTTGGTGGTCCACTGGAGTTACATACAGGAGCATGTGTGAACCTCACGAAGCCACATCAATAAAAAATTCACTCCACCATGGGCAGAGACTCATTGGCTGCATCCCCAAGTCTTAACTCCAGTCAGCCTTTCTAAATGCTGGGGCATCTCCCAAGTGCACCTGGGCAGGATCACGTACAGCTTGGTGATGGGACAGCAAGGAGCTCGGGGCCAGAATCTCGGGATCAGGTCTCATGCCCCACTACTTCTCTGAGAAAATGTTAATGGGCAAGTCTCATGAGTGTCTCCTGAGGACAATTACAAATGGTCTGATTTCAGGATGCCGGTAGCCATGTCTTGCCTAGCAGTCAGAATTCCAGTACAGGGTTCCTCTGCGCTTTTTCACAATGAGACTTTTGATCAACACTACATAGGTCTCTCTTGGGAAGATCACCATTTCAGACAGAGTGTCCACCTGTCCCTTACTGCTGATGGCTGGTATATATGTGTGTATGTGCACGTGTGCAGATACCTGTTCATGTGACCTCAAGCATTGTTCCTGAGGTGCCATTTGTCCTGTTTCCTGAGACAGTCACTCACTGAGCGGAGCTCACTGCTTCAGGTAGGCTGGCTACCTAGCAAGCCCCAGAGATCCATTTCTCTCTGCCTCCTAGGCTGCCCTTGCCAGTGCACACCAGCGCACCCAGATTTTTTTTTACGTGGGTTCAGGGGCATAGAACTCAGGTCCCCATCCTGACACATTAAGCATGTTGCCAGGGGAGCTGTCTCCCTACCCCCTGAGGTGGATTTTGATCATTGTAAAGTATGTGACTTCTCTGCTAACACATGACACTGTGAAAGGATTGAGACTCGCAAACATAACTTGGTCGCACGCTAGGTGAATTACAAGTGAGCCCTCTGTTCCCTTCCCACTACAGCAGCTCTGTCACCTGGACAGTGTGAGTGCCTGCCTGGGCCATGGGCTGCACTGACAGTTCTTGCTCATCTTAGGGGGGTGATTTCCCCCCTGTGGCTCATGGCTGTGGAACAGGGCCAAATGGAGACAAGCAGGCCTTCCCGAAAACTGGCTACCCCTTCGAAACCAGTGCTCTTCAAATATTTGTTCAATATTCTTCAATCCAGCTGGGAAGTTTCCAGAAATGTGAACTACAAACGCACTCATACACTCACAGAGGATCGTTTGCATAACCCATTGCAGTGTTATTTGTAGGAGTGAAAGGTTAAATGCATGAACGTCCATCACTAGGGAACCGGTTAAATAAATCACGGTATTTATAAGCTTGAATAAACCCATGGCCCCCTCTGGGTCTCAGCCTGAAGAGCTTCAGAGTGGCTGTGTGGAGTCAGGACTCTTGACACTGGCCAGCCCGGGCTGTCCTGAGTGAGAATGAGTTACGCTGTGTCTTCTACTGGAGTGACACTGACCAAGTCTCTCCATAGCTTCACCTCAAAGGAATCCAAGGAGCTGACAAGATGGGGCCAGCTGGGAATACCACCTTATACATGGCTCAACAGTCCCCTGCTCTTGGAGAACTGTGCTCCCTGGGCCCTATTTCCCAGACCCTGCTCAAAGTCCTGGGAGTGAGGCAGAGGATCCGAGACGATACACAAAGTCCTTTAGATTCATTCAGGGTGCCTCAGGCCCAGTTTGACTGCCTTTAGAATCCATTAAATGCCCCCTGGGGGGGTTACCTTTATCCTTACACCAACACCATATTGGGTGAGAGGAGAGCTATTCACTAAGATTTAATTACCTCTCTTCTTCCTCCTCCTCTCTTCCTCCTTATCTTCCTCTGCTTTTTTCTACCTCCTCCTCTTCCTCTTCTTCTTCCCCCTCCTTCTTGTTTGATACAAGGTCTTACTCTGAAGTCCTGACTAGCCTCGAACTCATCATGTAGCCCAAGCTAGCCCCCATGCTCCTGTACCTTCCACTCAACACTTCTTTCTTTCTTTGGGGTTTTGTTTGTTGATTTTTGTTTGAACAAGGTCTCACATATCCCAGACTGGCCTCAAACTCAATGTACAGCTGAGAATCCTGAGCTTCCTACCTCCACTTTCCTAGTGCTACGATTGCTACTGTGGGCCACCACTTTAGGTTTATTTGGTGCTGGGGATTGAGCCCAGGGCTTTACGTAAATGACAGGCATCCAAACCCCTCTATAAAAGTGTGTCACGAGGCTTCTTCCTTAAGATGCCTTACCCCTTGTTCACAACCTTCTCCTTTTGGGTCCCAGGTAGGCATCTGGGGTCCCATCCCATGGGAATAGTGGCCACCACACATGGTTACAATGTTGCTTAGGACTCTTCATCTGTATCCCAAGGAAGACTTCCTTCATCCTTGTTGTTCCCAATTCAGGGACCATTGGATCAGAACCCTAATACAAGCTGTGGAGATGCTTCTGAAATTTAGCTGTATAAGATGGAGAGATGGTTCTCTACAAACACTTCTTGTTAAACCCTTTCCTACAAGCAATGGAAAGTGCCAGCACCCAAAATTTAGTTTATTTCTGCTGTCGGTCCCTTGCAATGGTCAAAATTTACTTTAGTCTTGATATTTCAAATATCAAGAATTAGCTTTGCATCAGGCAAGACCATGTTTATGTTGCTCTGTTTACTTCCTAGGAACCAGTCTTTTATTTGATTTACTAATATCATTTTATCCATATAACATTTAGATTTCTTTTATTGTGAGGTTTCTCATAACAAGAAACAAAAGAGCCATTCATTCTGGACCTGTTAAAAAGCCTTCACTATCTGTGCTCCCACTTGCCTTACCAAGTGGGAAAATCCTTCCCAGAGTGCGTTCAATAATCCAGCTCTAACCCCAGGCCTGGACGTGTCTGTGTCTGTGTGCGTCTTCCTGCCTGAGTGCACCTTGCTGTATCTCATCTTGCCTGTGATTTCCTTTAGCTATCACGTTCCATAAACTTCTTAGGTGCTCCCATAGGTATTTCCTGAATCACAAGGTTTACGGCAGGAGTTTTGGAGTATTTTGCACAGATCTCTCTGACCTTTGCACCCACCCTGGACTCTGCATGTGTTCAGAGTTCTTCAAACGCATTTGTGCTCAGTGGCCCTTTCCTGGGCAGACTTGGAAGGCAGCCCCTCACTGTTTCTGGGATCCTGCAAAGGTTTTCTCAATTTGCTTTCTCTGGAATTTTACTTCTCTTCTTCTACTGGACTTTGTGGAAATGTGAACATCCTTTCTGGTCCAGAGGCATCTGGAGTATGGACCTTTCTTTTCCTTTTTAAGAATAACCAGCCTTGGTTTTCTGCAATATGAATGAGTTTCCCTATCACACACATCTCTTGTAGTGAGGGATCCAATCATCTTTCTCGAAATCTCATTGGTTTTTATGAGCTCTACCCTTTTGTGGAAAGAGATACAAAAGTCCTGATATCTAAAGCCCCCCCCAACTCCTCTCCTTCCAGGCTCTTTGATCCCCTCACTTCTTCCTGTCCCATGAATCCCTTGCCACTCTCTGACTAGCCTGCCACCCTCCACCTAGGCTGCTGTTCTCTGAGTCCATGGCCTCCTAGTGCCCAAGGGACAGTCCTGAACACCCTATATTGCAGGCTCTCTGTCGCTGGGAGAGCTGGCTGGTGGGGCTCATGCCCCACGTCACTGTTGTGTAATCCCAGCCCCAGCTAAGCAAAATCCCAGCCCTTCCCTTTCCCACTCTGCATCCATTTCAGGCTTCTGCTGCCTCCCATGTGCAGAGGGAAAGAATGTGACTTCATGCATGAGGCATCTGAATCCAGGGGTGCCCAGAGTTCCCACCCAGGTGGCTTAAAGCCCCCTCCCTGTGCCCCTCTTTCCAGCCAGGAGGGATGTGCAGGACAGCCAGAGGAGGGAAGGAACACTTCACTTAAGAGAAAGGGGCAGAGGGGAGAGGAAGTGAACTTGGATAGACACTCACTTCATGTAAAGCATTCCCCAAACTGGAATCCCATACACAGAGCCCCACACATGTGTTCACCCTGACTGGAAACCCTCCCCCAACCCACACTCCCTCCAGCCCTACAAATGCATAAATAAGTCTTCTTCATCCTCATGCCCCAGGGCAATCTCTGGGGCAGATATGAACCATCTGAACCCTGCAGTCCCCACAGAAAGGGTGGGGCCAATGGATCCAGGGAATCCCATCTTCAGAAATCCCAACTGGTCCTGAGATGGCCACCATGGCAGTTCACTGGGGACCCAGGAGCCTTCTCCTGTCCCGAAAAAAACTTAATCTCCACGTGGTGTCTGAGGACCCTACATGGTACTATTCCTTAGGGGTCTTTGGGGTGCCCATGGTTCCAGGGGCCCTCATTTCTTAAAAGGAGGCAGCACACATCTCCCCAGCTATGGGAGAAAATGAGCCTTAGGAAGGATCAGTAAAGAAGTGGCCCTGTCCTGTCCTTCCTCATGCCCTGTGGGGCTGTTCCCTGCTGGCCAGATGCCAGCTATGAAAGTGTTTGTAGGAGGGTCAGGTAGATGGTTCCTTCCATGCTCTTGCTCAGTCAGAAGGCTTTCTTTTTAGACTTCTTTCTAGGACACCTCTTGGTGTCCTTTGTGTGAGTCGCAGAATAAGATTCTACCATGGGTCTGAATGCAGCAGAGTCACCTAGCCACATTGATGAGTACAAAAAGAACGTGTGTGGCTAAAGCTGCTGCTTCCCTACTAGGTGCTCTCTGCTTCCCTTCCCCTCCCTCCCCTGCACACCCCTCACCGCATCATAATAAGAATAGGGTATGCTGGTATTCAGTTTTCTTTCTAATTCTCCTTTAATATGGATTCTAACCCACTAGCAGTGCCCATGTTCAGGGTAGATTTTCCCTGCTCAGCAAAACATCTTTGAAACACTTTTGAAGACCTGCCCTAGGTGGGCAGCTTGAGTAATTATAAATCCAGTCATACTGACAATGAGGATTAACTATCATGGGGTCTCAGACTGGTATTAAACTCCTTATGTAGTCCAAGCTGGCTAAAAACCTTTGGTTCTCTTGCTTCATCCTCTTGAATGCTTGGATTTTTTTTATTAATTTATTTTTTACATTCCAATCCCAGTTCCACCTCCCTCCTCTCTTCCCACACACACCCCACCTCCTATCTGCTCCTTGGAGAGGGTCAGACCTCTCCTATGAAGTCTACTAAGTCTGTCCCATCATCTCGTTGAGGCAGGATCAAGGCACCTCCCCATCCACCACACCCCTGTGTCTAGGCTGGGCAAGGTATCTCTCCATACAGAATGGCTCCACTAAGTCAGTTTGTGCATTAGCGTTAGATCTTGGACCACTGTCAGTGGCCTCATATATTGTCCCAGTCACACCATTGTCACCTATATTAAGGGAATCTAATTCAGTCTTATGCAGGTTCCCCATTTGTCAGACTTGAGTCAGTGATCTCTCACTAGCTCAGGTCTGTGGGTTTCCCCATCATGGTCTTGACTCCTTTGCTCATATTATGCTTGCTGTCTTTGAAAATAATAATAAAAAAAGATTTATTTTATTTTATGTGTGTCTGAATGCATGTATATGTGCCGTGCGTATGCAGTACTTGTGGATACCAAAAGAGGGCACCAGCTCCTCTAGAACTGGAGTTACAGGCAGCTGTGAGCTGTAGTCTGCGTCTTGGGAACTGGATCTAGATCCTCTCATCTTGAGCAAGTGCTCTTAACTGCTCTCTCCATCTCCGCATCCGCGTGTTTTGAAACTCTGCTCACCAAAGCTCTTGTAGCAGGGTACACTGGTGGCACCTCCCTTCATGCCTTCCTCGGCAGCTGTGTATATAGCAAGTTTGTCTCTCCTGCAGTATTTAGTTTGAGCATTTTCTTTATTAGCTTCTCGGGATTCCTTCAGCAGGAACTGTGATTCCCGTAAACATATTCCTGTTACGCATCGGTCCATGGCTTTGTCATAGCTCTTAACACTTTTAGTTCACGTTGTTGCTTGTTTCCCCCAGTGATGTCACGCACTCTTCCCAGGATAAAAGCTGAATATTAATACATTTACATACATTCATTCCTCACGTGGTGCCTGGTTCCTTTTAGCCATACAGTAACTGTTAATTGACTTGGTTTTCTGTGTCATAAGGAGAAAGACAGCCCATGTAGACACTGAACAAACTGAGACATAGGAAGCACCTCAATGCTGTGAGGGTCAATATTCGAGATTCTTCTCAGGGACTCAGGCGAGGTGACAGGTTCACGAGTGGTCTTCTTCTGTCCCTCTCATAGCTTTACTCCCTTACCTGTCGTGGTAACAGTCAGTGCCCCTATATGGAAGAAGCTTTGGATTCTGGAACAATTGAAATTCAAGATAAACCTCCCACCCCAGGAGAAGCAATTGGCCAACAGACTGTAACAGCTGCCACCTTCACTCCGTATTTAGTCTGATGTCACAGAGGCAGCAGGGAACTACAACAGAAAAGAGCACTCAGGGGACAACTAAAGGGACAGCCAGTGTGCACTCCAGTGTGTCGTGGCCACATGAGGGGCAGGAGGAGGAGAGATCCCGTCTACTCTAGTTTTGCAAAAGAATATGAAGACCTGGATTTCAAAACCAAATGAGAAATCCCCTGGTTTTAAACATTGGCTCAACTTGAAAATAAATGAAAGCAAACTGTGAGTGCCAAATGAAACACACCTGCGGGTTTTATAGGCCAGTGGGTAGGCAATTTGAAAGCCCCAAGTTAGAAAGGATATAAAGCCAGGGCTGGAAAGTGAGTAGCCGTAGGCAGAGATTGAAGCCAGGGCATGAGGGAAATGTTCAGGCTTATTAAGGAGACCAACTGGCAATGCGGGCCACTGGAGGGCTGTAAATGCGATCAAGTTTCTGTTTAAGAGGACTGTTCTGGTTGGGAAAGGATCCATGGTGTAAGGAGGAAGGCGTTTTAAAATGACGGTGACACACCCGTGAGTTGTGCCAGGGCCCGGTGTCCAGCGCAAGCTCTGGGCAAGGACAGGATGCATTTGAGAGCAGCTCTGCAGTTAGACTAAAAGTCTCAGTCACACGCCCTTTTCTAAAGAGAGAAAATAAAGACTGACTTTTTTCCATTTCTGGGTATGTATGTATGTATGTGTGTGTGTGTGTGTGTGTGTATGTATGTATGTATGTATGTATGTATGTATGTATGTATGTATGCTACATGCCACATGTGTGCCCAGGGTGTCAGATCCCCAGAATTACAGTGAACAACACATGGGAGCTGGGAACTGAACTCAGACCCTCTGGGAAAGCGGCCAGTGCTCTTAACCACCGAGCCATCTCTCTATTCCCACATGTCCTTTTCATAAACAATCTTGGTTCTGGCAGCACTTGAACTTAGGACTTCAGGCATGCTAGGCTGGCACTCTACCACTGAGAGATACGCCCAACTATATTTTTCCAACTTTTAAATTTTGAGACAAGGTTTCAGTTGAATTTGAACTCATTCTGTATCCCTGGCTAGCCTTGAACTTGTAGACTTCCTAGCTCAGTCTCCTGAGTAGCTCAGATTACAGACATGCACCACCAGATACAGATTTCCCTTCCTTCTTTCTTCCCTTCCTTCCTTGTTGTTTCTTTTGAGATGAGATCTTGCTATGTAACTGGCCTCAAACTTACCAGCCTCCAGCTCCAGGTTTGAATAAAGTAGAACAGCCACGTACCATCACGCCTAATTTAATCCTTTTATTTACTGATATTTCTTCGTGTTTTCATATTGTTGAGGATAAAACCCAGGGCCTCACACCTACTAATTAGGTGCTGTGCAACTGACTCCAAATTTAATGCTGCGAAAACTATTCTTAGCTCTCAGCTGTGCACAATTCAGTTCTCACTGGTCCATATGGTCGATAACTATACCTTGCAGCCTTCTGGTATTTTCATGAAATAAAAGGATGAAATAAAAACATTATAAACACACACGGAGTTTAATGAATTCTATTTATATATGGCAATCAAACAACACTCATGGCTACAAAAATAGCTGATTAGAAGCTTTAACAAAGGAAAAATCCCATTTAAAATAGCAACAAAAATAAAATTCTTGAATAAACTTAACAAGAAATATGCAAGATTTATAGTCTGCAATTTTAATGCAACCAAAGGACACAAAAGCTTAACGATGCTAAAATATACCATGTTCTTAGATTCTTATCATCATAAACCTGTCAAAGATAGGGAACTGATAAATTTCATGTGATCCCAATAAAAATACCAAAAGGATATTCTAGGGGGAACTAAATATCTAGTATTAAAATTCATGTGGAAAAATGATCAAGAGTAGCCAAGAAATTTGGGGGGAAATTAGAGTTGCAAGGAAGGGCTAAAGCTACCATGTTTAAAAACTAATTGTTAGTCCTCAATAATGAAAGCAACATGAATGGAAAGATCAGTCGATCCCAGGGAAAAAACCCAGAAGCAAGTTCAAGGGTATGAGAGGATGCTGTGTGCTGCTTATTGGTATTAGCTCATGCACAGCCATCTGAAGAAACAGCAGCCACAACTACACCCATGTAAGTGACTGCAAGAAGGAATCTCTCCGAAAATATTGTATTATGATTCATAACTGCGGCAATTAAAATAATTTTACAGTTGAGAACCACTGCCTTAATATATAAAATGATATAACTAATAAAGATAAACAACCACAACCTAATGGGGACAAAAAGTCAAGAACAGGAAGAATTGACAGAAAAGAGAACTATTGCTACATTACCCATTGGCCAGGCAAAATGTGATCATCGGCACAATAGTGGCAAATCAGCTATGGGGGTAACCAACTGCATTCTGATTAGGACTGAAGCCTGCTCCACAGGGTGGAATTGGCATCTGGCAGTATAAACCTGGTCAAAAGCCCATGACTGCAGAGCTGCTGTTTTGCTAAACGAACCATGAAGATTGTCTTTGAAATAATTATGTCTATCCCTATAGGTCAGTGCTATTGTCAGTTTTGGTCAGCAAACCTTTTTGCAATAGATGATGGTAACTACATAGACTCATAACTGGTCAGGGTGCTGAGAATAAGTGATTATTTTTTGGCTCAATCATAAATGGGACATTGAGATCATGTTTTCCAAGGCTTAAAGAACATGGTAGAAGAGTGTCTGGAAAGAATGTGAGTACTGGAGTGTTGTGGAACACTGTCTTCCAGGTATGCTGTGGCCAAAGCACATTGAAACTTACAGAGCTATGATTGCTCATGCAAGATTGTATGTGTCAACATCGTATCATGGAATGGGGAGGAACTCAAGAGGCCTTACCTTCCCTAAAGATCTTTAAGCAGTTGATGCCTGCTAGGCAGAGAGACATTTTCTTCACTGGTTGAGCCACAGGTAAGGTGGAAATAATCTCTCATTCTTGCAAATGAGTTGCTGGAGAGAAGGCTCAGAAGTTAAGAACACTGGCTGTGTTTTCCAGAGGATCTGGGTTCAATTCTCAGCACCCACATGGCAGCTCCCACCTAACTCTCCAGGGCTTCTGACACCCTCACACTGACATGGATGCAAGCAAAATACCTGTGCACATAAAATAAAAATTAAAAAGAAAAGTATTAAAAGACATGAAAGAGGAAGGGGGCCTGGAAAGAGGAGCAGTAGGAATGAGAGAGAGACAGAGAAGGTAGTGACTGAACGTGATCAAAAGCATGCATACAGACATAATGACACCCATTACTATGTGTAATATATGCTAATAAAAACATGAAAATGAAATCCGGGTGGTGGTGGCCCACACAGGTCTTTAATCCCAACATTCAGGAGGCAGGCGCAGGCAGATCTCTGTGAGTTTGAGGCTAGCCTGGTCTAGATAGCAAGTTCTAGGACAGCCAGGTCTACACAGAGAAACCCTGTCTTGGGAAACCAAAAAACAAAGAAAAAAGACAAAAAAACAAAACACAACAACAAGAAAACCAACATGAAAATGGAAATCCCAAAGCCCTTGAACTTGTAGGAAGATAAAAAAAGATGCTAACTCCATTTGTTATGAAAGAAAGGTAATCTAAAGCTGTAAGAACACCATCTTTTCTTCTAGAAGATTGATTGTTTCTTTTGTCTTAAATTTGATAGCTCACTCATGAGGATGTGAGAAAATGGACATTCAGATACTCTTGATCAGAGGGCAAACATTTGTGACAGGGTCTCACTGTGTAGCCCAGGCTGGCCTTAGACTTACCCTCATGCTTTGGCCTCCTGGATGCTTGGGGTTATAGTCAAGTACCACCATATCAGCATCAACCATTTTATTTATTGAAAAATAACCACCTGGGCAGTGGTGGTGCATGCCTTTAATCCCAGCATTCAGGAGGCAGAGACAGGATCTCTGTGAGTTTGAGGCCAGTCTGATCTATAAAGGAAGTTCCAGGACAGCCAACACTATGCAGAGAAACCCTGTGTCAAAAACCAAATAACAAGAAGAAATCCTTCTCCAAACTATAAAAATTACAAACTCACCTATCCTTTGAATAGACTATTTCATTTCTAGGCATCTAGTCTGTAAACATATTTGCAGTTTGCATCCATAAAATATGACATTATATATCATTTATTACATCGGGAGCAGAGCCCAGTGCATTGGTGAACATTCAGGCTAAGACAGGAACTTCTGCAAACATAAATTCTAAGTCAGGCTAGACGGCATGGTGAGACCTCTCAGAAACAGAGAAATGGAAGGGAAGGAACACGGAAATATACAAAATGCTTTGCCATATAAAAAGCAAGATGGAGAACAATAATGTACCAACACTTGAATGAAATACAGTTTGTATATTTGGGAGAGAGGGAGGGACAGATAGGAAAAGGAGAAGCAGGCAACTGGTTGTTTTTTGAAGAAGCCAGGAAGGAGAGGTGTAAAGTATAACAATTTCTTTCCACTACTTAGTTTTTGGTACCCTACACATATAGACTCCATCAAAAACTAATTATATAGCAGAGAATGAAAACCTCCGGGAAGAAAAATAAAATCATAATCTCACTACTAACAGCTGGGAATGTCTTTCCCACTCTCATTCCCCCCAGGGACTATAAACTCAGGGTGGCTGGTGTGTTAAGCTCACCCCACACACAGCTTTGTGTCTTGAACATCTCTTTCTCTGTTGTGTCATGAACACCTGCCCATTTCTCAACACAAAATGCATTCTAGAACAGTCTTGTGGTTGTTTACTGGTTCAGGACTGGGCCCTGCTGGGTCTTGAATTCAGCATCTCTGGAGGACTGTCCTGGGCAGACACACACTGGGAGCATCTGCATCTCCACCTCCCAGTCTCTTTCCAGAGCCAATGGGAGAAAGGAGCCGAGCTCAGCCTTCTTACCAGCTCTGAGATCCTCAGGGAGCAGGACAGAGAGAGACAGCTGCCCTCCTTGCTTCTTACAAGCGCTGGCAGAAGCAGTCGCAGGCAGAGAAGATTTATTGTGGCTGTTGGTTTCATGCAATTTCAGTCCATCACAGTGAGGAAGGCAGGAGCCATTCTGCTCCTCCAAGCGGAAGAACTCGGTGGCCACTTGTTCACAGGGCACCAAAGCCAGAGTGGAAGGAGTTGGACTGAAAGCTCCAAAGCTCTGTCCCCAGTGGCACCGCCTACCACCAATGACACCCCTGTCCCCGGTGACACCCCTGTCCCCAGTGACACCCCTGTCCCCGGTGACACCCCTGCCCCAGTGACACCCCTGCCTCCGGTGACACCCCTGTCCCCGGTAACACCCCTGTCCCAGTGACACCCCTGTCCCAGTGACACCCCTGTCCCCAGTGTCACCCCTGTCCCCGGTGACACCCTGTCCCCGGTGACACCCTGTCCCCGGTGACACCCCTGTCCCCGGTGACACCCCTGTCCCCGGTGGCACCCCTGACCCCAGTGGCACCCCTGTCCCCGGTGACATGCCCACCTATAGTGATAGCCTCCTACCCTTGTTGTAGCGCCCACCCCCAGTGTACTCTTAAACCCCCAGGACACCTCCCCCTACTCCCAGTGACAGCCCCTAGCCCAGTGGCACCCCACCACTAGCAGCAAGGCCACAACACCTCCCAAAGGTGGCAGTCTTCTAAAACAGCATCCTCAGCTGTGGACAAAATGTTCAACCATTGAGCCTGTGGGGGACATATCACATTTAAACCATAACACCACACACGCGCTGGGAGAAATGCGGTGGTGGAGCCATAGGAAAACAGCAACCGTCCAGGAAGGCGTGTGGCCCCCTAAACCCCGAGGGAAGTAACGGACGAGAGATCCCAGCCAGCCTGGAGAATCATAGTCAAAGCTAAGAACAAGAAATCAGAGACTTTGCCTTACTAGAGTCCGTCTTGGTTAGGGTTACTGTTGCTTTGATGAGACACCATGATCAAAGCGACTTGGGGAGGAAAAGGGCTTGGCTTACACTTCCACATCACTGCTCATCATGGAAGGAAATCAGGACAGGAACTAAAGCAGGGCAGGGACCTAGAGATAGGAGCTGGTGCAGAGGCCATGGACAGTATGCCTATTGGCTTGCTCCCTCTGGCTGGCTCATCCTGCTGTCTTACAGAACCCAGGACCACCACCCACAATGGACTGGGTCCTCCTCCATCAGTCACTAATTTTAACAATGCCCACAGGCTTGCCTACAGGCTGATCTTATGGGAACATTTTCTTGAGGTTGCCTCCTCTCACATAACTTCAGTTTGATCCAGTTGCCATAAAAATTATCCAACACAGTCACTCACAGAAGCACTGAGAGATCTCGTAGTTCAAAGAGTCGATTTAATGCACACTTGTGGAGAACATACATGACTAGGTATCTATAACGAATGAGATATATCCTTTTCCCTAATGTCCTCAGAATTCACCAAGAATTGCCAAACAGTGCGGTGGCTGCTCCTTAAAGGGACACACCAACAGGCTGCAGAGATGTCTCCATAGATAAATGGGTAAAATGCTTGTTGTGCATGGGGACCTGAGTTCAAAACCCCAGAACCCACATTTAAGTCAGATGGTAGTGCCCATCCCAGCAGTCCTACGGTGAGATGAGAGGCTCACACAGGACACTTTCAAGACTCTTACAAGTCAGCTAGCCCTCTCTGTACAGTGTTTCAACATGGTGAGGAGTAAGGGAAGATACCTGAGGCTATCTCATGACTTCTACATATGGTAAACACATGGCCTCTCTCTCTCTCTCTCTCTCTCTCTCTCTCTCTCTCTCTCTCTCTCTCTCTCTCTCTCTCTCTCTCTCTCCCTTCCCCTCTCTCCCTTCCCTCTCCCCTCTCTCACACCCTCTCTCACACACAGAAATATTAAATAAATAAATAAATAAATAAATAAATAAATAAATAAATAAATGCAACAGATATCAGGAAGCTGTTGTTGGAGGTCTCCCCAGCTGGACCATCTAAGAGGCTGGTGCTGGGATAATGGGGCTTGCCCAAATGTGATGCTATAAGGAGCAGACCATGGACTGTTTGACATGCATCTTGAACGGTGATCCCACCATGCATTCTCCAAAGGCTGAATGAAACAAGTATTTGAAAACATGGCCCTAGGAAGCAAAGAAGGGACTAGTACGTAAGAATGTTTTGCATTGGACCCTGCTGGGTGCTGACAACAGCTGTAACACAGGGTCTGAAGGACAGAGGATGAAGAAGCATTTATTTCTCACTCCTCAAGACCAGCTTGTGTCTATGTGAGTGGGTCCTGCAGACACAGGACAGCTGTGGGGGTGGGCGCAATGCAGAATCTGTTTGCCCTGAGGAAGCTGGGCCAAGGGGATTCAGAATTCCAGTAAAGGTGTTTCTGAGCACCTTAGGAGGCTGCGGAGGCAAAGATCCTGGGATGGAAAGATCATCCTACCAAGGGCTTGCCCCAGGGTCCTCGGAGGAGCGTGGCGTGTGTGAGAGGCTGGAGCTAGTATGCTGTGGGAGCCACCAACAAAGAGTGTGCCATCCAGGCTAGCCTTTGGTGGCACAGAGGTTGATAGGACGCTGCTTTCCCTTCTGAGAAACCAAGTACAGGATTGCATCCTCCCTGGGAAGGATGCAGAAGAGCAAGACAAAGAAATCCATTTGCTTCTCATCTCCAGCTCACTCAGGGCGAGACAGGGCTCTTTTAGATGTGTAATGCATGTATAATTCAAGGTGACTCCCATTTTATTGAATACTTCTAGGTACCAAGGGCTGTGCTAATTACCTTGTATGTTATTTTATTCAGTGATGTCAATGATCTTATGATACAGGCATGAATCTTATCCATCTGTTGTGTCAGGCACATCACATACTGTATCTGGGAATCACAGACAGCTGGAAATACACTTAAAGCCCAGAATTCAGAATCCTTAATGGCCTCTATGGCCACATTCTGCTTGCCACATCTGTGTCTTATGGGTTGGAGAGACAGCTCAGTGGGTAAGTGTTTGCCACATAAGCATGAGAACCTGAGTTCAGATCCCCATCACTCATTATAAAAAAAAAAGAAAAAAAAGAAAAAAAGTTGAGTTCAATGATGCATGCTTATGATGTAAGCACTAGACAAGGTTCCCAGGATAGGGTCAGGTGGATCCCTGGAGTTCACTGGCCAGTCTAGTTGAGTAAATGAATTCTGGGTCCAGGGGTTCAGTGAGAGATACTGTCTAAAAAAAAAAAAAAGGTGGGTTTGAGCAATGGCTCAGAGGTTAAGGGCACCTACTGCTCTTGCAGAGGACCTCAATTGAGTTCCCAGCACCCACATGATGGTTCAGAGCCATGCATAACTCCAGTTCCAGAGGAATCCAATTGCTTCTTCCGACTTCCTTGGGCACCAGGCACATAAGTGCTACACATACATATATGCAAACAAAAGCACTCACTCACATAAAATAAAAGTAAGTAATAAGATGGATAGTGACAGAGAAAGACACCCAACATTGACTTCTGTGCTTCCACACATATGCACATGTACACGAACATGAACACATATTCATGAACCCCTCTGTGTACACACAGGAAACAGGTTTGGAAGCCTACAAGTCCAAAAGGGAGATGTGGGGTAGGGCTGCATCCTGCTGAACCTGCCTTGAAGGAGGCGCCGTCCTTGCTTCTTCCGGCAGCTGGTGATTTGCTGAGAATCCTCAGCCCCGCCCACTCAGTGCTTCCATGGCCAGCCAGCTGCACAGCATCCTTCCTTGTGTGTCTGTGTCTGTGCTTCCTCTCTTCTTCATCCTCAGCTATCAGTAGAGTTACGTTAAGACTCCTGGGCTGGAGAGATGGCTCAACAGTTCAAAACACTGTTCTCTCACAAGACTCGGTTCAATTTCTAAACCCACAAGATGGCTCACAATCATCCCTGCCTCCAGTTTCAGGGAATTCAATGCCCATTTTTGGTCTCTGAGGGTACCAGCTAAGGACATGGTGCATAGACATACATGCTGGCAAACATTCATGTGCATAAAATAAAATATACAGATCTTAAAAAAAAATAAAAAGATCAGCCTATACTGGCAACAGCCTCAGCTAATTCTACATGCAGCCACTCTACTTCCAAATGGGGTCATATTGTGAGACTTAGACACACTTGCTCCTTATGTGTTTAATAGATGGATGTCCACAAGAAGGCCGGTGTGGACTATAATGGAGGTGTGGTCGGTTCTTTTCATCCCCTTGCTTGCTTAGAGTTTTGATGGTATGCTTTCAGAATTGATCAATTTTTTTCTTTCTCAACAAGAATCCTTGCAAAACAAGTCATTTCCATGTGCATTCAGTGAAATATGTCCGCCTTCTTCAGCTGTGCCTGTTTTATCCACACCCAGGGTAATAGACCACCATTTGTTGAATTCTATTCCAGTCCCGTGGAGTATAAAATGTCATCATCCCCATCTCCAGGATGGAATGACTGAGGCTCAGGAGGAGGGTATAGCAAACCCTCTCAGTAAGTGACTCTAGCCCACCCAGAATTTGACTCCAGAAAGATTTCACTTTTCATGAAAATAACCAATTTTTCATTGCATTTACATTATAAAAACATGTGTTCATCATAAGTGCTTTCAAAGGACGCAGACTGACATGTGGGGAGATGGCACAAACTCTCCTCCGAGTCTCAGTTACTTCCAGGCTTGACTCTCTCCCAGGGCTCTTCCTCTCCGACATCTGTTCTCTATGTTTTCTGTCACATGTGTACATCTCTGCCTATTTTTAGTGCTTGCTTTTTATTTACATAAAGAGAATTTCACTCTCCATGTTGCTTTGGTACTGACATTTTCCACTTAACAACACCCTGGAGATGGGTTTTTTTTTCCCTGTGTCAGCGAAGCTCACTCTAATCCTGAATGTTCCAGAACAACAGAAGGGCCAGTTACTGCCACCGCTGCCTCGGGTGTCTCTTCTGACCAGCACCCATGCTCAAGCCAGCCTGAGGATTATCAATCTTCCCCTTTTCTCTGCTTCTTTCTTGAAATGGGGTAGGAGGGGGCCGGGGATTGAACCCACAGCCTCCAGCTTGCTAGGCACACATTCTACCGCTGAGCGGTGTCATCAGTCCCGCAGCTTCTGATTTTGAGCAAAGTGTGTCATGCACCTCAATTGCTGTCTAGTGTTGTGGAGCATAGGAGTCCTCACCACTGGGTAACGTGCTTATTGTAACATGCTTATTGTAACGTCCTCATTGCAAGCATGAGGACCTGAGTTGGGATCTCTTACACCAACATAAAAAGCTGAGGCTGCTGTCTGTGATCCCTGGGCTGGAAACACAGACTGCGGCAATCCCTGGGGCTTCCTGGCCAGCCAGCCTAGTCCAGTTTAAAACACAAGGTGGACTGCCACTGCCACTCATGTGAACATCTACGTCTGCTACTGTAGTTTAAATGTGAAGTGTCCCCACAGGTTCATGTATCTGAACAGTTTGTCCCAGCTAGCAGATGTTTGGGGCACACTGTAGAACCTCTAGGAGGTGGGACATGACTAGAGGAAGTCAGTCACCCTCACATGGATCCTTGGAGATATATTACCCTGGCTGCTTTCTGTCTCAAACCGTGAACCTAAATAGATCTTTTATTCCCTTCAGTCAGTTCTGTTAGGCGTTTTGTCTCAGTTGCAATAACAGGATGGTCCCCAACATCTGAGAACTTCCATAAGACAATCTCCTCCAGGAGAGACCCCTGGGATTCTTCCTGTCCTGCCCTGCAGTGGGATGCCACTGCCTTCCACAGTCACTCTAGGTGCCCTCTCTAGGACAGTGGCTGTATCTGGGATGATTCTCAATAAATACCAGCCTGGGCCTCACCTCCAGGAAATCTGATTTAACTGGATGAGGTTTGGACCAAAGTGTTGAGATGCTTCTGGACAATTCCTGCAGGTAAATCAAGTTAAGATCTACTTACTGACAGGGGCTGGGAAGTTGGCTCAGTGATTAGGAGCACGTGTTGCCCTTGGAGAGGAGCAGCTTTAGTTCCGGGCACCCACATGGTAGTTTACATCCATCTCCAGTTCCAGGGCATCTAACTCCCTCTCCTTGACTTTACCGGCACTAGGCATCCACTTGGTACACATACATACATACATGCATGCGGACAAAGCATTCGTACACATAAAATAAAGTAAGTTTTTTAAATTTCTTACAAGAAAAATAGACCAAGGAGCTCTTCCACACCCCAATTTGAAACCTGAAGAGGGAAAATGTATACACAGAAGAAAGGTGAGGGGGACAGAGAAAGAAAAGTAGGAAGTAAAGACGGGACAAAACTCTTCCCACAGAGGCCGAGGCTGCGCATCTCCAGCCCCTGAGGATCCCACTGTTAAGTTCGAAACCTCCCTCCCCACCAGCTGCCTGAGCGCCTTATAATCCGAATGATTCCTCCACCTGGCGCCCATGCGCTGTCTCGCTCCTCTAGCTACACTGTCTCTCTATGCTCTTTCTCCACTACTGTGTCCTGTCTCCCTAGCTCTGATCCCTTGCAGTCAGCTTCTCTCTCTCTCTGTTCTGGACTCCTCCAGATCTTCTGGATCTTTTCTCACTCTTGCCTACAACAAAAACCTTCCCACTAACGGAGCAGTGGTGCCAGCGGTTTCTTTACTGCATCCCATCCTATAGACTCTCCAGATTCCTGCCTTTCCTAGGGCTACAAATCCACCTGGGCATCTCTTGACAAACTCTCTCCCCCTTGAAGGCCCAACTCCCTATCAGCAACCCAGCCTTCGTGTTTAAGAAGACCTGCAGTGTGGAGACACTAATCTGTGTGATGAATGTTGGTGAAATCGTGACGATATACATGGGTACAGCCGGCAAAATTCAGAGTTAATTACACTTGACTGACCGTGTGTTATGTACCTGAGTCTGCTCACTTGCAGCTGGCCACACTATTGCTGATGGCAATGGATGGCTGCCAAGAAATGGAACAAGCAAATGCTGGCCAGAATAGCAGCAAAGAGGAAGCCTTCCCCCGGGGCTGGTGATGCGTAAACTGATGCAGCCACTATGGAAACAGCAGGGGGTTCCTCACAGAACAGAAGCTACCTACTACTATGATGCCTAACGCTGTACACACCGGAAGGGTTCTAAGTCTGCATACTACAAGGATACTTGCACACCCATGATTCACACTAGCCAGTTATGATGCCATCATCAGACACAGCATGAAGGCAATTGGCTCTTCATACTCAATGGAATATTACACAGACATTAAGAAGAATGAAATCATGTCAAGATTTACTCCTCAGGTAAAGTAAGCCATGCCTCTCATGTGTAAAATCTAGACTTTTTAAAAGGTCATGAAAGCAAAAGACTCTCCAGAGACAGGAAGGAGACCAACAGGAGGTGGGGGGCCCGCAGGAGGGTGGGTACTGAGAGGATGGATACGATCAAAATGTGTGGCATATATGTATGAGAATGTAATAATGAAACCCATTGTTTTGTTCAGTGAATGCACACTAATGAAAAAAAGAGATGTTAATGATTAATAGGGGCACCTGAGAGGGGCAGGGTCCCACGCATGAAACTCCCTTCACTCTGCTCAATATATTTTCTTGTAAAGACAGAACTGCAACAAAACTAGAATGTGTTATTAGGAAAAGACACACACACACACACACACACACACACACACACACACACACACACACACACACACAAACCTCCACAACCTGAAATCAGCATCCCCCAAGAGGCTGGTGGGGCCTTTTCTTTAGATAGGGAAAGGACAGGATGATTGAGGCCCTATAAATACCTTGAACTTCCAAAAATAAATAAACACAGGTGCACTCACCCCAACAGCCCCAACACTGGTTGAGCACCACCGAGGTGCTTCCCACCTGCATCTGTGTCCTCTGGCTCCTGCACCCACAGAAGGGACTGGAGTGGCTCACAAGTCACAGCCCTCTTCACCTCCCTCCTCCTCCACGTTTTTCCTAAGGCCACACAAGGGTGAAGGACTTCCTAGTGGTGGGAGCCCCTGCTCTTTACCTTTCTCCCCCAACATTTCCGGGCCCAAGACTTCTTTTTCAAGGGAGGTTAATCTGATTAGAGCGGAGGTGCTAATAACTTAAATGAATGCCATTAAAGAGCCGCAGATAACATCTGCCTGTAAACCTGGCCTCTGAGAAGCCAGCAGCTGGAATGTCAAGCATCTGGCTGGCTCAGGGCTGGGGGAGGGGCTTATCCCAGGCTTTTGGGAGTCCCCTGCTGTCCCCGCAATAATCCCTTCTTTAGAGCTGTGGTGTGTGGAGTGCAGTGTGATTCAATAATGACTCTTTGGAGGGTTTCTGTGTTAGACACAGGGCTTGGCTGTCTGCATCCATCATATCTCCCAAGTGCTGGGATTCCAGGCTTGCTCCAATGTGCCTGGTTTACACTGTACAAGAGGCTAAACCCAGGGCCGTCGTCTGCATCTGTGTGTGCTACACTCATATGGGATGGGTGGGGCATAGTGTTTGTTGAACCCAATATGGCCGTATGCTGTGAGTTATGTGGTATGATACATGTGAGTGTTAGTGTCACCAGTCATCAAGGAGTTTTTCACTCACATAGTTTCTCACTGACCAAAATGTCATTCTGTGACAAAGGGGTATACTAGTACTAACTTTTGTTACTAGCAGTTGAGAGCTGGCCAAGCATGCCACCTAGCCTTGCTATCAGTTATAGGAAACACAGTACCTTGTATCTGCAACGTTTGTTTTTTAAGTTCTTATGTATGCTCCTTTATTCCATCCTCAGTATTATTAGGAGACATGTTCCTGTGAATAAGACCATAATTTTTTTTTTTTTTTTACAAAATTGAAGCAAAGTGTTGAAGTAACTATGGTATCATCTGCTTTTCACTCTCCTATGGCCTCAGAAAAATGTTCATCATCCCTAACAATCTTCCAAGGCCTGCCTTGCACAAAGCCAGCTTGCCTTTCCACCCATTTGTCACTACCCACCTGCCAAGGCTGGGTGTCCTAATGTAACAGAAAAAGACAGTGCAGAGTTTCCCTTGTCCTATAGTCTTGCTGAGGCCATTTTAGGCTGACTAGAATTTGAGCCCCCTGATGGAAAATCCTGGGGGAAATTACCCAGCTCTATTCTAGGAGCCTGTGGTTCAGATGCTCCAGATAATTTATCCTGGCCTCTCTTAAACTACCTGTCTATATGACCCTTCCCTATAGTTTAGCTTCTGTCAAGGGGCTTGCTTGTACAAAACCTCCCCCTACAGCTGCTGAGTGAGATAACAGGATGTGGATTTTGCCTTTCAAAGCTCCTTGCTCTAAACACTCCATGCTTCACTTGGATCCCAAGTATCTGAGTATAGTCACAGCTGGAGTAAAGACTGACAATTGACTAGACTGTTCTGAGTCATCTTCTCTTGTGGGCTTCCCATAACTCTGCCCATTCTGGGCTTCCAGTGGAAGAAACATATCCTGCCTCCTCTCCCAAGAGTCCTCTTTTCCCAGGCTGGCCCCTCCACTATCCCCCTCTACCCCAGAGTCTCTTCTACTTTTCTCCAGCTTGGCTGTGATATTTGTACACACGTTCATACCTACCTACCTGGGTCACTCATGTTTCTTCATGAGCACGATGCCAGCTGGAGGGCACATATGCTTCTGCTCACATGGCAGATTAAACAAGATGGGACGTCTCTGTCCGGTGTGATAAGAGTCATTTTCTCTCATAGAAGAAGAAGCTATGGAGGCTGGTCTTAGCCCTCCCTCTACTGTACCTTGGCATGGAGGACACTTCCTCAGGCTCTGGCTGTCACGGAACATTCAGTGCCTCCCAGAGAAGAGCTTTAGTAGAAGTCGTACCCCAGAAACTTTATCATATCACAGTGACCCAGGTTAGCTGTAACTACTACTGTTGGGAGAACACAGGGGTGCAGAATTCTGGCTGGGCCCTGTATTACCCATACTGGACAGGCGTCAGTTGAGTAGAAAAAGGAAGATGCTGAGGGAACAGACAGCAGCCCCTGGTACCTATCTTGCACTTTCCTGCATAAGGCTTCCCCAGTGGGGAGTGACTTGTTAAACTACATGGTGGCATTTTCAAGGCATTGCTAGATTATCCAACTCCCGGTGACTCTGTTGGGATATGAGCCACAAAAGGGAATAAGGGAAATGAGCATTGGCTTCATGGGAAGCTGCCATCAGAGGTCGTACACTGGACTGCCCCAGACCACCTCTTTGGTTTTTCCTGGATTGCTTTGATTGATTTCTTGTTGCTGTAGGCCATGTAAGTTCTACACTAAAGCCATATCCCTAGAGGCCATTGGATGTCTAAACAGGTGGTGGACCCTTCCCTGGCTGGTCCAGGCAGACTTCTTAGCATTGACCCTCATTGGGATTTATGTACTGTGGCTGATATAAAAGCCAAAGGTCCATGAGTTCTTGATCACAGCGTATCAATAACATCCATGGCAGGACTTGAGAGAGGCAGGGTAGTCCCCATGAAAGGCTCACAGCACTCAGACAGTCCTTGTAGACTATAATCTATGATAACAATTAAAACAAAACAAAAAATCCAAACAAACAAACAAACAAACAAACCCAAAGTCTTCCAAAGCCGAACTTTTCAGAGCATCCACCCAGGGAAGCTGGCCATGGCATGTCTGCTCATAAGAGATGGTGGCAGCAATGTCTGCACCAAGTCCGTTTGTTTGCACCAGGCTCAGAAAGAAGAGGGGCATTTTCACATAGGACACTTAGTAAACTAGAGGCAGCAGGAAGCCACCAACGCAAGAGCCTGCTCCTCCCATGGGACCAATGTGATCTTTGGAAAGGCTGAGTGCGGAGGGTTTGCAGTGAGAGGTGCAGGACTGCTCCCACCCCCTTCCTCTGAGGATACTTGAGAAGTAGAAAAGTCTAAAAGAGAGAAAGGTTTGATTTGTCTCGGGCACACCTGGGTTTTCATCCCTATAAACTCTCGAATGAAGCTCTGTTCTCATCATTTCAAAACACCCATAGCTTGAGTTTTTAAGGCAGAAAGCCTGGCTGGGAAGTCCCAATAGGCTTGGCTCAGCCACAAAGTGTCCCAGGATGTCAATTAAAGATGCTGGCTGTGATAAAAAAAAAAAAAAAAAAAAAAAAAAAAAAGCAGAGAGACAGCTGTTCTCTGCAGCCATATTGGGAAGATGAACCGATAGAGGTGTCCTGTGATTACCAAATCAGACCTGAGGGTAATTTTAAGTAGAGAGCAAACAGTATACATAGCTAAACACTCCTGGTTAAGGAGGTCCCAAGAGGGGTCATAAAATGGTCTTAAAAAGTCTGAAATATTTGAGGGGACAAGTGGTTCTCCCAAACACAGAATTGCCCTCATGGATAACAACCTTCATTATCTATCCTGTGAGATTTTGTTCTCCCTGGAGTCCAAGGAGGCTAAAGAGAACAATAACTTACTTAGCTGTGTCTTCAGCCTTGACAAGGGATGAGATGGGTTAGGTTGGCAGAGCGCAGCAAGAGTCTAACCCTGTGAGGTAGTCCGATACACAATGTGGACAAAGAAGTCAGGTTTTCATCAGTTTGAGGCTACCCTGTGGGCTTAAGTGAGGACTCAGTGCTCTTCAGCAAAAGCAGCAGCAATTCCCAACCCACCCCAATACTGCAGCACTGCGGGTCTGGTCTTGAAACATCTTCTGAGGCAGGCAGGTTTTCCAGAGTCTGTAGCAGCAGAACTGTTGTGGTGGCTCTACAATTCCTGTCTCAGGAAACTGTTTGCTGAGGGCACAGTCTGTGAACCCTAACAAATGACCCCACATGAGGGAGCTGACCTGAGAGCTTCTCCAGACAGAAAAGCCGGCTGCCTCCTTCTGCCCCTCACTTTCCAGCAGATACAGCATAGCATGGGGTGCTAGGGTGTGAAGCAAATGGCCACTGTCAATCCTACACCCAGAATACACATATTGGGAAATGTTCCCACAGGATTGTGTGCTCAACAGTTGGTCCCCTCTGGCTGGTGCTATTTGGGATGCTGTGTGACCTTTAGGATGTGAAGCCTGACTAACAGAGGAAGTCACTGGAGGTGAGTCTTTGAAGGTTACAATCCTGATATGGGATGTCCTTCTGTATGCTGCAAATATGTGTTGTTTATATTGGTTGATGAATGAAGCTGATTTGGCCAATGGTCAGGCAGAATATAGCTAGGCAGGAAATCCTAACAGGGATAGAGAAAGAAAGAAGTTGGAGTCAGGGAGATGCCTTGTAATCACTGAAGGGGTAAGATGCTGGAGCATTACTGGTAAGCTACAACCACTTTAATATTCATATTAGTAAAAATGGGTTAATTTAATTGTGAGAGCTAGTCAGTAATATAGCTGAGACATTGGCCAAATTAATGAGCCTTAAAGTGTTTATTTGGGAGCTGGCAGGTAGGGTGAGAAACCTCCAACTACATAGCCTGACCCTGTTTCTGATCTTCTTCTTCTTCTCCTCCTCCTCCTCCTCCTCCTCCTCCTCCTCCTCCTCCTCCTCCTTCTTCTCCTTCTCCTCCTTCTCCTTCTCCTCCTCCTCCTCTTCCTTCTCCTCCTCCTTTTACTCCTTCTCCTCCTCCTTCTTCTTTATCACCTAGATGTACAGAACCCCAGCTGCGTACCCTTGCAACCATAACTTTTGCCATCACATACTATGTCTCCTGAACCATGAGCCAGAATAAAGCCTTCTTTCTTTAATTGATTCTGTCTGGTTTTTTGGTCACAGCAATAAGAAAAATGGTTAACACTGGTTCTTACTTGGAGTGCTGCTATAATTTCACCTATTAATCTTCCTCTTGTTGTAAATATTTCCTATACGTCAACATTTGTGAGTTAATTACCCAATCGAATTAGGAGCATTTGTGCTATAGCAACCTGTTGAGAAATGGGTTGCAAACAACTTCAATCAAGATTGCTGTAATTATCATTTGTTTACATTGTATAATGCTCCAGACACATTACACACATGTTGCTCAAATTCCTTTCCTGGGGGCAGGGGAAGGTGTAAACAACATCTACCCCTTCCCTGAGGTCCCAACACAAACCAAGATAGTGTCCACCCAAGTTCACCCTGGGGAACCAGTGACTTTATTAGGCTTACTTACAGAACAATGGGTGAAGTGTTACAGACAGGAATACTGGGTGGCTTTAAGATAGCCACACTGGGAGATTTGTGGCTCCATAGATGGAGATCCCTCCCTTCCTCCACCTATAGACTCCAACCATTCTGTATCAATCAGTGTTCTCTAAAGAAGCAGAAGTGACAGAATGAGTATTACATTAAAGGGGATTTATTAGAGTGGCTTGGAAGCTGTGGTCTGGCTAGTCCAACAACGGCTGTCTATCAAAGGAAAGGCCAAGAATCTGGTTCAGTCCACTTGGATGGATGTCTTAGCTAATCTTCGATCACAAAGAAGTAGGTTCTAATACTAGTGAAGGAATGCAGCAGCAGCAGCAGCAGGACAGATGAACTTGCCAGCAAGAGTGAGGGCAAGCAGGCAAAAAGCAAAAGCTTCTTTCTTCCATGGCCTTTTATGTAGGCTACCCCCAAAAGGTGTGGCCTAGATTTAGCATGGGTCTTCTGACCTCAAATGATTCAAACATGAAAATTCCTCAGAGCCCAGCTGCTTGAGTTTTAGTAGACTTGAGATACATTCAAGTTGACAACCAAGATCAGTTATCACACACTCCCCAAGGCTTCATGCAAATACAATTTCATACAACTGGTTGGAAAGGGTGGCTGGATACTCAGGTAAGGATTCCATGACTTTTTGTGTTCCTTACATAAAAGAAGGTTGGCAGTCAACAAGGCTAGCCATGCTGATCTCATGCAAACAGGCACAGCTGATATGAAGAAGACAGAGGCAGTTTGGCTCTGAGGATAGTGCCAAACAGCTACACATGACCTCAAGTCTCACCACAGACATGCAAAGAAGACATTTACAAGGAAACCATTTGCCTGTGGACACAACAACACAGTTCTCACTACGAGCTAAATAAGAGATAATTCATTCTGAGTCAAATATACGTGAGCATATCCTGGGAGCATGGGTTCAAGTTGCGCCAAATGACACATTCCAAACAGACTTGACCACAGAACAAAGACAGTCACCACACATATTAGCAAAGACATCATGTGGTCTGGTTAATGGAAGCTAGAGGTCTGTTAATAATTTTTTAATTACTACGCTCTAAAGGTTTTACCTGACAATCAAAAGGTCAGATGAAGAGGGAGCTATAAAGGAGACTAAAGCCAGCCCAACACGGTCTTGGATTCTGATTTGTATCATTTACTCTTCCCAGTCACAAAGCTCCAATCAGTCCAAAGAATCTTCAATTCAGGTATGGCTTTTCCAAGGCACTTCAGTTATGTGCCTAAAGACACACACTGTTTTAAGACTGCAAGTAGAACCTGAACAATGGCCTAATATCAAACACTAGTCCTCTGCTGGGCTGTCCTTTAATTCTGTAGAGTATGCCCATATACTCAGGGATCTGCCTGCACCCATCCTATAGCAGTCCCATGTATGGACAGTCATGTTTTGAGTTCAGCTTGCACTGTTCCATATCATAAACCAGTAGGTAAGCAACTATATATAAGAATGTTCACTGAGTTGGGTAGGGGTGACCTTCCTCTCTGAATTTCTAGAGGAACTCAGCAGCAGACACTGGATTTTCACCAGGGAGGCTCTCTGAGAACTGTTTAAAAGAAACAGACCAAGATTAAAGGGATTTCTTGAGCTCTTTACGAATGGGGGCCTCTGAGCATTCCTTTACAGAGAGCAGTGGCCCATCTTTCAAGTGACATTGTTTAGACAGTGCCTCACCTTTGTGATGGAAGGCATCCTGGGGTTGAATCTCCTTTGACTCTCACCACTGCATGTTCCTTAAATCACTGTAGAGGATACAGATTGATGTCAGTGTGGGGCAGGGCAGTATAGAGAGAGGGGTGGGGGTTCAAGCCTGCTTATCCATCATCCCATCCTTTCTGCTTCTGGGCTGTTTACTCCGTACTTCATCTAGGCTGCTTCAAATATCCTTGCTATTTCTATAGGGGAGGCATTGTTTTTCTTATACCAGTTTACAAAAACTCTCCCCCCATCCCTCCCCTGCAAGGCACAACTAAAAGATGGCATGGAGAAGGAGGGAGGTCTGCCAGGTGATTCCAGTGCCCACACAAAAAGTGACTGCTTTCTCTTGAGTCTCTCCAAGTCATTTTCCTATCACCAACCACACTGCTTGTGAGTTTATCTCAAATAAATAAATAAATAAATAAATAAATAAATAAATAAATAAGGTGGGGGGTGAGTCTTGGGCCACTTCCAGGAGTGAGAACCACCACTGCAAAGCACAGGAGTAACAAGCAAGATGGTAACAAGCAGATTCCAAGACACTTCAATCAATCTCTAATCTCAGACACCAAGGATCTGGCCAAGACACCAAGGAGTCTCTTAGGGAAGATGTCTTTCAAGATCTTACTCATGAATGAGAACAGATGCAGGCACTTCACTATGTGGCAACCAAGTCTGAGAGTGCCATGCAGGAAGGCACCTGCATTAAAAATTCAGCCTAATAGGGCCTACAGCACAAGTGAGCCAACTGGTCAACCCATTCTACTACCACACCTGATCTTGGTTCTGGCTTCAGACCTAGCCACTCCTCCACTCACCAACCTCATCCAGCCTCTTTCAAGAGTATGGGTTGGTGGGTGGTACTTTAACATGACCTTGGAAAAAAGCAGCTGAAGGGAGACTTACTGCTTGCCTTGAGAGAACAAGACTCTTACATAATTTCAAGGTTCTGCATCCCTTATTACAGATGTAATTTCACAGTTCTCATCACTGCTATAAGTCAGTGTTTAAGGAAATAGCTGTGCTATAAACCCTTTAATATAACAGGAGTCTGTCCCTCTGAAGACATTTTGCTTTTGGGTAGCAATTGGTATGGATAACTGGGAGTTCCTTGTAGGAGCAGCCCTGGCCCTGCCTCACATGCCAAAAGTAGGTTGGAATCCAGATTCCAACAGGCATCCTCGGTGACTCCCTTCTGTGGGACCCTGTGACCCTCCATGAACTTCCTTGGTTGGAAGATCTTTGGATTTCAAGGCAATATCAAAGTTAGATGTCTGCTTTACTAAAAATGTCTCAGGGAGGAGCAGTTGGGAAAGCATCTGGCATACGGGGGAATAAAAGTTGGGAGGGCAGTTTGATGACCAAAAAGATTTGCTTTTGATATGAGCTTGCCTTTTCTCAAGCCCAATTCTAGTCAGGAGCTAGCAAAGCAGAAGTGGGAGTCAAAGCTTGGTAGAGATATGAATTGAATTCACACTACTACTCCATGATTCATTTTCCTACTTCCTAAAGGAGAGCACTGAGGGCCAGAAAGGGGATATCACCTGCCCAGTTAAATGTGAAGATTGGGCTTCCAGACTAGAACTGTCTGGTCCTGCTTTCCTTTGCCATACACTCCCTACATATCCATGGGTAACTCTATCCCAAGGATGCTAGCTGGTGAATTACATTCCACAAGGTTTCTCTTCCTGATGTCTTTCTTAGAACCCCACAGACTAGCAGGAATCTGTGCTCAGCAAATGAATTCCAATTTATCTTACACAATCAGTGTTGAAAGTCTACCACAGCTGAAACCTTCATCCAGGTAGACTGAGGGACATCTGGTTCAGAGAGATACAGGATATATTTCCACTGTGGACATCTGACAAAGCTACAGAGGATGCCACCCTGGGGTCACAAGCTTCCAGACCTCAAGTTCCCTGATCTTCAAGACTCCTTCTCCCTCTAAAGGTTAAGCAGGGGACAGAGACTACCGTTATAGGCAGAGCACTTGGACTAAAGAGGAAGTTTCCTGATACATTGGTGAACTCCTCAGTCACTAGGCAGAGTTGACATAAACTCTATTGAAAAATATAAATTCTCACTTTAGTTAGAAGACACTCAAAGTGGACAAACTGAGGCACTTTAGCTGGGAGGACTAAGGAACCATAACTTACCAAGTGAGGAAGGACTGATGAACAGTCTGAGCCCACACATCACACTGGACCCATGTCCTTGGCAGAGGGACCAGATCAGTGCCCGTAATGTTTCTGAAAGCTGTAGGTCTGTGTTGCCAAGGTAAAGGTCAGGGACTGCCCTTTGGCTCTGGAGAAGTGCAAGGCACCATGGAGGGACACTCAACTGGGAGGAAGACCAACTAATGAGTGTCACAGTCTCCAAACAGAACTTACATCAGTTGATATAATCAAATGAATCAAAGCAAGTGAGGTTGAATACAAGCAGGAAAAATCACTCTTTCGCCATCTCTCTTTGTATATGGCTTTTTTTTTCACCATTTCTCATCTGATGAAGGTGGTGAGAGTATATTATTGCATCCTATAGATGAGGAAGTTGGGGCTAGAAGCTGGAGGACAGAGAAGCTGGAGGAACACATCTGGAAAACTACACCACTGCCGCTTCTGACCCCAGATACAGGTTAATGTCTTCTGTGCAACAGCCCCACTTGTAGTATTCTCGTCTGCTTTCTGTTGCTGTGACAAAATGCCATGATCAAAAAAACAACCCTGGAAGGAAAGACTACATTTTGTTTAAACTTCCATGGCTGTCATCTAAGGAAATCAGGGCAGGAACTCAAGCAGGAACCTGGAGGCAAGAACTGAAGCCAAGACCATGGAACGACTTTGCTTACTGGCTTGCTTCAGGCTCACATTCAACTACCATTCTTACACCTCCTAAGACTACTTACCCAAGGGTGGCACTGCCCACAAGGGCTGGACCCTCCCATGTCAATCAACTGCCTCCACAGACTTGCCTACAGGCCAATCTGATGGAAGTAATTCCTCAATTGAGGTCCACACCTCCCAGATGACTCTAGCATAATTATGTCAAGATGACAAAAAGGAACCAACACATCCCAGCTACTGCTTCTTTCATTTCCTTCATCCAATCCTCATGGCATTGATGAGGCATGTTCAAAACAAAGCAAGCCACAGGTGGTCTTCTTCTTCTCCTTCTTCTTCTCCTTCTTCTTCTCCTTCTCCTTCTCCTTCTCCTTCTCCTTCTCCTTCTCCTTCTCCTTCTCCTTCTCCTTCTCCTTCTCCTTCTTCTTCTTCTTCTTCTTCTTCTTCTTCTTCTTCTCCTCCTTCTCCTTCTCCTTCTCCTTCTCCTCCTCCTCCTTCTCCTTCTCCTTCTCCTTCTCCTTCTCCTTCTCCTTCTCCTTCTCCTTCTCCTTCTTCTTCTTCCTCTTCCTCTTTTCCTTCTCCTTCTTCTCCTCCTCCTTCTTCCTCCTGCTCCTCTCTTGTCACTATCCATTTTTTTCTTATAAAGTCACCAGAATTCAATCATAGTGCTCTGCCCTTCCTAAATAAGGCCCCACCTGTAAACTAGACTCCTAGTTTTTACCCACTTTGTGCCCCACAAAGGGGATTGAGAGTCCAAACCAGATGCAACCATAGAGTAAAAAAGTAGCAAGTGCTGCAAGTGGAATACATCTCAGGCCAGCACAAGATGTGCCAGGGTTGGGGACTGCAATTTTAAATAGTGTGTGCAAGGGAGGCCTGTTGAGAAGGCTTTTGAGCAAAGGCCTGATCAAGAAGGTTGAGTCAGGCATGTGACAGCAGGGAAAGCTCATTCCAGAATCAGAGACAAAGACAAAGAATCTTGGGTAGGGTGCTGTCTTGTTGTGTAATTACAAAGATAAATTTGGCTTGTAAAAAAATATTTGTCGGGTTGTCTGATATTTTCAATGCTGAAAAAAGAGGAACGAACTTAAAAACTTAAAATTGGCATGTGAGCTAAAGTCAGGGTCAGAAGTTTCCTAGAACCACAGCACTACCAGGGTGTGTGGGGGAGCTAGTGCGTGTGAAAGAGGCAGGCATTTTATGCACCAAAGCTGGGGGGGGGTTGTTATTGTTCTTGGTTTGATATTTTTAACATCTATTTAGTGTATTTCTCAAATGTATGTGTGCATGCTCTTGTAGGAAATTATGAAGTTCACTGGCACCCTCTCTATTTGTTTCCCAAAAGTCCCACCAGAGACATGCTATCCCTGTTTGCCTTAGTTTTCAGCCTGTTTGTTTATTTTTGAGACAGAGTCTCAAGTAGCCCAGGCTGGCTTGAACTCAGAGCTCTTTAAACTCCTGATCTTCCTGTCTTCTACAGACACACACACACACACACACACACACACACACACACACACACACACAATGCACTCACATATATGCACTCACATGTGAACTCTCTCTCTCTCACACACTCACACACACACATATTAAAAACAACAACAGAATAACTGGCTTCCTATGATCAAAGTAACTCCAGTAGATGATCCTAGTGTTTCCTTGGGTCACCACTCTGCTCTTTTGCTTTTGTAGGCTGTGGCACCTGGGGCTTATCACTCTCTTACCCCATAGGTCCCCTGTCACATGACATCCTATACCAAGGGGCCAAAACACCTGTTCTTCTCTTTGCAAGATGTTCTGTCTGTAAGGACCCTCAAACCTCAAAGATATTGCACCACCATCCCGTCTGTTCTCACTATCTCAGGCCTGTGAGAAAGGACCCATGTGGCCAGTGTGCTAGGCCAAGGACTTCGGAGTGCAGCTCTCCCTCTGGTGACTAAGCCTGTAACTAGATCATGCTTGCCCTCCTGGCTCTTTCTGCAGGGGGTTTCCCAGGAATCACCTGCTTGCTGGGAGATACTCAAGGGGCAGGGTGTGACCACCTCCTGCAGGGAATTTAAACATTAGTGGCCTGACTCAGTCTGCCTCTAATTATTGTCCTGGGCCTGTGTCACTAAAAAGGTCAATGATAGAACAGATCCCTCGCCAAGGCTGAATTTGTTTATTCCAAATTTGCTGATTGCTCTTCATTAATTTAATTATGTTTCTCTCTTCGGGTTTTAATTGAATCTATAATTGCTTTTTCATTGCTTACCATCAGTAGAATTATATCCAGCATGGCAATTGACTTAGACCCTTCTGGGATGTAACTCTATGCCTAGCCATTCACCCCAAAGACGGGGATAAATAGATAGCAATCCCCTAGCAACCACAGCTGGCTTCTCCCATCAAGCTCCAAGGATCCATGTTTTGTGTCTGAGAGCCCCTCTTTGGATGGATACAATTTTCCTCCCGGTGTAGTCCGGTCCTTACACGCTGGGCTATCTACTCTGCCATTTCTATGAGAAACAGTGTTCAGGCAAAGGAAGAGAGCTCGCAGTGACTTCCATTCTGCCATCCTCCCTGAGCCCCAGAGCTTTTGATCTGTGGAAAGCTGAGCCCCAGAAGCAGAACAGAGAGGTAGAAGTCACTTAGGTTCTGGGTGGTGGGGAGGTCTGGAGAGTGTGTTTGCTAATGGTACTTATCTCTGTCAAATGGTTATTTTAAAACTAAAGGACAGATCAAGAAAATGAATGTTAGGTAATAATTAAGGGGCATACTATTGAGCTATAGAAGGAAGTAGAAAAATAGGAATGAATGTACAGATCAAATACACCGAGATACTGAAGGCAGAATGTGATGTTTAATCAAGTGAAATGTTTTGTTAGAATATTGGAGTGGAAACTACAGCTCAGTAATAAGGAGTTTGCTAGTGTGTGTGTGTGTGTGTGTGTGTGTGTGAGAGAGAGAGAGAGAGAGAGAGAGAGAGAGAGAGAGAGAGAGAGAGAGAGAGAGAGAGAGAGAGAGAGAGAGAGGAGAGAACTGCAAGGATTTCTTTTAAACCTCAGTGTTTCGGTGCTGAGGATATCGAACCCAGGGCCTCAGGTGTGCAATGTGAGCATTCTTCCACTGAGCCAAGTCCCTAACCCCAGTCCCACAATGGCAGATCTAGTTCACCCTATGTCCTGTACTCTGGTTTGAACATGAAATGTTCCCCATGGGCTCATGTGTTTGACTACTAAGCTTCTAGGCGGTTGTGCCGTTTCGGAAGGACCCTCACTGGAGGAAGTGGATCTCTAGGGAGGTCAGCCTTGAGGTTTTCTGGCCTGGCCCCACTTCCTGTCCTCTCTCTGCTTCTGGACCGTGGATACACATGACCAATGGCCCTACACGGTTGTTGCCATGCCTTGCCTGTCATGATGGGGAAGCCAGATGCCAAGACAAGCCTTTGCTTTCCCAAGTTGCTCTGGTAAGGCATTTTCCATACCAACAAGCAAAGTAACCAACAGACCCACCCATATCACTATTGCATTTTTACAAAACTATTCCAGCCCCGTGAAGAGGCAAGGTAATGGGCCCATCTTATACAACGTTTCTTACCACTCCGTCTCTCAAAAGTCCCCTAACGTCTCTCAAAAGAGCCCGGTGCGTTCTGGCACAGTGGATTGCTGCACTGGGCTAGGTAGGTTCTAATTCTCTCAAACTGAGCTAAGCAGCAGGAGATGAAGGTTAACTGTCTTTTTTAACGGGCTACAAAGTTAATGCTGTTTCCAAAACGCATCTATTAAAACGAGGACTTGACTGGGAGGAAACACACACTTATAAAGTCATAGTTGATAAACAGAAAATCCATTTATGTTATTATGCACTTAGAAGATGAGCCCTGACCTGCTGGGCAGAGATGAGTGAGTAATTGTAAAGAAACCGGCTCCTAATAGAGGCCAGCACAGGCTCCAACACCATCCCGGCACTCACAGGGCCTCCTCACGGCTCCAGAACGTGTAATAAGGTGCACTTGCCTGATTTATTTAATAAAAGTAATTCCTGCTCATTATTCCTCTTATTATCATTGGTGGTGATAATGACAGGATGTTTGAACATGTTGCTTTTGCCCTGGGATTGGCCAGAGGGATTAGTTTTTACCCTACTGTTGGTGACTCATCTAATGGTAGAGACCAGCGAACTAACTGGCGGAGGCACAGGGTGGATGGGAACAGTCCCTCCTGGACAGGGAGTGGGACAGGGCTAGCGGCAGGTCCCACTGTCATGGATGGCATGCCTCGGTGGCATAGTCTTCTGGGCTCCCCTGTGCTGTGGGGCCAGAAGACGTAGATGGATCATGCCTGCCCCCACACAGGTCACCACCCGAGCTGCCCAACTTCCCCCTGGTGTTACCAATTTCCCAGACAGCCTCTTTTTGTGCCACAAAGGCTCCATGATGGCTTTGTCACTAAGTTTTGAAAAGACCAGTTTACAGACCCAGACACAACAGAGAAGAAAAATTTCTTATTTGGGGCATTGTCATAGAGAGAGGCAAAGGCGGTGAGACCCCTGGAAATTGGAAGCTGGTGGGCTCTCTGTAGAAGCACAGATTTGAGCTTTCTGATTTTGATACTGTCACTAGGGCTAGGAAAGAAGCTTGGTGGTAGAGCATTAGGCTCTGGGCTCCAGTCTCAGCACCAGCTGAATAAATGAATGATCCTACAGTAGCCAAGAGTGGACAGCCAACCCTCTCACCTGATACACATCCCCTCACCTGATACACATCCCTTCACCTTACACACTTCCTCACCTGACACACTTCCTCACCTGACACACTTCCTCACCTGACACACTTCCCCTCACCTGACACACATCTCCTCACCTGACACACTTCCTCACCTGACACACATCCCCTCACCTGACACACATCTCCTCACCTTACACACTTCCTCACCTGACACACATCTCCTCACCTGACACACATCCCCTCACCTGACACACTTCCTCACCTGACACACTTCCTCACCTGACACACTTCCCCTCACCTGACACACTTCCCCTCACCTGACACACATATCCTCACCTTACACACTTCCTCACCTGACACACTTCCTCACCTGACACACATCCCCTCACCTTACACACTTCCTCACCTGACACACTTCCTCACCTGACACACTTCCTCACCTGACACACATCTCCTCACCTTACACACTTCCTCACCTGACACACTTCCTCACCTGACACACATCTTCTCATCTTACACACTTCCTCACCTGACACACATCCCCTCACCTGACACACATCCCCTCACCTGACACACTTCCTCACCTGACACACTTCCTCACCTGACACACTTCCTCACCTGACACACATCTCCTCACCTGACACACATCCCCTCACCTGACACACTTCCTCACCTGACACACATCCCCTCACCTGACACACATCTCCTCACCTTACACACATCTCCTCACCTGACACACTTCCTCACCTGACACACTTCCTCACCTGACACACTTCCCCTCACCTGACACACTTCCCCTCACCTGACACACATCCCCTCACCTGACACACTTCCTCACCTGACACACTTCCTCACCTGACACACTTCCCCTCACCTGACACACATCCCCTCACCTGACACACTTCCTCACCTGACACACTTCCTCACCTGACACACTTCCTCACTTGACACACATCTCCTCACCAGACACACATCACTTTGCTTCTCTCATAGGACATCTGTGCAAATGTCCTTGTCTTGAACAGAACGGGTCCAACACTCAGCTGGGTTGGAGAAAAGTAGACTCTATCCTTGTCCTGGTTTTGCACTCATGCTGTAATAGGGGTGGGACCTGTGGGTCACACGTGCCTCGGCTGTAGGTGTGTGACACTCATATCAAACACATAGTCTGGTGAAGGCAGGTTAGTGCAGAGTTTTGTGTTAAATTGCTAAACAGACCACGAATTCAGCTGCAGATGCCACACCAGACCACACCTGCAGCCACCGTGTTTCTGTCCATTCAGGTGGGCACTAAGCCTCTCAATACCCTTCACGCTCACTCCTGAGAATTTCTGCTTTCCATATTCTACTAATAGTACAATGAGTGTATTGGGGCCAGGTGTGGTGGTGCACATCTTTCTTTTAAATTTATTTTTCATTTTACATACCACCCCCAGTTCCCCATCCACCCCTTCTCCTGCCACCCACTTCCTCCCCTTCCCACCCTCATCCACTCCTCAGAGGGGATAAGGCCTTTCTTGGGGCATTAACAAAGCCTGGCATACCGAATTGAGACAGGACCAATCCCCTCCCCGATGTATCAAGGCTGAGCAAGGTGTCCCACCACAGGAAATGGGCTCCAAATAGCCAGTACATGCAGTGATGCACGTCTTTAGTCCCAGAACTCCAGTGGCACAGGCAAGCTGACCTTAAAACCATCCTGGTCAATGCAGCAAGTTCTAGGCCAGCCAGGGCTACACAGAGCAGCTCTGTCTTAAATAAATGAATAAATAAACAAACAAACAAATACATGTGCATTGGAATATTCTTGTTTATTTCCTTCCAAGATTGGTCTGACCTAAAATATAATTTCACTGGTGTCTAGTAATGGCACGGAAAATAAGTATAATTATTCCCATTAGGTGGTGAAACAGAGGCCCAGAGAGGTTGCATGATTGCTCAAAACCACACAAGGAGCCAAAGCTCTTACCGGGCGGGCTGTCCTGGATGGGCGCCTCCAAGAGCGCTGCTCATTATTGTCGTGTTGCTGAACAACACAACTCTCTCTGCAGTAAGAGCCTCATGGCTTGGCACAGCGCTGATGCCTCCTACAGTTTATAAAGCACTCATAACACCCACCCCTCCCCCACACGCACCGTGCTACCATCTGCGTCACTGTGTAATGCTGCCACCATCATCGATTTGTCCTGGAAGAAACTGACATATTGCAAAGCTCCATGGCCTTCCCAAGGTCATGGCGTTCTACAGTTGGGATCTTGGTAGCTCTCATGTGGTAGAGACTTGTTTCCTCTGGAAGGCACTGTTGGAAGATGGGGAAAACTGTAAGAGGTGAAGCCTGGTAGAAGGATTTTTATGTCACTGGGGAGTGTCCTTGGAGGACTGAGGGACCTTCAAGCCCCTTCTGTCTTTCGTTCTTTGACTCTGTACATGGTGAGAAGGTTTGTTGGGTCACATATACCCACTGTATGTGCTGTCTCACCAGTCATGAAACCTCTGAAACCATGACACAAATCTCTTTGTTTTTTCTTTATGAATTTATTATCCCAAGTATTGACCATAGTGATGGGAAGCTGGCTGGTTTAGTTAGTTTTTGTTTGTTTGTTGTTTTGTTTTGTTTTTGAGACAGGCTTTCTCTGTGTAGCCCTAGCTGTCCTGGAACTAGTTCCGTAGACCAGGCTAAACTCGTCTGCCTGCCTCAGCCTCCTGAGTGCTGTACCACCACTACCTGGTTTAATTTTTATTGTCAATTTGGCACTACCTAAAGATTCTTCACTTAAAGTGGGAAAAGGGCACTTTAAGTGAAGAATTGCATCAATTAGATTGACATTCTGTTATGGCTATGGAGCATTGCTTTGATTGATGATTGACAAGGGAGGGCCCAGGCCATTATGGAAGCACCATACCTAGCCAGGTCAGTCTGAGCTATATAAGAAAGCTAGCTGAGGGGCTGGAGAGTTGACTTAGCAGTTGCTTGTTGCTCTTGCAGAGCGCCTAGGTTCCATTTCTAGCCCATGTAAGGACTTGCAAATATCCTTTTCTAATTTTTAAAATTTAAAAACTATATTTTATTCATAACTATACTTAACTCTAGTTCCAGGGGATTCAACAGCCTCCTCTAACCTCTACAGGCATGAAAACTAGAACATTGATGATTAATGCATGAGGCTATTATGTAGAGCTCAGGTTGGTGTGGCACCACCGAATACCATTGTTGCTATTATTGTGTTGATACTGTAGCCCAGGCTGACTTGCATTGTGGCATATTTGCACACCGTGTGAAGATGTGTCACTGTGATTGGTTTAATAAAGAGCTGAATGGCCAATAGCTAGGCAGGAAGAGGTTAGGCGCCTTTTGGGGACAGAGAGGACTCCTGGAAAAAGAAAGGCAGAGTTACCAGCTAGATGTGGAGAGGAAACAGGAGGTGCGAAATGGGAGAGAGGTAAAAGCCACATGGTAGAACACAGATTAATAAAAATATGGGTTAATTTAAGTTATAAGAGCTAGTGGGACAAGCCTAAGCTAAGGCCGAGCTTTCATAATGAATAGTAAGTCTTCATGTCATTATTTGCACAAAGGAAAGTCTGAGTACAGACCTTAAATTTGTTATGTAGCCCAGGATTGCATCAAACTTAAGATGGTTCTCTTGCTACAGCCTCCAACGCACTGGTACTCTAGGCATGAGCCACAACATCCAGCTTCCAAATGCTGCTCTGTTGGTAGATTTCCTTAACATATAAAGGTTGTGTGAGTGTTTTGCTCCAAGTCTCCTTTCTCCAGCCCCACAGTCCTAGCTCACTGTCCCTGATGTTTTGGTGCTCAGAGTCTTGCCAACAGTTGCTCCTTCCTCAGTTAACCCCTTCCTTTCAGGCCTCAAGGTATCCTTGGTCTTCAACTTTACCTGTATAGTCTTGACACTCTGAAGGTTGGAGATGCAAGGCTATAGGTTTCTATTTTATCACTGACTTTAAAACTGGATCACCCATAGAGGATAATCCAAGGTTTATGAGCCCTGAAGCTTATGCAGTTGGGAGATGATATACAGAAAGAACAGTTAAGTGAGGGCTTTGGGGAAAGCCCATGGAGTGAGGGTCCTTCTGTTTCATGCCTTCACAGCAGAAAGGATGAAGCTGTGAATCCATCTCTATGCATATGAAGAATCCAAGCCTATGCATATGAAGAATCTGGTCGCCCCTCAGCAAGTACATTTGGGCAGGATGTGGAGTTTTCATTCCACAGGCTCAGCTCCCTTGACTCTTGAGGCATTAGAGTTATGGAGTCTTGTCTCCACTGTATACTTCAACTCCTCCCTGCTTGAATGTTTGTGGTTAAACTTGTACTTCCTTCAGTCTTGGGGATGGAACCCAAGACCCTGTCTATGCCAGGCAGGCACTCTTCCACTGAGGAACACCTCCAGCTTTCTATTTTGTGACAGAACCCCCACTGAGCCCAACCTGATGCTGAGTTTAATGGATGAATTAGATGTTTGAACAAATGAATGACTAAAGCGTGCCTATTCAATTGCTGCTTGTGGAATTTATGGAGAACATTTAATGGTCCTTACAATGACCATTTATTGGGTGCCTGTTATGATCCAGTCGGCCCTCATGCATCACGGATGCTCACAGCAGCCTTGCCGAGTGGGTGTCATTATCTCTAATTGATAGCCAAGGGAGCTGAGGATCTTGGTGGTTAGATCATTTGCCCAAGGTCAAGTCAGGGTTGTCAGTCAAGGGCAGGGCAAGATCCAGTCCTTTTCCCTTCAAACGCCATCTTAGAGACAAAGATCAGGACCCTCCTCCAGTGGGGGAAATGCAGCCTGCACCTGCTCTCAACTTGAGTTGTGTGCCTCAACTGGGAGTGAGGAGGCGCAGAGAGTCCCTATCTGCCTCCACAGGTCTCCTTCTGCCTCCCCTGTTCCAAGGGAACTTTGAACATGCCCCACCCATGCAACTCACCAGCCAGACAGATATGGACAGTGAGCAAAGTCCTCTCAGTGGGTCTGCAGTGGGCAATAGGATTAGTCAAAAGTCAGCTTGGCAACTGGAAGAAGCTAGCTGAAGGATGTGGAGTGTTGATGGTAACACTTAGGAAGCCTGCCTGGGCCAGAGCAGAGGGAGGAGGCCCCTCAGATGCCTTCCCTTTCTACCAGACGCTGTTGCAGATAGGGAGAAGAATGATACCCTTTGCGGTCTCTTTGGACCAACAAGACTCTGTGATCATAGAGGAATGTGAGGATGGATGCCAGCTTCCCACCGAGGGCGCGTAATGACAAAGTCTCTCTTGGGCAATTTTTGGTTGATGAAAATATGATGGTGCTTTAAAGAGGTTTCAAGAGCCTGGGGCAAAAGATGCTTTGATAACAGACACAGAAACACTCAAAGGCTCACACCTCCCTATCTCCTTGAAGTCTCAGGCCCCTTTGAGCAGAGACAAGGCTGTCAGAGCAATTCCCATTTTGCAGAGAGGAAAGGGGAGGCCTGGATTTTGGAGACTAAACATTCAGGGTTTATTCTGTATTTGGCTTGACATGGGATCACCCTGAGTACAAGAAATGTCTAGAAGGAAGCCATGTGGAATCTTCCCCCTTGCATTTTAATTCAACTCAGAGAGCTGGGTTTGTTTGTTTGTTTTGTTTTTCTTTTCTTTTTTTAAAGAATGTTACTTGGTCTTCTGAAATGGCAGCACTCAGGCCTCTCCTCATACCCAAGTCCCACTCTCAGGTCCTTGAATTCTGAGCCCCGCAAAACTGCTGAATCAATATGGTGATGCCACTTCTAAACTAGGAAGAACAGCAAGAACAAAAAAGCCTTCTGTTTAGGGTAGGCTAGGGGCAAACTGTATACCCTATAGAGACTACGGTTCTGAATTCCAGGGCACTAAACATAAATGCACTTTGAGTTTCCTTTGACACAGGTGGGAGCAGGTGCCTGGGGGAATACCCACCCCTTTGCTCACATTCAGCAATGCTCATTTAAGAGACAATCACCATCACATAGCAAGGATGCTGAAGTCCAATGGACCACACCATCCATAGCTTCACAGCCAGGCACCAGTCTAGGCTTCTTGAGAATCACTTGTCTGACCCCAGGAGACCTAAGAACTCTGGCTAATTCTGGCTCATCTCTTGCCCATTCCACTCTTAGTCACATTCTCTTTTGCCCTCCACACTCTTTTTTTTTTTCCTCCAAGAAAGGACTTTTTTGTGTAGTTCTGACTGTCCTGGAAATCACTCTGGAGATCAGGCTTGTCTCAAACTCAGAGATTCACCCCCTTCTGCCTCCCTAATGCTGCGATTAAAGGTGTGTGCCACCACCACCCAGCTGCTCTCTATAAGACTTTTCTACCCTCTGTGAAATATCTTAAATATCTTCAGGTTCTGTAGCTTTGGCCTGGACAGGTTTAGCTTCTTGAAGCTAGAAAGCTTTTGCACATCCTTAGATTTATTCCATCTAAGAATAAATGGCCACATTTGGGGCTTCCAGGTCACTCAGCTGTCTTCTTGCTTCTATGTCCACATCTGGAAGGCCCTGTGAATCCTTTATGGTCAAATCAACTAACCAGCTCCGAGTCTTCCTTACACCTATTGGTATTCCATCCCGTGATAGCTTGGAGCCAACGCAAGTAGTAACTCAGTGGCTCACGTTTTCTCCCTCAGTCTTTTTGACCCAAAATGAGTCACTTCTTGAAGTCCCATAGGGAATTACCTCCTCCAAGTCCAACAGCCCTGCTTGTCCAATGGTTCGGCTCTTCCATCAGTCACTTGCAAGGTCTTACTAAATTCTCCAAGCATGTGGTTTATTTTCCCAATAATAGCTATTCATCTGAAGGAAGAAGGCCAGGCTTTAGTCCCTAGCCTCTCTCTCATGATGCCAAGCCCAGCAAACAGGACAACCCTAACAGCTTAGTTAGGAGTACAAACTCTGGCCCAGACACTGTCACAGGAATCTTAAATACATTAGTTTAGCTTGGTAAGAATCAGAGGAGGCAGGGGATGACCCAGGTCTGACTCTGGCTTCACATAACACCATGCCAACTTTCCCTCTTAGGGAAATGATTCCACTCCCGTTGTTTGATTCACCCAAGGGGCTTCATCAGCATCAAGGAGGTGCCTGCACCATGTTGTCTGAACATTTAGCTTCTGAGGCTATGAATTGAACAAAGTATTTTTTTTTCTTTATACAGATCCAGCCTCAGGTAGTTCCTGCAAGAATAGAACACAGATGGATGTTTGAACATGTTCAAAATGGGTGGTTGTAACCATTTATACACCCTAAGCAAGAGATATGTGGTCCTACATTCTTCAAGATTTGGTGAGGTATTTTAAATTATTATTTATGTATATGTGTTTTGCCTACATGTAGATCTCTGCACTATATGCATGCCTGGGGCCTGAAGATGGTGTCAGACACCCTGGAACTAGAATTAAAGATAGTTATGAGCCACCATTTAGGCGCTGGGAATTGAACCTGGGTCCTCTGGAAGATAAGACAGTGATTTGAAGCTCTGAGCCATCTCTCCAGCCCCCATTGGTCAGATTTGTAATCTGTCAATTGACTGACAAAGGCTCACCAGTGGGTCTGAGCATCTGTGTGTGTAGCTGTCTGCCAAGTCTTATTCCTGCTTTTCTATAGGTTCATGTTGCTTTTCTTACTGAATAGTAGTAACTTCACATTTTTTCAAGTAAATTTGTTTGCAACCACTGCTCCACTTTCCTTAAAGAATCATTTAGAGCCCTTTAATATCTCCAGGATTAGCATTTTGTGTGTTGGGTTCTAAGAACTGAACCAATGTATGTAAAGATGCATGTAATCTGTGTATATGCCCATGGAGGCCAGATGTCAACCTCAGGCATTTCTCCTAAAATGCCATCCACCCTGCCATTTCAGAGTCTCATTCCTAGCCTGGAACTCAGCCATTAGAGCTGAGCTGGCTGGCTGTTGAACCCCAGGAATCCACCAGTCTAGTCTCCTCATCCTCTGTGCTGGGGTTGTAAGGCCACACCACCATACCCAGCTGTGAATGTCATTTCATGCTTGTGTGGAAAGCACTTTCTCAGATGAGACATCCCCCAGCCTTTGGTGTTTAACACTTTAGCAAGCAAAAAAAGGGCCCTTTTCCTGTCAGTCATGCCATCTCATCACTCATCCAAGTTACAGATGAATGGAGACCTGTTTCGGGGTTTGTCTTACTCTATTGGTCCATGTATTCATGTGATGACACTGCCCTGCTGTCTGGATTTCTCAGTGGGTGTGACAATGGTCTTTCCAGCCTCTACTTCAACCCAGCAAGGAAACAGTTCTGCTCTCAAACCTTATATGCTTATGATAGGTTTCCTTTCTCCTCAACCTACCCAATTCAGGGTCTCATACTTGCCTGTCTGTCTGTCTGTAGATCTGTCTGTTTCTCCAGAGAGTCTCATACAGCCCATGCTGGCCTCAGATTATATATTCAAGACTACACTTAAACTATCATTATTTTTATCAATTCATGTGTATGAATGTTCGCCTACGTGTGTGTGTGTGTGTGTGTGTGTGTGTACATACCACGAGCATATCTGGTAGCCATGGAGGTCAAAAGAGGGCATTGATCTCCTAGAATTTGAGTTATGGATGGTTGTAAACTACCATGCAGGGACTAAGAATGGAACCCAGGTATTCTGCAAAAGCAACAAGTACTCTTAGGCACTGAGCCATCTCTCGAGCCCCAGGCCATGAACTGTCCATTCTCCAGCCTCTGCCTTCCCAGTGCGGGACGACAGGTGTGCATAGCCTTGCCTACCCAAGTTCTGTTGCTGGGCACCCTCAGTCTGCACACAGAGAGTTGGCAGAAGGTGAACTTGAAGTCATGATCATGTTCCTGCCTCCTGGCACTGCAACCAATGACTCCCACTGCCTTTGAATGCTATCACTGTGTCCCAGCTACACAGGGTCTCCTTCTATTGTCTCATTACAACTAATACACATTGCAACAGAAATAGGGAAACCACAGCCTTCAGGACAGCCCTACCTTGTGGATGCCTTCCTATCCAAACCAGCTAGAGCTACAGAACCCACACTTTCAGAACTGTGCTTGGTTCTTGGTATAGGCACTGGTGATGTTTGGGCTGAAGGAACACTCCTCAAAGGGTTTTGTACACACACATGGGAAGGCGATCTCTGAGTGATGCTTTAAAAAGTAGAATGGCTTTTTCGGAAACCAAGGTACCTTAAAGTTGACACAGGGTTGAGATTCATAAAAAGAGGGCATGGGACGAGAGTCTTCAGATAGGGGTCCCCAGTTGCCTGGAGGGTTGTGGCACTCAGGGCAGGGTGGGAGAAACCAGTGAAAACCATTCTAGGTCATGGAAGAGGCAAGGAGTTTCTAGAAACAGTGGTCTCTGATCTTCGCTGTGTTGCTTTTTTTCCTTCCCGGTGCCACCAGCCAGTTATTCCAACCCTTGGGAAAGTCTGGTGAGCACAATGGCCTTGTGTTAGTGATCTCGGGGGGTGGGGGCAGTTCTGAACTCCAGAGGAGAGAGTGATGAGGAGAAACAGCTGCTTCGGGGCACTGTGGGGTGGGGAGCGGAGTAAGATGTGAGAACCAAGACCTCTGTAAGGGTAAAATGAGAATCGAGAGCCCCGGCAGATCCCTGGGAAGTACAGACGGGCCTCCACACATACATGCCGCTTTGGGCCTGATGCTGGGATGATGTTTGGCCTGGGTCATTTGACTATGAAGGCAAAGGTGACAAGAGAAGAGCAGAGAGTGGCACCAAGAGGAGGTGGCATGGATGGGGTGGCCACAAGTGTCGATAATGCCTCCTTGAGTCTGGTCTGAGCGCTCTACCCCCACCCCAGATCACAACTGCTGTTTGAGAGAAGCAGAGGCAGCTGAGTTGGCCGTGCTAAAGGCTACAGGATGAATGGATTGATGGATTGACAGGTGGTCTACAGTCCTTAGAGCCCCAGCTTCGGGCCCTTCTCTGGAGCATAGAACAGCTGCCACCAGAGGCAAGCTAAGACCTTTCCTTCTACCTCTGTCTAGTGTTCCTCATGGCCCACAGATGGGGTCACCTTAGAGCAGCTGTCAAGCCAAGTTGAGCCTGCACTGACAGATAGAGAACTGCTTGTGACACTAGAGTCTCAGCACACAGAAGCTCATCTCTTCTGACCCCTACCCTCTAATTGTAGCAATATATGCATTTTAACCATTTTTACAAATGTGTGTTTGTTGTGTGTACATATACTCTCAGGAGGGGGCCTGCTTATGTACATATGCTGGTTTGTCCCTGTTTGCTGGAGTCTTCCATTGGAACTCTTCCTTGATTGCTCTCCAGCTTAGGTTTTAAGACAGGGTTTTATTGAACCTGGAGCTTAGTGATTCAGCCAGGGAGCTTCCTGTCTCTGCCTCCTCAGTGCCAGGATTACAAGCCTGCACCACGGTATCCAGCTTTTAACACAGGTGCTGGTGATCTGAACTCAGGCACTCACGTGTGCACTGTAAGTACTCTACTGAGTGTCACCTTTACAGCCTGCTTCTTGGGTATCTGGTTTCTACCATCAGTCACATTCACAGGGCTGCACAACAATCTCCACTATTTCCAAAGTTTTTTCGTCATTTCGAAGAGAAATTCTGTACTCACTAAGCACCGATTTCTCCTTTCCCACTTCTCTAGCCCCTGATGACTTCTGATCTAATCTACTTTCTATTTCTACAACTATGAGGTAGTTCAAAAGAGTGACTGTTCATTTGTTGTGGTGGCTTGAAAGGAAATGCCCCCCCCACAGGCTCACTGGGAGTGGCACTATTAGGAGGTATGACTTTGTTGGAGTAGGTATGGCTTGATAAGAGGAACTATGTCACTGGGGGTGGGTTTTGAGGTCTCAGATGCTCAAGCCTGGCTAGTGTGTCTCAGGTTCTCTTCCTGTTGCCTGCTAATCCAATGTAGAACTCTCAGTTCCATCTGTAGCATCTTTGTCTGTCTGCATACCACCAAGCTTCCCACCATGACATTAATGGATTAAACCTCTGAACCTCTGAACTGTAAGCCAGCCTCAATTAAATGTTTTCCTTTGTAAGAGTTACCATGGCCATGATGCCTCTTCACACCAAATGAAACCCTGAGACATTTGTCTTCTTTCACTTAAGTAGCATAATACCATATTTGAAATGTGAGCCTGCTATTTCTTTTCTAGCCAAATAGAATTCAGTTGAATATATATGCCTCATTTTGATGGAGATTCTTTATTTGTTTTCTGAGACAGGGTTTCTCTGTATAGCTCTGGCTGTCCTGAAACTCACTCTGTAGACCAAGCTGGCCTGGAACTCACAGAGATCTGGCTGCCTCTGCCTCCCAGTGTGCTAGGATTAACGGTGTGTTCACCTTGGCCTGGTTGATGGAGACTTTTGTTTGTTTCCAACTTTCTGCTGTTATACACATTACTATAATAAACATTAGGGTACAAGTATCTAAGTCCCTGCTTTCAATTGAAAGTGTAATTAGAAGGGCCATAAAAATTGTTATTGTTTAAGTGTCAAATGCAACTCCCTTCCAATCCAATCTCATGTTTCCAGTAAGTGATCCTAGGCTGATAATACTATTTGGAGAGGTTCTGGAAATTCAAAAGGTGGTGGACTGTCAAGGGTGTAGCATCTCCAGTCTAGAGCAGGGCCCAAACCTCCCGGAACTTCACTACCTCCAACATCAGCTGTTACAGGGGCAAAGCAGCTCAAGGAGCCCCTTTACAAGTGTTGACTGACCATCTGTATATACGCTTTGAAGCCTTGGTTAAGTGCTACATTTTATTTTATCTTTTACTGTTGTGTATACGATGTTGGGGGTGGCGCATGTGCATGGCACACTTCTGGAAGTCGGAGCATAACTTTGTGAACTCAGCGCTCTCCTTCCACCTTTATGTGGGCTCTGGGGATTGAACTCAGATAGTCAGGGTTGTGTGGCAAGTGCTTCCAGACTCTGAGCCATCTTGTTGGCCCATTACTAAAACTTTTAAGGATTTGTTTGATTGTTTGATGTTGAGTTGGAGGTGTTCCTTATAAAATGTAGATAGTAAGTCTTTATCAGATGTAAAATTTGCTAGCTTTCTCCAACTATGTGTGCTCTTTAAATTTCTAAGGAAGATTTTTAATCATGTGCTTGTAGATGTGATGGTACGCAAGGTGTCTATGGAGGCCAGAAGAGGGCGTCAGAGCCCCTGGAGTTAGAGTTGCAAGTAGTTGTAAACTGCCTAATGTGGATGCTGAGAACCAACTTGGGTCCTCTGCAAGGACACAAATGGGCCAGTGAGATAGCTCTTAATCACTGAGACATCTCTCCAGCCCTGTGTGGTTTTGTTTTGTATTTTCATCCTCTTAAAAAAATGTGTTTGACATACAAAAACTTTTATATAATCATTTTTTTTTAATATTATGCTTTCAGGGCCAAAATGTACTGCTAACACCAATGTCACAGAATGTCCTTTGATGTTTCTCTAAAAGGATTTTGTATTCTTCACTTTTAGGTTTGAGTTGCCTGGGTCCTTGTGAATCCATAGGAATGTTAGTGAGAGTTTTCCTACTTTAAATTGTTATGACCCTGATAGGGCTCACCTGACTCTCTGGTTTGATTTGGCCAATGTCTTCATAGTAACAATATTATCTCCCCATCGATGAACGTGGAATGCTTTCCATTTATTTATGATTCCTTGAAGGTCTGTCAGTGGTGTTTTCTAGTTCTTCATGTATAGATCATTTAGATTCTTATGTGAAATTATCCTTACATTTCAACCATTATGGATTGATGAATTATCTGGAGCAGGTTTTGTGAACTGATTTTGTGTCTTACAACTTGGCTGAGTTTGTCAACTGTAACATTTTCTTGTGGACCATATACAAGTGATAATTTAATACTTTTTCCTCTTCTGGGTAGAATTTCCAATATTGTAAAGGGGATATCTTTGTCATGTTCCCAGTCCCAAGAATGAATTTTTTTGTTTTAGCAGACATAGGATTTTCTTTCCACTTTCCCATCAGAAATGAAACTTAAAATCTATCTTGAAAGAAATTTTGGCTAAAAATTCACAATAACAAGTGAACAACTAATGTTAGGTCTTCCCCTTGGGATAATCCTTAGACTATTAGGACTTGTAGGAAGCTTGAAGAGTCGTTCTATCTAAAGACCCAGAGGGTAATACCACTTGGATAAGCATACATAGTCATCTAGATAAGCCAGGACTTAGCCAAACTTTCATCAAATGATATTTACATTAAGACATTTACAACAAATGATATTTACATTGTGTGTGTGTGTGTGTGTGTGTGTGTGTGTGTGTGTGCAATTATATGTAAAACATTAAACCTTGCAGCTCTGTAGCTGAGAGAAGGGATGAAGAACAGAACACAGGTGATGGAAAGAAGAGCTTGACTGGTCCTCGGTACTTCCCAGTTTGGTGACATCACACCCAGAAACAAATTCAGCCACACACAGCTCTACCTATAACAGTTTAACGTCATTGATTTATTCACTCAGAAAATATAGAGACCTACTATGTGCCTGGTGCTGGGAACCCAACACAGGGAAACTGACAAGGTTTTTGATCTCAGGGGCTAGCATGCTTGGGCAGCTTACTCCCAACCATCTTTGATTTTCTTATTTTCTTTTAATTCTCTATGGGATGAAGCTTGACATGAAACATGGGAATGGTCAGCTGAGGCCAGAAATCCTTGCTAAGGGCAGATCATAGAAAGATGAGCAATGGGAGCTGACAAGACTCTGGGGAATCCTACAGGGATGAAAAGTATTTAATGTCCTCATCTACCCCAAGATTAGTGGAGAATCAGTGCTGAGAGGCAGGGGTGAAGGCGGGTGGGAGGGGGGATGCAAGGGTGAGGGAGGGGGGTGGGGGGAGAGCCCTTAGGCTTCATCCCGAATTAAGAAGTATGAGAGATATTTCTCCAGCCCTGGGCCCTCTACCAGTTTCCAGTCGTGGCTGGAAAACTACTTCGTTTAAACTAGGCTGTGTTGCAGAGTTCAGTCCTCTGTGAGATGAGCACAGAATCTCAGGCTGGCAACAGCCTTGGGTTACTTCTTTCTTACGGCTGAATCGACCCTCTCGACTGCCTCTGCCTCTGCCTTGGGGGAGACTTCCCACCCTGGGGATTAAGGGAAGACCAGAGGTAGAAGGCAGAAGACAGGGGTTTTAGCTTCACCTCTTTAACTAGTTTATGTCCCTAGGTTGGGGTGGTCCCTTTATAGCTCTTGCCCTCAGCTCTTTTGTGTGAAAGATGGGAAGTGATACTGGTTATGATGTTTCATTTTGGTTGTCTACTTGGCTGGATTGAGAGACACCTTGACATCCAAGGGCATGCTTCTGTATTCATTGGGATGTTTCCCAAGATGATTGGTCCATGGGATGTGGGTGCAGTGGGGCAAGTCTCAACCTAGAGATGAGTGGCACCAGCAGGAGGGGAAAGGGATGCCCACCCGCACTCCAAACTTGACTTCCCTGGAGCAGATGTCTTTGCACCTGCCTTCACGTGTGGCCATCACACTCCAGCTTCATCAACCTTTGAGTGTGGTCTTGTACCAGTGACTCTCCAGGGAGCTCCCAAGCCTTCAGCCTCAGTCTGGGGTGGCATCCTGTGTGCCCTTGTTCTCAGGATGCCAGCTTCTCATACATAACAGCTGGTTTTCTGGTTTTCAAGCCTGCAGACAGCCTTCATGGGACAGCCCAGCCTCTGTGGAAGCCATCCTAGGAAACCCTCTTCACTATGACAGTTTGATTCCCCTGAAGCATGGAAGTACTGGAAAATAGGCATCAAAACTCAAAATCTCAGCGGCTTCAGATGACGGGAAACTTTACATTCATTTCAAGTCCTCTTACTGTGAAGGGTGGGAGCTTCTCCTCCACAAAGACAAAAGAATATGTGCAACTATGAGCGTATTAGATTAGGGGGACCTTTGTGCTAACCAAGTGGAAACATCCAGAAGGACGTGAAAGTATGAACCTGGACTTGGGAGAAACATTGTGTTAGATACTGTGATGGTTAATTTTTGTTTGTTGTTTGTTTTGTTTTGTTTTGAGACAGTTTCTCTCTGTAACAGTCCTGGCTGTCTTAGAACCTACCGTGTAAAACCAGGCTGCCCTCGAACTCACCTGCTTCTATTTCCCAAGTGCTGGGATTAAATTCATGTGTCACTACACCTGGTTCTGATAGTTAATGTTATAGTCATTTGACAGGATTTATACTCAACAGGAGACCCTCTGAATGTGTCTGTGATGGGTTCCAGGGAGGCTTAGCTGAGGAGGGAAGAGCCACCCTGAGCACAGGCAGCACCTGCTGAAGTCTGGGGCTCAATAAAAAGGAGAAAGGGGGTTGACGGCCACCATTGTCTCTGCTTCCTGACTGTGAATGTAACTGGATCAGACGCTTCCCGTGTCTGTCTCTGTGCCTTTCCCACGGAGACAGACTGTACCTCTCCAAACCACGAACCAGAATAAACCCCTCCACCCTTAAGCTGCTTTTGCCAGTTGATTTGTCACAGTAATGAGAAAAGCAACCAACACAGAGTCAGACTCAGACGACACTGGGATCAAACACTGCTGCCTACATCTACCGGGGTTTTATCTGCCCAGCCTAAGACCCCCTCACTAATGTGTAAATCTTGATTACCCCAGGATAACCACAGGTGATCACTTTCTGCCAGTGTTTAAACACTAGACAGTGACACAGCAGGTGAAATGAGAAGGGGCATTCTAAAAACAAAAGATGTCTTTACTTTTAAAAGGAGCCTCTTTCTTGTGTCCACTTCTACTCATGGCTCTGTGAGGAGGCACGACCTGAAGCTGTTGCAGCCATCTGGTGACCATGAGACAATAAGTCCAGGAGTGAATGAAGCGCAAGCTGCTAAAGATGGCAGGAAGGTATGATGGAAACCACTTCTCCAGAGATACCACCAAGCAGCCAATTGTTATTGTTTAAAAGCCATCTTCTGCTGCTATGAAAGAACGAGCATTCTATTCCAGTTGCCATTGTATTAGTTACTTCAGTGCTGTGATACAACACTGGCTAAAAGCAACTCGGAGTTATTGGCTTACAGGTGGTTATTGTTATTATTATTGTTGTTGTTACTGAGGAACGCTGCTTACTGACTTGCTCTCCAGCCTCACATTCAACTACCTTTCTTCACCATTCAAGAGTGTGACAGTCTACACTGGGGATCCTCACATGTCAATCATTAATGAAGAAGTCGGCCCCCTAGGACTTGCCCACGAACCAGCCTTCAGTCAAGGTTCCCTCTTCCCAGATGACTCTCACGTGTGTCAAGAAGACAAAATCTAAGCAGCAATGGTGACTAGTAGCCATGCAGAAGATGTGTGTAGAATGTGGCAGAATGTGCCAACTGAGGAAATAAGCGACAGTGAAGTCTAAAAGCATGGAGGGAGAGAAGGAACTGGAAAGAGCAAAGGAGGAAGGCTGGGGGCCTGGGAGAGAATTAGGACCGGCTGTGTCAGGCAGGGGAGGGAACAACAACAAAGACCTGGCGAGTGGAATGAAGCTGTGGTAAAATAATGCTGAGTGGATGGATTCTGTTTCAACCGAGTGGCGTGGGGGACACCTGTGGTTTGACAGTGTTCATTCCTCAGCCCCTTGTGGCCACTCCGTGGTCATAAGGATGACCTGAGCGCGCATGCTCGGTGCTTGTGGGGCTGCGGAGTGCGCAGAAGGTGGCCCGTTGTTGGAGCCGGTTCCAGACACCTGGTTCTGCCCCTATCTTCTGCAGACAGGGCATGAGGCAGCTCCCTTTATCACTTGGAGAAAATCGCTTTATTGTGCTCTTCTTGCTACCAACACCGGGCGCAGCCCCAGCTTCCTTCACTCCCATCGTCCCTTCCTTGCTCCTGGCCGCTCTACTGTGCCATTTACTCTGAGCATCCTCACCCTAGAGCACAAGGTTCCCTCCTTCCTCCTGCTGCCGCCATCTCTTCCTGCACGTAGAGATGGACACCTCTTCCATGGAGCCCTCCGCAGCCTGCCAGGTAGAAACTAGCCCTTCACCTCCCATCTGCTTGACTTGAGCAGCTGTTGGAGTGAGCACTGAGAAGGGAGTGTTAAGAGTATGGTCCAGGAAGATAAATCCATAAGCCCAGAGCTGCAGCATCTGTGAGAGACTGCAGAGGTGGGAAGAGGACTGACAGGACCTGTCTTCACCCCAGCTCAGCTACTCTTCCCTTTCTGACGGTCCCAGAGCCACCAACCTTGACAAGGACAGCTGGGTAAGTCCCAGACACTGTCTGTGCCCTGCCTTCCCAGGTCAAGCTGTGTGTACTACCGTCTCCCTGCCTCCTAGTATGGGTGACCTCACAGATACCCCCTACCAGCCTCTGTCACTGTCCCTCTTCCTGGCCTGTGTCCTGGGCTCCGGGCCCAGTGTCTGGCCACTCTGTCTTATCTCTATCTCTCCTCCTCTGTCTGCCATTGTTTCTTTCTCGTCTGCCTGGCTTGCTCAGATGTTGTCCTTGTCCTTTCTGCCTCTCTTCCACACTCCCAGTCTCCTTGACTAAAGTGAAGAGCCTGCCAAGAAAACAGAGGCTTTCCCACAGCCAGGGAGAGGTGGAACTCCCAAATATACCCAGAGTAGACGAGGCTGGAGAGGGCACTGCTCTGTAGATGACCCACATCCGGGCTGCAGGCAGGCTAGAACTTGAAGGGACCATTCATTAGGATCCAAGAAACTCCAGCTGTGGCCTTAAACTGGTGGCTTCAATGCTTTGATCATGCAATCGTACCAGTTAAAGAAACTGACTAAGCTGAGCATGGTGTCTCACATCTGTAATCCCAACACTCAGAGACGGAAGATTCATCACAAATTCAAAGCCAGTCTGGACTACATAAGGCATTCCAGGCCAGTTGGGGCTATGTGGTGAGACCCTGTCTCAAACGAACAAACCAAAACCAAACAGAAAGACTGAACCATATCAATATATGCATAGCTAGCTACATATTTATAAAACCATCATTGTGGCAGTATGCTAGCTGCCACCCAATGTCCCAATTCCCTCCTTTGCATCATAATTACCTCCAAATGTCATGCACAATGAACACTGCATCCCGCTCCACACCCTCCACCACAGGCCATCGGAATGACGTTCTGGACAGTGGGGTTTGAGCAGAAATGAGATGTGAATGTTTGAACCTGCCCTTCTAGCTGTCTTCCTCCAGGCTGCTTCCGGAGCCTGTGCATGGTGAAAAGCCACCATGGACTCTGTAGATGAGGACAAAGCTAACAACAGAGGGAGAATAAGGGGGGGGGGGGCTGGAGTCCCTGGGTGATTGATGGAGCAAAGACTTCATAGCAGCCTATCACAGGCCTCTGGACACTTCTGTCTGACTCGGGGCCACTCTCGCGCCCCTGGGCCCGTGTGTTAGCTCTACTGTACCTTTCACAAGAGCAGCATCTGGAGCACAGAACACATGGGAAAGGTGGCCATCAGGAGACAGCTGTGGAGTGACTTAGTGGTTAAAACACTTGCTTCAGTTCAGACCCCCTGAACCAACTTACCGGCTGGGTGGGCTTGGCAGCCCACCTGTGACCCCAGTAAATGCAACCTCCGGGACAAGATGGTTCTGGTGAGGTCTGTGTTCCATTGAGAGGCCTAACCTCAATGAATGAGGCAAAGAGCATCAAGAAAAGATTTCCCACGTCAACCTTGGGCTTCTATAATACCCACACGAATGTGCATGTGTAGGACACACAAGTGCAAACATGTGCATGATCACCCACCCACACATGTGAACATGCATATGTACATACACCACACACACACACACACACATACACATGAGAGATTTTTTTTGTAAACAAAGAAGGATATTTTGTGACATTTTGTTTTGCAATGAGTTTCTGCTGGCAAGGTTTTCAGGATAGTCTAGGGGATTCCCACATGCCCTGAACCCAGTCTTCCCTGTTAATTCCTTGTGTAACTGTGGTGCATTGCTGCAATTAATGAACCCGTGGCAACACACTCACGTAAGCCCTTGCCTTATGGCTGTATTCTTTAAATAAATAATTGGACACGGTAGCTCATCCTTGAAATCCCAGAATTTGGGAGGCCGAGACATGATTGCTGTGAGTTCAAGGCCAGCCTGGGTTACAGTGAAACTTGTCTCAAAAATCAATCAATAAATACTCAATAGAAGTTTGCCTTTCCCCTTCAGCTTCCATGCGTGTTGATCACCCTCCACGGCACATTTGGAGATGATGGCTTTGGTGATCAAACCCTGTACCAAGGCTTAGTGGTCTACTCAGGGCCACACAGTACAAGAATGAGGCACTGGGGGGGGCATGAGGTGAAAGGAGGGTGAACTTTCACATATCTGTCTAAAGTATTTAATTCAGGGGGATGGAGTGACTGGTGTCACCAGGAAGGGCACAGCAAGCTGCTTGGAAGGGTTGCTGGGGAAGGCAAGTGTTGCTAAGGGCAGCTGGTGCGGAGCCTGTCTGGCTTGTCTGAGGTCGACCTAATCGAGGATGCCAGGAAACAATGAAGGCAAGAGGTGGGTGTAGCAAGACATGACTTCAACGGGCCGAGAAGCAGTGTGGAACAAGGCTCAGGGGTAGGGTGATGGGCCCTCAACATCTGCTCTGAGACCTGGGTACTTTCCTTTTGTCAGAGCCCCTTCTGTGTTCTCAAAGCCCAGCATTCTGTCTGCCCTGCGGGAGTCTGTGTGGGGTTTTCCTTGATGCCTGGGAGCCTGTGGATCTGGAGAATAGCCATCATGGTGGAGAAAGCTCACAAGAAATCTTGTCTTGCCAGGCCAGGCCATGCAGTCAGAGCTCTTGGGAGTATCCAGACCTTATCCGCCCCTTACTGTTAGCTTTGGTTCACATCCCGATTCCTGGCAAAGAGCAATCCTGGGAGTTTCTGTGGCCCCTGAGAGGGGATGCCTGTGGCTGTGCGAGTCCTCTGTAACTGGGCTGCATCTCTAACATCTCTGGAATCCTCACCCTAAGCACACACCTCACCCCCAACAGCCAGGGTTTGCTCTCATCCAGTATTTGACACTCTTGTATCTTTTCCACTTCTCATTTCCACTCCTATGCTCAAATCTTCCTATGCATAACCGTGCCACCCTCCTTCCTCTCCTGGTCAGAATCCTAATGTCCCCCAAGTTCGGAATCAAGTCTCACCTTCTACAATCTTCATTGACTTCCTCCCCACATGCTGGGAGGTGATGATGATCCCTATATATTCCCATGATTGACTCCAGCGTCATTGTTTGCGTTGTATAATTTTGTATGCCCCAGGAGACCTTGTCTTGTGAGGATGCTGAGCTCTGAATTTTCCCTCTCCTTCAGCCACAATTCACCTGCCACATCTGATCCCCACGAAACCTGTTGTAATAGGGAAGGATGGTGAGCAGCGACCCATCCGGGTTCGAAGAGTGGCTGTGTATGGCAGTTCACTTTCAGAATGAGAACAGTTCTAAGCGAACACCTTTCTTCTAACTTGATGAGACCATTGACACATAGGGAAGTGATGTTGGGTCGTGGAAGCCAGGAGACTAAGCAGAGACCACATGGCTTAGTTTATAAGTGTGTGGAAGCTTTTAGACCAAGCAGAAGGGAAGGGGTAGGGAGGGGACTGCTTGAACATCAGTCTGGGTGAAACGGGCAGAGGTCCCAGAGATTGAGTAAGGATCTCACAGGTGGCTTGACAGATGCTGGAGAGAGAGAGAGAGAGAGAGAGAGAGAGAGAGAGAGAGAGAGAGAGAGAGAGAGAGAGAGAAAGAGAGAGAGAGAGAGAGATACTGCCAAGTCATCAGCCTCTTTCCTCTCCCTCTCATTCCATATGGCACCACCCTGCTTTCTTCTGAATTCACAAAGGATGGATAGCAGTGACAGAGTACAGGGGACTCCATGGGCATCATACCCGCTCTTTGTGGAGTCTTTGAAATCCATTAAAGATGGAGCCCAAGTCTACCACACAGAACTTCAGCTCTAACCCAGGTGGGAATAAAGCCCAGAAGGCCACCACACTTGGTAAGTCATCTCTGACATCTCTGGGTGTCTGAAGCTGCTCCCCCCGTGGCAAACTCTCCTTGCAGCAGTGGGTTGTGAGAATTCTTGTCACACTCAGGGTCTCAGGCCAGAGTCAGTACCCCTTACCTGTCTATCCCTCCTCCCTTGGAACAGTCTCTGAAAATGTTCCCTTGCCCCCTCACCACCCTAGAGAAAGTCCTAGAACTTCAACAGGGCTCATTCCCATCGACAGCCTCTTTCACTGTGCTCCATGGTACCCCCCCCCATTTCCTCAGAATACCACTGGGATCCTTGGATGGAAGGCACTTGGCAGCTTCACAGTTTTCCCAGGCAGCCCCTCATCCCCTGATTCTGAGCACTGGCAACCTTTGCCCTATGCGGTCGTGACCTTTGGGTTTGAAACCAGTCTCTCTTATTATCCAAAGGGGCGGTGCACAGGCTTCTGGGAAGTGTCTGGGCCCCTCATTCCCGCTCCCGTTCCTGTGTATGGCTGCAGACTCCGGTAAAAAGGGCAGGCTAACCTGATTTGGCACTGTGGCTTCCATGAGAAGATGAGAAGACTGTGCTTCTGATGTCTCCGAAATCACAAGGAAGAATTGGTCCTCAAGACACAAACTCGGAAAGTGCCCCTATCCACTTTTGTTCGTCTTTAAGGGACGTGTGGCTTTGCTTTTAACTTATCCTGCAACTGGACTTAATAAACATTAAAGTCCATCTATCCCGGGCAGTGATGGAGGGCAAACGGTACTCCACAAGAACCACTGCAGAAAGGCAGGAAAAAATGTTCCATCCAGGAGGTATGGCTCATGCCTCCAACCCCAGCGTATGAGGATGAGGATGAAGGAGAGGAGGCAGGAGAGTCATGAGCCCAAGGGCAGCCTGGGCCTTACCCCCTGCCACACACACACACACACACACCTACCTGTTGGAAGGGATCTTCCAGGCCCCTCAGCAGCTCTGAAAATCCATGTAAGGTTGCCTCCCAAGTGCTTCTGGGATGCACTGACTCAGTGTGTCATCTCTGAATGTATCATTATTTTAATGACTTGTTTCCCTCATTGACATAAAAGCTAGAAGAAATGGGGCCCTTACATTCCTGCTCATAAACTCCGCATTAATGACTCACTAGTGAGTTGTACTAACCAATCTGGGATGAATGGTGATTAGTTCAGATGATGTCTCCAACCTGGGAGTCTAGTCCTGACTCTCTAGCTGTGTGACCTACCTCCCCTGTAGAAGTGGGACCAAGAGGTGGCTTGCCAAGAGAGTGTCTTTGTGCTTATCTAGAATGAGCCCCCAAATATCCCACGTGGAAAGTTGAAACAAGACACAGCAAATCTCAACTTCTGGGCAAAAATCTCCTTGATCCCAGAAACAAGCTTGGAACCCATTGCCTCTGCTTGCTGAATGAAGCCAAGAGCAGCCACTGTCCCCCGCCCCAGGGGGAGCATCCTTAGTTGGAAAACAAGCCAATAATAACTCATTGTTAGTGAAGTTAATAAGGTGTCTATTTGAAGCCCCCACCCTCTGAAAAATCTAGTTGGCACACAGATTAGCGTCCAGCTCTGTAAATGGAGATGATAACAAATGACGTGATCACTACCCTGGAGACGCTCACAGATCCACAGAAGAGGGAGAGGACATCACACCAGGACTGTCTGGTCTAACTGAAGAGAGGACAGCATGTGGCAGAGGACAGAGAGTTCCCTGGGGGGAAAGAGGAGGGAAAGATGGTCAATGGTCATGCACTGTTTCAGGGCATGCAGGGCAGTTTCAGAGAGGAGCCCGGACAAGCAGGCAGAGCGTGAGAGTGTGAGGAGGGCCCACTCCTAAGCAGTGAGAATCACTGGTGGAAGGGTTCCTCTACAGTGGGGCCAGGGGAAGGGATGCAGCCTTTGAACTGTGCGGTGTCCTGGAGTTATGTGAGTAGCTGAGACGGAAAGCAGAGAGCAATAGGCAGTGAGGTTGTAAGATCCAGAAAGGCAGTGAGTTCTAGGGCGAGCGAAGCTTGGCTTCTCCTCTGGGTTCCTGACCAACTGCTCTAGCAAGTCCCTCGACCGCCCTATGGACCATGTGGAGGGAGTTTGCCACCATGGGAAGGAGAGTGGAGCCTTTACCTCATAGAATTAGAATCACACAGGACTTTTGGGAGAGAGTTAAAAGAAAAAGAGCATAAATAGTTAAGTACATGGCGGAAGTTCACAGTCTATGTTCTGGTTAATACTGGGTTTTCCATTAGGAAGAAATCTCATTCCTCTTCTCTGTCAGGGAGAGGAAGTTGAGGCTCTGGGTGGGTTGATTGTGATCCCCTCAAACTCATGTGTTGGAGATTTAGCCCCAACACATTTGGGGGTGAGGTCTTGCAGACAGGATGGGAGTAGGATTGGGTGAGGTCCTGAGGGTCATCCCTTTGGCTGAACTAGGCTGCCGGCTCTCGAAAGAAACCTCCATCCTCTATGAGGTACCCAGTCAGTGGCTTTCAGTTATAGCACCAGGAAACAGACTATGAGCCAGGCTTGGAAGTTCCTGCTGTAATCTCAGTACTGGGGAGGCCAAGGCAAGCCATGACTTTGAGGTCATCTGCGGTTTTACAAAGTGAGGTCTTGTCAAAGGAAGCAGGTAGTGGGCTAGGACAACAACGAAAGAAACCAAGAGACTAAACCCCAGCTCCAAAACCATGGAAACAAATGATGGAGTTAGGCATGACAGTGCATGCTGAGGCAGGAGGATTGCAAGTTTGGGGTCAATATGGACTCCATGGCAAGACCTTGTCTCAAAGGAACAACAAAAGCCACAGGCACCACATACTCCACAGGGAAAGGAGGCCGCGGATGCTAGTCCATGGCTGTGCGCAGACACATAGTTTTAAAACCGCCCTGTGTGGTTTGAACTGGATGTAAAGTATGTTCCACAGATGGTGACACAGGCCGCTTTATTAAAGGGACAGTTGATGCTAGAAGCCAGACTGTGTCTGGGAGGATAAAGCCTTCCTGAGAGCTAACCTGGGGTGCTAAAGTGGCCACAGTCACCTCTGAAGACTTCTCTGTGGCCTCATTCCTGGGTGCCACCCTTTTGATCCAGGTGGCCAGGCCAAGGAAGGCCCGAGGGAATGGACCATAATAGGTGCTCACTGGAGGGGACTGGCAAAATGTCTGGAAGGGCAGCAACGTGCACACCTAGGGGGCTAGAGGGAGGGGGGCTGTGGGGATAAGAAGACAGAGGCCGTGGCGTGGGTTAACTCCGTACACCAGAAACACTGGGGTGGCCCATGGTCTTGTCACAGAATGCTTGCGGGGTAAGGGGCCTCTTCCACAGAAGAGGAGGCAGCTAGGGCCTGCCAGGCCCAACCCACTCCCTTCTGGTTTGGGTGGAGGGTGTGTACCTTCTGCCCTGCCTGATGGCCCCAGATCTCGCTGGCATCGCACCCACAGGCTTCCCAGGCCTCATCCAGCCCCCCACGAATTGTCTAAGCCAGGAGCAGGCGGCTGCCCCTAGGCCCAGCACAGGCTGGCTAGAGCAAGGCTCTGGCCACCTCCAGTTCCCTACCCTCCAGCTGTCGCTCCCCCTCCATGCCCATGTGGCCCACACCATGTGGCACAGGGCTGCCCCCGCCCCTAGCCAGCCTGGTTCAGCAGGCATGGCTGGCTCTAGTTTCCACAGAAACTCTGCCCTTCCTGGGGCTCGGTGCCTGTCCGCCAAGAGGGTGGTGGGCGGTTTGTGTGGGCCGAAGGCTCAGCGGCCATGTTCCATTCAGAGTTCCAACTGCTGCTGGCTTCGGAAGCCCCTCTCCTCCCACGCCTTCTGGCAGGGCCCCGTCCTCACAACCGCAGAAGCAAAGCCTGGCAGCAGTCGCAGCTACGTGTCCCTTTATCCTTGCAAACAACTTTCCAAACTTTATCTCATTTGGTTCTCTATGAAGCAGACAGACTAGTTACGATTAAAGTTTGGGGGGGGGTGGAGAAGGGATAGTTCAGTGGTAATATGCTTGCCTAGCAGACGTAAGGACGCTTCTCCCTCATCAAGACAGCCACCGGGGGAGCCAAGAAGGGATGTGGTGTTCTGTGGTTACTCAGCTATGGTGGACACCTCAGAAGCTTCCCCTAGCCACACTGTTGCCACTACCATGTAATTCCTACCCTGCTCAGGAAACCCCAGCATGCGTCCAAAGACATGTAAAGACGGCTTCAAGAGGCTGAACATGCAACTCTGTGGTAGGGAAATCACCCACCAGGTACCAAATCCTGGGGTCCATCCCCAGCACCGCAAAATTTAAGGAAATAACCAAAAACTGTAATAGCAGAAATTCTTAAAAACAACAAAACAAAAGAAAAAAGAATCTTCGTTATCAACAGGAAAACCTCACAAAGAAAGATGTTTTGTCTGTGATTCTTTTTTTTTTTTTCCTCACAAAGGCAACAAGAAGCTTCAAAACTAAGGCGAAAGACAGTCAAGCATGGCAAAGCATCTGTAACCCCAGTACTGGGGGGCAGAGATATGAAGACCTGGGGTTCAAAGTCATAAACAGCTGTATGTTGAGCTCCAGGCTAGACTCAGCTGTATGAGGCCTTGCCTCAAATAAATAAACAAATAAATAAACAAACAAACAAATAAATAAATAGGTAAGAATAAACATGCTGAAGGACAGCTGGCAATAACGGCTCAGTGATTAAAGGTGCTTACCCCTCTGAAAGCCTAGTGTCAGAGTTGGGTCTCCAGAACTCAAATAAACCTCGTAAAGATGGAAGGCGAGAACCAACCCCACAGAATCATCTGCTGACCTTCACATATGCTGCACGCTCATGTGTGTGTGTGCACACACATACACACACACACACACACTCACACACACACTCATACACGCGTGCGCACACACTAATAGGAACAGTTTTAAAGAGGATGAAGACCTTCAGAAGGAGGGGGGAGTGTGATAGATGTCTGGGTGGTGTGGAAGTCTCCAGCTTTTGCTCGATAGACCTTCATGGTCCTTGTATAGACTGAGAGATCCTACTCTAGTCTGCTTGTAATGAGAAAATCCTCCCAGAGCGCCCATAGCCACCCACCCTGAGTGCACAGGGTCCAAACAGTGGAAATGCCACGGCCTCCATGCAGCTGTATCCATAAATTCCTCCAGATGGGACCTGTCTGGTTGATCATCTGCAAATCTCCAGAGTGGATGGTACCTGGATCATCTCCCCCTTCTCTGGAATCCGGTTGCTTCTCCTGTGGGAATTATTCAAAGGCCTCTTCTTCAGTTATGGGCGAAGGAGTGCAGGCATGGTGCCAATTAGCAGGAAATGGCTCCCCCCATGCCTGTCATTTCCCTCTCCTCTGCCCCTCCCCCTCCTCTCTCCGCTGCCCCCCACCCCTTGAGATTTTGAGTCAGATGCATTCACAGCAATGAGTTTGTGCTGTTGATTTCTTCTGTGAGCCTCCAGGCTTCTCCTCGAGGTCCCCACAAGGCAAATCCCATAAGGAAGGATTTCACGGAGCTCTGAGGGCTGGGGGGGGGGGGGGACATTTTCTTTCCATCTGTCACTTTACTCTAAGCTTTGACCTTTCTGTTCCCACAGGAGGCAGGACAGAGCTGCCAGCAAACCTTAACAAGTAGCCTCGGACTCAGATGGCATGAAATTGACACATTCAGGAAAAAAACATGTTTGCCTCAGGATTTCACAGAAGGCTGGATGGTAATGAGGAAGCTTTTAAAGGTAAATGAAGCCTCCCCATGAGCTGGATGTAGCAGCTCACACCTGTAACACAGCACCTGAGGCAGGAGGATTGCTATGAGTTCTAGGCTGGCCTGGGGTCAAAGTTTGAAACACTGTCTTCAGCAAAAAGTCAGATATGGTGGTCCATGCCTAGGACCCTACAGCTTGGGAGGTAGAGGCAAAAGATTGCCACAAGTTCAAGGCTAGCCTGGTCTACAAACCAAGTTCCAGGTTAGAGAACACTAGATTAGGATTGGGACAGTAAGGTAGCTTAACAGGTGAAGGTGATTGGCTCCAAATCTGACAACCTGAGTTTATCTCCCTGAACTTGCAAGAGAGAAGGAAAAAAAGGTGATCCCAGACACATGAGAACATGAGAACATGAACACACACACATGGGCATATGAACACACACACATGAGCATGCATGTGTGCACATGAACTTAAAAAGTTAATTTTTAAAATTCAAAATATAAGTAAAGGAAAACACAAGACAAGCTCCATTGGCTTAGGAGCTCCTGTGAGGAAACTGGGAGGCAGGAGAGCCAGGAATCCTCTGTGCTGACCCCCCTCGCCACGTGGTCAGAGGTTCCATTTTACCGGAGAAGCCAGGGCAGTTCCAGATAACGGAGATTTGCATTCTGGCTCCTCTAGAAGCCAGCAAGCTGCAGTCACCTTTCACGCAGGCTTGGGAAGCCACTTTGGGCGAGCCCCACACTGTCTCCAGCTGTCTCCCCACTTGAAAATCTAGGGTAGTGACACAGACTTCACAAGACTGTGTTACACAGGAGGAAGGGAGGTACCAGCCTATGCGCTAGGTTCACTCGGAAAGATGAGTCAAGAAGCAGGAAGCCGGCCTCAGTGGCACCCTGCGCCTTCCAACCAGGACAGACAGCAGATGGAAACTAGGCTGGGACGTTGATGCCTGCGCAGGGCCATCTTCAGACCAACTTTCCCAGGCCAGGCCAGCAGGGAGGCTGAAAAGAGAGCAGAGCCTCCTAGACTGCAAGCAGAGTCCCCAGCAGGCCCAGCTCAGAAAGGGCACAGCCTTCGAGATTCACAAGGATTTCGATTGTTTGAAATCTTCCTACCATTTCATCTTCCCAAGACCTTGTTCATTTACCAGGGTTCTTAAAACCCTTTTGTTCACAAGCTTGTGTGGAACACAGAAAAGGGTCTATCTAATATCCGAGCCCAGCTGTTCAGTGACCGAAGGACTTGGGGGGGAAATCCTTTAAAAGGGGGAAGAGGGGAAACACGACAAGGACACAGCCTGGGGATGTGGCAGGCGCGGTTGAAGGCCTCACAGGCCCCAGCTGCCTTGCAAGACTGTGCTGTTGGGAGTGTGAGAAAAAGAATCAGCTGGCTGCAGCGAGGCCTCTGCCAGGTCTGCAAATGCACAGCCCAGGCCCAGCCTGAGAGCTGGCCTCCTCCTGACTGTGGGGTTCCTGGCAGCAGCACCCCAGGCCCTGCCAAGCCCCTAAAAATGTCTGAAGTAGGTGTGACGCCTTAAGGAGCTCTTGTGAAGAGCTAGTGTGGCGGGAAGTGAGGAGAGTGAGGGGAGCTGGGAGGTGGGGAAAGGCCGGGGTGGGGAGAGTTGGGGGGGGGAGTCGGGGGGGGGGAGTCGGTGGGGGGGGTCATGTGGAAAACTTTGTCCATCCCACGTCAGAGGAGACCAGGAAGCCTTCTCTAAAGAGGGCTTTGATTGCTGTGAAAACACAAGACAGTTTGCAGGGCCAGACCGGCATGGGGACCATGCGGTACCAGGCCACTGGCTGTGAGATGAAGACAGACGGATAGAGTCTAGCCTGTCCTCTCAAGCTCTGGGTTAGACCTGTAGGAGTGCACAGGCACAGGTATAGGAAAACACAGCTGTGTTTATGAAGTGTCCAAAGTGGAAAATGTTTTCAATGGCATTTTGTGTCACACTTAAAGACAATCTCAAGCATCACAATGCCTCATGAGCGGCATTTCTATTTTACAGAAATAACCACCTTCTGAGTAAGAGTTACTTGAGTATAATACAAGGGCTGTGTGACCTTCAGAAAATGTTTCAGCCTCACTGTGCCAAGGACGTCTCATCAGTGTGATGTGAAAAAAGGCAGGTCCTTCATAGCAGTGCTGTGAGGGCTGTATGAGCCGTGATTGGTGAAGCATTTAGGAAAGGTTTGGAACTCAGCCAGCCCAGAATACTAGAAGCTATAATTTTAAAAGGTGAGGTCTCGTAGCCAGAGAGGAGCCAAGTCAGGAAACTTGGATGGTCTCAGCTTGGCCATGACTGGGTCTTGTCATACCACCTCAGTGTCCTCTGTTGGAAGTAAATGACATTTGTCCCCAGTTTGAGACATGCACATTCTAGGCTTTGGAAATACAAAGTCACCTAGAAGCTGGGCATGTAAGTGACTCATGCGTACATGCCCACCTGCAATCCCAGAGATCAGAGGCTAAGTCAAGAAGATGGTCTCAAGCTAGAGGCCAGCCTGGGCTACAGTGTGAAACCCTGTCTCAAAATCAACAGCAGCAAAGGCGTTTCTGAATTCAATCCCCAAACGCTGCCAAATATCCTTGATTTGCCGCTCCCTGCATTCAACAGGCACTCTGATACCAACAGACTTGGACTTTGAATGCCAGCCACTGGTCCTACGTGATAAGCTGTGTGTGCGGAGAGACAGAGAGCAGGGGAGAGGGAGACAGGGAGAGCAGTGGGGAGGCTCCATCGGGGCAATGCAACGATAGTGAAGAAGTATTACTTTTCTCATTGTATCCATCGGTCCCCAGGTGGAGCAGTTGGAGACAAACAGCAAGATTTGGGTCGACTTTAAAGTCATCTAGGCCAGAGAGGAACCAGGATTCAAAAGAGATGACTGTAGGGGCCAAGTGTGGTAACTCATTCCTGTAATCCCACCCCAGTACTTGGGAGGCTGAGGCAGAAGGGCAGCTATAAGTTTGAGGCCAGCCTAGGCTACAAAAGTAAGATATATCCACAAACAAACAAACAAACAAAAAACCCAAAATGAAAACAAAAATAAACCCACACAACCAAGACAGAAAACAGACAAACAAAAAAATGGGTCTGGCAAATTGGTTCAGTGGTTAGAGTGCTTGCTGACTAAAATCCCAGGGCCCACATAGCAAGATAGGCACCTCAAAAATGGTAGTTTTCGATCCCCAAGGGATACCATGCTCTCTTCTGGCCACTTCCTGTGCACCTGAACACACACACACACACACACACACACACACACACACACACACACACACACACACACACACACACACACACACACTCATACATACACACATAGGCTCTCACACGAATACACTCACACACACATACACAATTCACACATACACATATTCTCACACATGTTCACGCACACATACACACACTCACACATATACACACATACACATGTACTCTCACACACACATACACACACACTTACATATACAAATTAAATCTTTTCTACATTTATTTTGTGTGTGTTCTTGTGCATATGCCATGACACACATGGAGATCATTATGTGTGTCTTGGAGATCAAACTCAAGATATTAGGGTTAGTAGTCTCTTTATACACTGAACCGTTTTGTCAGTCCAGTAAAATAAACAAATAAGTAAAAAAGGAGCAGAAGGCCAGCTATGGTAGTGCATCCTTTAATTCCATGACTCGGAAGACATGCAGATCTTTGTGAATTTCAGGCCAGCTTGGTCTACATAGTGAGTTCCAGGCCAGTCAGGGCTACATAGTAAGACACTGTCTTAAAACAAACAAACAAACAAACAAAAAACAACTATGGGTCAAAGAAATAACCCAGCAGGTAAAAAGAACTTGCTTTGCAAGCCAGATGACCTAAGTTATACCTCCAGACACCATGCAAAGGTGGAAGGAGAGAGCCCACCCCTCAAAAGTTGTCTTCTGACAGCCACACACTGTGGCAAAAGCTCGCCCACAGTCACACACACTAATGGTAAATGCAACACACAAAAACAAAAAAGCAAGACGACTCTGGTGCTGAGAGCAAGCACTGACTGTTCTTACAGAGGACCTGAGTTTGGTACCCAGTACTCATGTTCTGGTTCACAGGTACATGTGACTCTCTCTCTCTCTCTCTCTCTCTCTCTCTCTCTCTCTCTCTCTCTCTCTCTCTCTCTCTCTCTCTCTCTCTCTCTCTCTCTCTCTCTCTCTCTCTCCCTCTCTCTCTCTCTCTTTCTCTCTCTCTCTCTCTCTCTCTCTCTCTGATGATGGGAGATGTCATTCTGTAAATATGTTTCTCTTATTGGTTAATGAATAAAGCACTGTTGGCCAATAGGAAAGGAAGATAGGAGGGACTAGGAGACAAGGAGGAAAGAGGAAGTGGTTGGGAGGAGTCCACATGTAGAGTCTGGAGAGAGCAGAAGCCGGCCCTCTCTCCGGTAAGATGAGACCACGTGGAAATACTTAGATTAATAGAAATGGGTTAATCATTAAGACAGAGATAGGTGATAAGAAATAAGTAACTGGCCAACAGCATTGTAACAAATACAGAGTCCCAGTGTGTTAATTGAGGCTGGTGTGGCGGTGGGACCAGGTGGCAAGGAAAAACCTACTTGTAACACACTCTCTCTCTGTCTCTCTCTCTCTGAAAATAACAAATCTAAATTTTTAAATAAAAAACACAAAATGGGAGTGGGCACCAAGGACCTAGGAGATCTGTGGGCGCAGAGAGCATGGAAACTGGGCTGTGGGTTCCAGACAAACTGACTGCCTTCTCCAGCCCATGGCATCTCCAACCTTCTGGCAGGAAAGTGAGACTCCAATGCTGTTTGACACTCACATGTTGTGACTGTGTGATTTGCAGGGGCCAAGGGTGTCTTGACAGACTTTCTGGAGAGATTATCACTTCCAAAGGATGAACTCATTCCAATGTACCAGAAGTTCCCTCTTGTTACAGAATCAGTTGGAGAGAAGCCCCATGCTAAGCAAAATGTCTGAGTTGTGTCCTTCCTCCTGCCATTCACGTGGAACCTCAGATTTTATTTTTCATAGTAAAAGACCAATCAAGGTAAACACACTCAGAGGCTGGAAATTTCTCCTATTCTCTATTCTTGTGAACAGTAAGTGGATTTATGGGGAGCGTAACCAATCCGTCATGTTTCTTTTAGCCAGGGCGGGGGATTTCTCTTGAAGTTGGAGTCTCTTTAAACCAGGGTGAGACAGAAGCCTTCCTGAGGGGTACTGCAGATCTGAGGTCACCAAAGCACTAGCTCTTGCCATTGGGACTGGAGGTATGGACACAGTGGGTGAAACCAAGTTGAGCACTGGTGCTTTGGAACCTTCCAGCAACACAATCTCAACGTCAGTGGGTGCACTGCCCTGTGCGTTGGAAAACAGCATAAAGAGGAGCTCCATGTTAGGGGGCTCCATCAATAAGTGACAGTTTCATTGAAATGGGTCGTCTCTCACTGTCCCACACTCCCAACTGCTCTCAGGACTTCAGGCTAGGGATGATGGCATCCAGCCATAGTCCCAGCTTTCATGAAGAGGTGGCCGGAGGATCACTTGAGCCTGGAAGTGCAAGTCTAGCCTGGACAACATAGACTCTGTATCAGAAAAGGGACAGCTGGGAAGTTGTCACATGGCTCATTGGGTAAAGCGTCTATCGTGCAAGCATGAGGACCCGAATCTGAATACCCAGCACTCAGGGTAAAAGCCAGGCATGGGGCACACATCTGTAACCCCAGAACTGCAGAGGAGATTTGTAGACGACATCGGCTCTCTAAGCAGCTAGGCGGTGCAAAATGCTGAGTTCCAGGTCCAGCAAGAGACCCTGTATCAAAACATAAGGTGAGGAGTGATAAAGTATGATGCCTAGCAGGGTGCTGATGGTGTACCCCTTTAATCCCAGCAGAGGCAAGCGGATCTCTGTGATCTGTGAGCTTGAGACCAGCCTGGTCTATAGAGGGAGTTCCAGGACAGCCTCCAAAGCCACAGAGAAACCCTGTCTTAAAAATAATAAATAAATAAAAGAAAAAAGAAAAAAGAAAAAAATGATGCCTGATCTTGACCTCTGGCTATACAGGTACACACACACACACACACACACACACACACACACACACACACACACACAAGAAGGTGAGGACTACATATCTCTCATTTCTCCCCAGCACATCTGGTTTCTCCAGCATTGACCCCACATGATCTTATTGTCTTAAAAGCATCCATCCTGTTAACCACCAGAAACACAGTCTAGAAATTGTCTTTGAACCATCAGTAAACCAGCTTTTCATTAAGCAGCCACCTCATCCAGACACCCCTGTGAGAAGTTATGGGACAGCCAAGGAACTGAGACATTCTTGTTGAAACACAAATCGGAGGCACACTCCCAGACTCTGACACTTGAGGTTTAGCGAGATGCCCATCCCAGCTTGCTCCTTGGCCCCTTTGATGCTCTGTGGTATGGCAGCATAGATTATGCCAACATGTGGAGCCAATGAGATGAGGACGGGAGGAGAGGAAGGACACGGGGGCTGAGCGCTCCACAGAACTCTTCATCTCTCTAATATGTGGAAGCAATCTCCAAATACAGTTGGCTGCACTTTTCCTTAAGCTCAGAGTCTCCTCCAGCATGGCTGCCACAGCTCCAGGGTCGCCCTCCACATACATACATTTGCTGGACTTGCAAGCAGTCACTGACGCAAAGGCAGGGGCTGGTCAGGACATTTCAACATGCCTCCCCACACCCCAGGAGAATTTACTCTACACGCAACACACCAAGTTCACCTTCTAGGGTAGCTTTGGTATGATCGGGTTAGATCACATGCACTGCCACCCCGGCTTTGTGGCAGAATAGTGAGTAGTCACCATTTTGGCTTTGATGAGACTGTGGTTCACTCAATACTAACTGTAGGATTCATATTATATATATTATTCACACACACACACACACACACACACACACACACACACACACACACGATGGGAGATGTTATTCTGTATATATCTTTCTCATACTAGTTAATAAAGCTCTGTGGCCAATAGGAAACAAGATAGGTGGGACTAGGAGACCAGGAGGAAAGAGGAAGTGGGAAGGAGGAGTCGAGATGTAGCCCAGGGAAGAAGCAGGACGCCTGCCGCGGCTCCCTGATAAGACGACCACGTGGGAATACTTAGATAAGTAGAAATGGGTTAATAATTAAGACAGAGCTAGCCCATAAACAGTAATGGTAACTGGCCAACAGGATTGTATCAAATACAGAGTCTCTGTGTGTTATTTGCGGCGGGGGCAGGCTAGCAGGCTGGCGCTGGCGGGAACAACCTGCCGTAACACACACACACACCACACACACACACACACACACACACACACACACACACACGATGTGTGTATATGTATATATATATATACATATATATGTGTGTGTGTGTGTGTGTGTGTGTGTGTGTGTGTGTGTGTGTGTGTCTGCTTATTGTTTGAGACAGGGTCTCAAGTAACTCTGACGGGCCTTGAACTTGTTATGTAGCTGGGAATGACCTTGAACTCTAGCCTCTACCACCTCTCGAACTACTGGGATTTCATGTGTATGCTGCCATGCAACTTGCCTGCTTTATTCAGTGCTAGGAGCCCAGCCCAGGGCTTTGTGCAAATCAGGTAAGCACATTGCCAGTGCCTATCCCTTCCTAGTCTCAACAAACGTAAGGCAGGTAGGAGCTAACTCTATGGCACCAAAGCCAAAGCCTTGGAGACCCTTCTGCCTCGACCTCCCTAGTACGAGGTCACAGGCATGTGCTGCCACACCCAGTTATCCTTAGTTTCTTTAGTCATAAAATGGAAGTTGTGGTTTAAAAAACAACAACAACAAACAAAAATCCTTCACACAGAACTGGGAGAATGAAAGGGTTAATGTGAGCTACTTGCTGTATGTAGGGTCAATACATTCTGATTATTATCATCAACCTTGGGTCTCCAAGCCCTGGTGTACAGCTGGGCATTTACTCAGGAGTGAGTGGTCTGAGAGTAACTCTTTTAGTTAGGGGTCAGGAGGACAGTGAGGTCGTGGTCTGCATCCTGGAACGCTTCTGTGCATTGGCCATTATCGCTGACAGGTGCTATTCTGCTTGTGGCAGGTCTCTGGAGTCCCCAGCTTGCAGGTCATGTCCCCCTTACTATCATTACCCTCCCTCTGCATGGACAGTGAACACTTAGGCATTGTTGCTCCCAGCCATTGACTTCCCCTTGGCCTGTGATTGGCACCCTGAGATTCCAGCACAATCCAGGCATCCCAGCTATGTCAGCGTGACTCAGCCAGTGCATGTCTGACATCCGCATGGCCCTGTAGAAGGCTGGCTCCAGAGGAAGGTTATTTGGAATAGTGCCGAATGCTTGATGGCTGCATGTCATCTTTCTGGGGTCAAGCTATTAAAGCTGCATCTGATGCTTTTTAGAATCGATGAGATAAACAGAATGTGGAAATCTGTTGGTCAGTGAGATGTTTATAGTTGTGGATAAAGTAGCCAACGAAATTAGATGGGTCCTTTGCACTCCTGCAAAACCTTGTGTTTTTTTCTTTCCACTCAGAATCCAAAACAGAAATAGTTCTCCTAAAAGAAGCCTGGATGCTGTCATGGTAACAGCTTCAGCAAAACTTAGAGCTGCTGGGAAACCTATGAAGAACATGGGCTCACTCACAGAGCCCATAGCATCCTTAAATTCTCTACCCCACTTTTACCCCACATCTCATGGGTGCTTCTTTTTCAGACACACCTAAGTCTCTCCAGTGTGCTTTTAAAGTCCAGCCCTCCCACATCCCTTTATTTCCATGTCCATCAAAGGGGCTGGTGCTGATGAGGTCGTAAGTTCTTGGTTGCCTGAGCACACTATGCTTTTCCACTTTTGTTTCTGGTCTTGCTTGCTCAGCTTTCCTCAAAGCATCTTCCATTTCTCCCTTCATCCAGCCAAATGGTCCCACTGGGTCAAGTGCAGTACCAGTATACTACCAGACAGACAGACAGACAGACAGACAGACAGACAGACAGACAGGCAACCTGTCCCTTGGAGTTCAGGCTCAGGTGACACCTCCTCATGGAGGCTTCTTAGTCATTCACTCACCTGGACCCTTCAGTCTCCTTCTCCCCTACAATATCTAGTGTGCTGATCAGTGTTGTGTCAACTTGTCACAAGCTAAAGTCATGAGAGGAGGGAACCTAAATCAAGAAAATACCTCCATAATATCAGGTTAAAGGCAGGCCTATAGGGCATTTCTTAATTAGTGATTGACAGGAGAGGGTTCAGCCCATTGTGGGTGGTGCCATACCTGGGCTGGTGGTCCTGGGTTCCATAAGAAAGCAGGCTGAGCAAGCCATGTGGCATAAGCCAGTAAGCAGCATCCCTTCATGGCCTCTGCATCAACTCCTGCCTCCAGCTTCCTGTCCTCTTTGAGTTCCTGTTCTGACTTCATTGATGATGGACAGTGATATGAAAAGGTAAGCCAAATAAGTCCTTTCCTTCCAAACTTACTTTTTGGTCATAGTGTTTCATTGCAGCAACAGAAACCCCAAGTGACATATCCAATCACCTTCTCTTTCCTTCCACGAGATACTAAAGTCACAATCATGTGTTTGCTATCTTTATTTCCCTGTCGACTGTAAAGCTTTGGAGACAGACAGTAACAGCCAATCACGGCCAACTTGACTGGCTTTAAAATCACCTAGGAAACACACCCAAGTAGGTTTAACTGTGAAGGGACCGGCCCTAACTGTGGTGTACCATCTCATGGGCTGTGGTTCTAGACCAAATGAAAGGATAAAGCAGAAAGTGGGCTTATCGCTAGCATTCCTGACTCTGCTTCCTGATCCTCCGAGAAGTAAGCAAGCAGCCACATCCCGCTGCCACCATGCTCTTCCAGCCAGGATGGAAACTGTGAGCACAAATCAACCCTCTGATGCTTTAGCTGGGCTCTTTGTCGAAGTGAAAAGTAATACACGACCTCCAGGTGTTTATTTTCTTTCTTGGACCAATTAGTAAGTTGAGTAAGCACTATGAGTTCTTTGTCTACCCATAGACACTGAAATGCACAAAGAAGCAAGTGCCCCAAGGCTTGATGGGACTTTATTTAAAAAACCAAAAAAAAAAAATTACTTGAGGGAGGGCCCTCAAGAGTCCAAAAAACCCAACAAGTTGCAATGTGGGAGGGCGCTCAAATAACCACGAAATCCAAGAAATTGTTGTATGGGAGGGCCCCCAAATGTTGCCCAAGTCCTAGAGGTTGCTATGACACTTTCTCGATATTGAGAAATGCCCCACATGGAATGAACACAACACGAAAAGATGTGCAGAGCAACTGCTCCCTGAAAAATGTCAATTTGCAGGATGCCTTTGGCAAGATCTCCTTTACACTTACACTCTTACACTCATAAAGGTCCCTGTGATGTGATTGAGAAAGCAGCAGGTTATCTGAAAATGTTAGGAGAGTAAGATATCATCAAGAGTGAATCACACATACCTTAAGCATTTTATTTGAAGTTAATGTACATTTAGTTACCAACTTCTTGATGTCAAGCCAAAAGCCTATTTTTAAGTCTGGGTTGGTTGATTAGAGCCCAGGATCATCTTTCATGTGTAAGCCACACTCATGGGGCATTGTGTAGGAGTTCTAGTTTAATTTTCTTTAAAGCAGAATTACTTACACATGGAGATAGCAATTTTTCACCCTTATAATCCAGGCTGGCCTCAGACTCATTATGAAGCCAAAGATGGTCTTAAACTCTTGACCTTTCCAGTCATGTGTGCTATCATGACTGGATTTTATATTACAACACATGAAAGCTGCATAATCTGCCTATGTTAAGTAACACCTTTCCATACCTGTCTTGTGACAGTTTTCCTCCCTGTGACCAAAACACCCAACAGAAATAGCCTAAGGGGTTGGGCATGGTGGTGCATGCCTTTGCCCCCAGCATTCAGATTTCAGACTATTTCGGTTGGGAACCCAGGGTAAAGTGGTTCTATCTGTGGCAGAGGCTGTTCACATAGTGCAAACCAGGAAATAGTATGTTCAGGGTGGGACAGAGCTGGGTAAAACCTTCAAAGGCCCTAGCGACCCACTTTTGTCACTCTTAGCAACCAGCATCAATGGCTCCATAACCCACCAGTGACACAAACTGGGGATCAAGTATTCAAAACATGTCTAGAGGGGGAGCCTTTGAGCCTGAAAGCATAACAACACTGATTTCTAATCCTAGACATGGGGCATAGCAACAACACTCAGAGGGTTAGAGGGGCCGGGTGTTTCTTAATGGGACAACACATACTGTGGAAGGCTTTGGGTTCAAATTCCTGGCCCAAAAATGTGATGTGGGGTGATGGTGGTGTGGATATAGTGTATGTGCGTGTGGGTGGTGTGCTGTGTGGTTTATGTGTGGGTGTGTGTACGTGTGTGTGTGTGTGTGTGTGTGTGTGTGTGTGTGTGTGTGTGTGTGTTAAAGATCTACTGTGTGTGTGGGTGGGTGAAGATATACAGGCATAGTGTGCACGTGTGATGTGTGATGTGCCGTAAGGCTGATATACTGTGGATTTGACTTTGTCACCACAGGACAGAGGGAAGATGAAGTAGCAGTGGTGAGCCACCAGAACGGGGCACCCTCCTCTTTCTTCCCCCAAGATGCCCCAACTCCACAGGTTCCAGGTGGAAAGGGCCCTCGCCAGCACACCTGCCAACACAAGAAAATGCTGCACGGTGTGTTCGTAGTCAGTGGTGGATCGTCACAGCTTAGCTGGCTAGTTTCTGCTCCAAAAGGTCTTGTAAGCCAAAGACAAAAGTTTGCCTCTACATGGGAAAGTATTAGCAGGAGTGGTGATGATGACACATACAGAATATCAATCTTCAGTTGCAATGTACCTTTTCATTCTAACAGAGTAGCTGATGCCACCTAATATTTCAGTGTCTCAAACAACTGAAATTCTATGTGTGGGGACCATAGGAGATGCTTAAGTGAGTCTTGGGTTCCAACGCTTTTGTCTTTCTCAGCTTTGCCTCACTGCACTGGGTAGGCCTGCTTTGATTTCATACTGGCTTTGCTCTAGTTAAAAAGGAAAGTGGTTCGGGAAATCCCAGCCTCCCGTGGGCATTACACCACCACAGCCTTTCTAGTCTCTTTGAAAGAGTCAGCTTCACATACTCAACTCCGACTCAACCTCCATGGCAAGACAGAAGGGATTCCGTTGACCAGCTTGGGCCAATGCTGACTGGTTCCTCCATCCCTAGAGCCCTACCTCCCTGGACGCTGTGCTACCTCTCTTTTTTGTTGGTTTGGTTTGGTTTGATTTGGTTTGGTTTGGTTTGGTTTGGTTTGGTTTGGTTTTCCAGACAGGGTTTCTCTGTGTAGCCCTGGCTGCCCTGGAACTCACAGAGATCCTCCAGTCTCTGCCTCCTAAGTAGTGGGATCAAGGATGTGTGCCACCACCACCCAATTTGTGCTGTTTCTTTATGTAGATTATCACATTGATCACCAAAAAGAGAGGGCTGCTGGTGTCTTTGGTTTATAATGGAGGAAACTATGACCCAAAGAAGTTAAGCAATTTTACTAACCTGGATTAATACCACTTATCTAGAGCCAACCAAGGCATCCCAGGGAAGGTCCTGACATGGGAGTAGACTCTGAGGACTTGACCTGGTCCCTGGTAAGAGAAGCATGAGGCCAGTGGGGCTCCCTGGAGGGGATCAAGGTACAGTAGAAATGATAACACTGGGTATAGACTAAGTTTTCTACATATGGCTGTTACGAAGGTGAGGCCGTACCCCCAGAGGCTTGGTCACCAGCTGATGGTGCTATTTAGAATGTTCTAGAAACTTTTGAGCTGAGGAGGTCCCTGGGAGGCATGGTCGCCCTTTGCTTTCTGGCTCCCATCTCCATGATGGTCTCCTGGCCAATCATGAGACAAAATAAAGCTTTTTAAGCTATTCCATCCATTTGTTCCCACTCAGTCTGCAGCTGAATTAAGACATCGGTGAATCAAAAGCCCACACAAGAAACAAAAGAGCAAAATGGGCTGAGGATTGAATATTGAGGAGCAAAAAAATTCAAACCAGGTCCCAGAGAAATAGGAAGCCCAAGGAAGACAGAACCATGGAATTCTAAGATGACACATCTAGGAAGGGTCCTTGGCTTCTTTCCCATTGACAGTTCCAGAAATTAAAGAGGGGTGCTAATGGGTTTCTGAGAACGTAACAACAGTGACAGCTCTTTACTGTCACCCACTCCAGCTGGACAGGATGGTGGGGCCATATGAACTCCTTCTGTATTACTGACTCCCCCATACCCTGAACCCGTGTTCATTCCCTTTAATGACTTCCATCGCTCTGATGGGTGTTTGTGTACAAACAGGTGATGGCAGACATGTTCATTTGGAGACCTTGCCTTTACTGAAGACTTTGCCATATGCTAGAAGGTGTTTTCTCAAGAGACATGCTCTAGAACTCAGGTCTGGGGCTCCTTGCTGCCAGGACTCAGGTCCTGCGTGAACAACACTCATCTACCACTCATTCTGGACTCAGCTGGGGATGAAAAGCTGGCGAGGAGGTGTGTGGTCAGAACCTGGTATTTGCTTCACACCTCCGCCACTTCCAGCTCAGACAAATGGCACCAGGACTCATAGCTGTGAAAGAACTTCCTCTACACAGTCCAGAGCTTGACCCCATGCCCACTGGCCCACCCGAACACCCCGACTACCTTGCTTGTCCCACCCCCAGGAGACCAGTTACCCGAGATCTTTCTTACCAGAGAGGCAAACCCCTGCCTTCAGAAGATCCAGACGCCCAAAATGAAGCTGCTGTCGTTGGTTCCAAAATGGAGGCTGGCAAGGGTATTCTTCCCCAATTGCTAGGACATCCTTGGGAAGAGACAAAGGGAACACATTTAGTTTCTTGATGGGAGTCACCCACTTGATCTCCTCCCCCTTCCAAGCCTAGCCTCCCTCTTCTTGCCTGTGACGAGGGTACCACTCATGAAGGTCTGGGTGAGTTTTTGAGCAAAGTGGTTCACCAGGGAGCAGCCATCCTTATCAAAGTGATCTCCAAATGTGCAGTGTCCACAGAGATGCTGTGGTGGTTTGAGTAGGTATGGCCCCATAGACTCCTGTGTTTCAATGCTCCGCCTATAGGGAGTGGCACTATCAGGAGGTGTGGCCTTGTTGGGGTAGGTGTGGCTTTGTGGAAGGAAGTATGCCACTGTAGGCTTTGAGGTCGCCTATGCTCAAGTTAGGCCTACTGTGGCATTCACTTCTGCTGCCTGTGGCTCAAGATGTAGAACTCTCAGCTCCTTCTCCAGCACCATGTCTGCCTTCGTACTGCCATGCTTCTCATCATGAAGATAATGGACCAAACATGAACTATAAACCAGATTCAATTAAATGTTTTCCTTTATAAAAGTTACCATGTTCATGGTGTCTCTTCACACAAGGAAATTCTAACTACGATAGATGACATCCCTACATGAACACTTATGCTCAACCTCATCTAACATGATGTAAAGAAGGTGTCCTGTCCTTAGGCTCAGCAGCCAGCACCAGCTCACACTCATCCATCTCCTCCTCAGAGGCTGGCAATCTGCCCCTTTCTTCTCTTTCTGCTCAGCCTAGGGTTCCTGCTTTTGCATCTAGTGGGGTATCCTTTTCAGACAGGCTTGCTGAAAACTTCTTAGCATCAAGCTGCAAACTTCATGGCATTTTCTCACTGTTTTCACTTCCCCCAAAACAGCTCTACACCAGACCTGGTTAAGATAGATGAGGAACCAGAAGTTGAAATTGGGAAACCCTCGTGAAAAGAAAGTCTCAAAGGGGCTAGAGAGATGTCTCAGTGGCTAAGAGTGTTGGCTGCTTTTGTTGAGGACCTGAGTTGATTCCCAGCACCTCCATCATCCAGCTCACAACCATATATAACTCCAGCTTCAGGGGACTGAATGCCTTCTTCTGGATTTCAGGGGGCACACACATTTACATGGACATACCCAGGCAATACACATAATAAGAGAACAAAAATAAAATTCAAAAATAAGAAGTTTCTAAGGCCTGTTTATAGAGCTGTAACAGGGTGGAAATGGCATGGCATCAGACAGTGTCATCGTTTGCCTACCAAATGAGTCCTTGTCATCAGGTAAACATCCATCCAGTTGCCCCAGGATTCCCTCCTCTTCCTTCTTCGCATTGTCAGTAGCCTGCTTGTTGTGGTCCACGAAGACCAAGATGGGAAACACCAGAGAATTGTGTCACTATCAACAAAGCTCACCCACAGCATCAAGGGAGCTGTGTTCATAGCTCCTCATTCCCATTTACACAACAGGCAATGACATCACTCTTAAACACACAGAATCCACCATCACCCTTAAATGCTAGAACAGGGAATTCATGAGAAAGCAGGGTGAAGTTGGTTTGGCCAGAGTATAAGTGGGGTGTTGGGGAGATTGTGCAGACTGGAATCTCACTAGACTTGTACTAAGCAGTGATGAGGGCCCTGAAGGCCCTCTAGTTTTTGGAGGATGTACATACATCCCAGCTGCCATGGAGACTTTACAGGGAAAGGAATGAAGCTCCAGATGATCTGGGAGTTAGTTTTTAGCTTATGACCAACATCTAAGCTAATAACTTAATGGCAGAGGGACTGATTTTGGCTTCTGATTTCAGAGGTGTCCACTCTTCATGCTAGGTAGAGCAAAACAGGTTCCATCATAGTGATGGGGAATTGGAGATGAAAGGGATTCTCCAGGAAGAGGTCAGGGAAAGATGATCCACTTCCTCAACTAAGCCTCGCTTCCTACACCTTACCACTTCCCAACAGTGCCACCATTTTGGGAATCTCTGATGGAATTAATCCATTGTTGAGGTCAGAACTTCTAGGATCATTGTCCAAAAGACCATCAGCAGGCAATCAAATCCCCAAACCCATGAAACTGTTGGGAAATGCCATACTCAAACTACAGTTGCATAGAGATCTTCATAGGTAACATATGTAGCGCAATGCCCGTAGACTATAGGTGCTCAATAGATCCTATATGCTATCTTGGGTACTCCTTTTTACTGTTATTGCTACTATTATTTGGTAATGGGGTAGACCTGGGGGCTTTCGTATGCTAGGCCACTGGACCACTGACCAACATCCCCAAGAACTCTCCCTTTGAAGTGACTTATCCAAGAAGTTGATTACTGGTCCCAAAAGATGATCCAAACTTTAAAGGTTCAATACAACTCTTCTACTACTCTTGGCTTTTTTTTATTCTGCATAAAATTTGAGATAAAGCATGCTAATGCTAGAGCTGGAGAGATGGCTCAGCAGTTAAAAGCACCTGCTGCTCTTCCGGAGGACCCGAGCTCAGTTCCCAGCACCTACATGACAGTTTATAACAGCCTGTAACTCCAACTCCAGGGGCTCTGACATTTTCTCCTAGATCCTTGTGAGCATGAACACACGTGTACTACTTACTTGCACACACTCATAAATTAAAAAGAAAAAACATACTAAATAACATCAGTGCTACTAGAATTAGGGCTCTCTCTTCCCCCTCCCCCCATTAAAACACACAAAAGAAAAAAGTTCAGTAACCCTATCAAGGATAGCGACTGGACAAAGATAATGGTCTTTGGCTAAGCAGGTGAGTGACCCAGCTAAGTCCACCAAGGTAAGTGTGGGACCCAGCCTACTCATCTACAAAAGCAGACAGAGATTTGAACAGGATCATTTCAGTTCCTGTCTGATCCTGGGGTTCTGTGGATGTGCGTCTTCTTCTAAGTAATGCCAGAGTAGCTCTCTTCACAGAAAAATGTAATTGCATCGTAGGAAAATGTTCATAACGCAAGTGTGACATGAAAATGGAAAGTAAGAAAAGATATATGAGAGTTGGCCTCAAGCACTTGAGACCCGTCTACTCATATAGTAGTTAGATTTATGTTGTGTAAGTCCCAGAGAACAGAATAAAACCAATAAATAAAACAGAATAAATAAAAATAACAAGCAAGCTTTTGCAACACCCAAAAAATGTTTTTCCATCTAATTTGCAGCTTTTTGTTTCTGTGCATATATGTTTACAATTACTAGGTCTTCCAGGAGATTTACCTTCCCATAATTATAAAATGTTCTTTCCTATAGGAAAGTCTATTTTGTCTGGCATGAATATAGCCACTCTAGCTCTTCTCTGTTTGTATGGCGTGTGTTTTTCCATCTTTTAACCTTCTTTTTTTATATAATGCTGGGAATTGAGCCCACAGCCTCATAAATATATTTAAGCGCTGCCTAGCTACATATCCAGTCTCCAACTTTTTATTTTAAACTTACTTTTCCTTGCATATAAAGTACATCATATTCGGAGCATGTTTTCTTTGCTTACCTGTTTTCTTTTGATTCTAGTATTTAGACCATTTACAGTTAATGCAATTATTGCTAAGGCAGGATTTATGCTTGCCTTTTGTCCTATCATTCTTAAAATTATTGAGATTTTCCCCCACAAGTGTTTTATTTTGCTTAGCAGATATTACATGGCATTTGAATTATTTTATTGTTTAATTTTGTAGATATATATTTTTAGTTGTTTTATAACTGAATATTCTTGTTTATTACAGTTAAGATCCTACTATAGTACAGCACAAAGTGATTCCCACTTAATATCATTCAAAAACTTGACAACAGTACAACAGGGTTCCTGACTCCTCTGTGCTGTTATTATATACAGTACATCTTTATAAATTACACCATCAGCAACATTTAGTAAATATTAATTTTAACTCATAAGAAAATGTTATGCACATGAAAAATCTATATATCTACTTTACTTTTTCATGCCAACGTAATTACATCTTGGTGCCTTTACTTATTTGTGTGGATTTGAGTTACTGCCTAGTGTCCTCTTACTAAAACTACAGGAGCTCTCAATATTCTCCCCTTCCCACCTGCCTGTGCTAGACATTTAACACAGCAACCCCTTGTGTGCCAACTGTCTACACTATCATTGATCCATGCATCTAGCTTACAGTCAACATTTTATATAGGAAAATCTACTAACAATAAAAATCTGTCAGTTCTTGTTTATCTGAAAATACCTTACTGTTCCTTTTACTTTTTATTTGTATATGTGTGTTTTGTGTGGTGTGTGAGTTTATGCACACGTGGGCACAATTGTTTGTGCAAGTCTATGTTCATGTGTATGTGTGTGAAGACCAGAAGATGGTGTCAGGTGTATTCCTTGATCTCTCCTCACCTTCTATGGTGAGGTATGGTCTCTCACTCAGTACCTCTGTCCACCCACCCACCCACCTACCTTACCTCTCCTTGCCACCAAGGTACTGTTGGTGCTGTGCACTTCCTTAATTGACTTTCTGCTACTGATTGTGTGAAGTCTGTTCTTGATCATCTACAAAATCCACATCTACTCTACCCCAAAGAGTCTTTCTGCTTTCTTTGTAATCAGGTAATGCTCAGATGGGCAATTCTTCAAACAGTCTGAGCCAATATGTCTCCCAGCTTTTGCAGAGGGACTGTGTCTGTGTCTGTCACCCACATCTTTTGCAATCCCGTATGCTGTCTAAGGTCCTGGTGTCACTGTCACTTTGTGTACTCAGCTGAAAAGGTGAATGCCTTTTCAAGCTTTTCCACAGCATATACAGAGACGTGCCTGTGAACTTCCATATCCTTAGAAATACCTCAGGTTCAGTGGTTAAATGTACTGACCGTTCTTACAGAGGACCCAGATTCAGTTCCCATCACCTGTCTGCTAGCTCAAGACCATCTTTAAGTCAAGTTGCTAGAGTTCCCTCTTCTAACCTCTCAGTGCACCAGGCATACCTGTGCATGCAAGCAAAAACCTTGTACACAAAAAGCAAATAATGAATCTTTAAGAAAAAGAAGTGCATCATGGCTCCACAGATCTCCATATGGGCAGCGCACACACGCACACACCAGTCAGACTTCCGGCACTGTGACAGATATCTAAGCTATTTCTATTTAAAGGAAGAAGCTATATCTTGGTTTGCCATTTCTGAGGGCTTGCTCTGTGATCCCTTGTTCCTACTCTTTTGGGTACCATATGTCTTTGTATTCAAGGTGGCCAGGAAAGAGGAGGGGCTAGGTAACTGGCATCCCAATATGTCCTTCAAGGGTCTCCTTCAGTGACCTAACTTCCTTTCCCTGAGTTTCACCATGCTCCATTTGCACCACTGGCTGGGGCCAAGCCTTTATTTCATTGCATCTGTAGGGGCATGATCAGGACTCAGACTACATGGGGCCAGCAAGATAGTCTGATGACCTGAGTTTGATCCCAGAACCCACATGAAGGAAGCTGAGAACCAACTCCCACAAGTTTCCTCTGATATACACACAAATACTTTGGCATGCACTCCCCCAACACATGCACACAATAAATGTAAAATACTATGCAATAAATAAACGTAAAAATACATAAAATAAGCCAGGCAGTGGTGTCACAGGCCTTTAATCCCAACACTCGGGAGGCAGAGGCAGGTGGATCACTATGAGTTCGAGGCCAGCCTGGTCTACCGAACTAGTTCCAGGACAGGTCCCAAAGCAATACAGAGAAACCCTGTCTCAAAAACAAAACAAGACAAGACAAAAAAAAAAAAAAAATCAAACAAACAAACAAACCAAAAAACCCAAAACAACAAAACCAGGCTGGCTCCAAAGCTACTCAAAAAAAAAAAAAAAAAAAAAAAAAAAAAAGGAAGGAAGAAAAAAAGAAAAAGAAAAAGAAAAAAACAACAATAATAAAATAAAAATTTTAATCTAAACTACAGTAGCTCATCCCATGGATTTCCTCTTTAATTAAAAAAAAAAGTTCTCCTTGGTGTCAGTCCTAACTAATGTCACTTGGGCCGTTGAAATGTTAGTCATAGGCCAATGGCTATTTTAGACAAATGCACGGATACAGGGCTGTTTGCAGAGAACAGGAGCTGAGTGAGGCCAAATAATGAAAGCCTCTAGAATGGAGTTCTTCCGGGGAGCTGCCAGATAGAGTCGGTGGCTTTAAAGCACTTTGGAGAGGGGATAGGACAAAGGCAAACCCACACAGAGAGGCGAAAGTCACGGGCAGCAGGGGAGACACCATGAAAGCAGAAGTGAGCAATGAGAAGTGGCCAAAGTCAAGCGGGGAGGGTGAGTCATTGACAGAACAGATGCAGGAAGAAAGGAGGGAGGTGGGCTTCCCTGCCTGCTCTGCCACTGCCCGGAGAAAAGACAGCGAGCGCCAAGGCTAGACACCTGCTGGCTTAGGGACTCCTCGGTTTGAATGGTTTGCACATAACCTGGGCATCCTTCTAAAACACAGTGCTTCTTCGCCTTCCATGCTGTAGAACAGGTCCCTCCCTCTCTGAAAACGTCAAAGCCATAGAAACGCTAGGGAAATGTGATGGAGTCATCAAATACCATGGTATCTGTGAAATCGCAAGTTTAACCTTAACCCCCCACCCCGTTTCATTAAAATAAACATCATGCCACTAAAATACAAAATGCTTCTCCACAAAGTACTCCCCTGGCCCCAGCGCACGCTGGAGGGGATGTATAAGGTTCTCTACCTGTCTATGGTGGTGTAGGTGGATTTCCCATCCCTTCTGTTGAAGATAGGTAACACCCGTGGTACCTGTTAGTACAGAGTGTGTACTCAAGACTCTAGAATGCTCTGGCTTGAAATTAAACCATGTGAACTGTGGCCACTGAGTCACCGGCCACGGTGATGGCGAACACAGCCTATTTGCTGTTATTCTTTATAACTGTTCCCGGAAGGTATTATCCCGTTTTGCAGAGGGGGATACCGAGGGTCTCCACAAATCAAAGCCTCACCAATCCATTACATCCAAATGAGTTACTGAGTTCCTTTTCCTGGTTACTGCAGACAGCTCTCCATGTTAGGATGAGTTTAGCATCAGGAGCTCATTAAAGTTTCAGGATTATGACTTTTGCTTATTCATTCATTTGTTTGTTTGTTTGTTTGTTTGTCCCCTCCACAGACCAGGCTGGCCTCAAACTCAGAGATCTGCCTGCTCTGCCTCCCGAATGCTGGGATCAAAGGTGTGTGCCAGCACTGCCTAGCAGAAGGGTGACTTTTTTGTTTTGTTTTGTTTTTGTGTTTAAGCTTTAAAGGAAATGTATCCATTTCCCCCCAATATAATATTTTTATTTATTATTTTGGAATTTCATACAATGCACCCCTATCTCACTTGCTTCCCATTCCTCCCAGGTCCACCCCTCCACCCTTGTGCCTTCCCACACACACCCAAAAATCACAAGTCTAATTTGTGTTGCTCATATATTCACTGGAGCATGGTCAAACTTCCAGTAGCCAGCCCTTTAAAGACAACCGAGTCCTTCCCCAGTCCCACTCCCACTAGAAGACCTCGACTGGGAAAAGCATTTTTATCACAGCTTTTAAGGACTCTCTTTAGAGGCTTCCTGTCTGGACTGCTTCTTGGAGGGGGTGGCTGGGTGGCGGGTGGCGGACACAGAAACCTTCAATGTCTCCGACTCTCAGTTATGTCTGCAGTCATTGTAAGAAGCTTCATTGCCCCAAGCAGTCAGTGGCAGCACAGATCCTAGGTTTTAACATGGTTCCCGAGGCAGCCTGGAACATGGACATCAACAGGGATGGATCACAGACATCAGCATGGACACTGGATGCCAGCGTGGCCTCCGGCCACAGCACAGACCCCAGAAGACTTTCGAGGAGACTTAATGCAGAAAACGAACCATTCTTTATGTCAGGTGTCTTCTTGTGAGCAGAGTGGCAATGGCAGCTTTGGCCCCACTGCAGGCTCAGGGGCACTCCTGGCCCAGCAGGCAGCCACAGAGGTGGGCACCGTGGTGACCCAAGCCTCCTGCCACAAAGGAGCTGGCCCTACTTACCAATGGCAGGCTCCTCTGTCAGCCTGGCACTCCCGTGGCTGTAGCCCATGCTGTGTCTTCCTAATTCAGCTTCTCTCTGCTGAGCACGCTGACCATCTTCCCTTTCCCCCTCACCCCCCCCCCCGATTCCATGGACCCCCTTTTCAAAAGTATCTTCCTATAAGACCTGCCTTTTTTAGTTGTCCTGGAGCACTGCGGCCCTCTGCAGACTCATCCTCCATCACTCCATCTCCCCGCTAAGCCTCCATCACAAGTGACTCTCAATGAGACCCTAGTTCTGTTTCCAGGGGCTGTTGAACACAGATGAGGGAAGATGATGCATAGCTTAGCCCATTTATAATAAACAAGTAGGTGAGATCTTAGGTTTCATTTGTGAAGCCAGCCTGAACAAAATGGCAGAACCATTCATCTCTTTATAGCAGTGTATTAAGTAGTGCTGGAGGCTGGGTTGCTCCAGGTCCCCACAGCCAGGGAGGCAATAACGGAAGCCCATGTTTTCCTACCATTGTCTTCATGGTCTGTGGGTTCCCTTTTCACTCGCTACACATTGGGAAGGGTACACCGCCATGGAGGGCAGCCTGAGGGCAAGGGGCTGATGTCCACATAAGGAAAAGACGAGGGGTTGAAGGAATCTGGGCAACTTGAAGTCTAAGCTAGGAGAATGTCTTGTTCTGCCATGTTTTTATGACAAAGGCAGCACTTGTGGATAAATACTGTCAGGAAGAGCCTGTGGGATGACACCCTGAGTGACGATGCCTGCTGACAAGCCTGATGGCCTGTGTTCAAACCCCGGGACTCACATGGTGGAAGGAAAGCGCCCACACACACAAGTTGTCCTTGAATCTCCACTCATGTGCCAGGACAAGTGCATGCAGACATACATGTTCCCATGCACACACAAAATAAATAGATGACAGACATACATACAGACAGACAGACAGACAGACAAAGTGTGGTGGTATGCCTTTAATCCCAGCACTTGGGAGGCAGAGGCAGGTAGATTTCTGGGAGGCAGAGGCAGGTGGATGTCTGGGAGTTCAAGGCCAACCTGGTCTACAGAGTGAGTTCCAGGGCAGCTAGGGCTACACAGAGAAAACCTATCTCAAAAAAACCTAAAACGAAACAACAACAACAAAACAAAACTAAAAATAAGTAAGTGCAATTGTAACATTTTTTTCAACTGTCAGGGAGTTGAAATTTCTATCTCTGGATAGCTGTGTGACCTTTAGTGAGTCATTCCCCTGCCTTGAATCTGAAAGTTACTGGGTTCTTGGGAGGATAATACAAAGCAAGGGCTCAGGGCTCATCACTCAGAAAGGAGATGAACACTCACATTCTAACTATCGCTTTATAGGCAATGTCACTGAGAAACTTGAGCCAGTGCCACTACTAGGCCCATAGTGGAACCTGTGCTGCTAAGAACATTCACCCAGCTCATCCTGCTTGGGAGGGGTGAGAAGAGCACAGGGGTGGGCACTGCCCAGGGCACCAAGAGCAGGGTGCTATAGGGCAACCTGGAGCTGGAACAGGTACTGCCCCAACAGACTATCCAACTGCATGACAAAGTTGGTCCCAGGTTACACCGAGTTGTAGCTTGGGTGAGATCTGAGTGTCCCCAAAGCTCCGTTATGATTAAAGCCTTTGTCCCTACGTGGGTGTTATTGGGAGGATTCAGACTAGAAGGAAGTTCTTAGGTTACAAGGGGCACAGTCTCAAAAGAGATTGTGAGATTCATATTCATATTTCCATGTTCTCTCCCCTCCTCTGAAACAGGAGGCTCCTGACACCATGCTGCCACTAGCAAAAGCAAAACGAATAGGGCTACCTAATCTGGAACTCTGAAGGTCCAAAACCATAGCCGAACTACCCCTTTTCTTTGCTTACAAACCAAGCTGTCTCTAGCATTTTGTCACAGTGATGGAGACCTAATTTACTGCAGAGGCAGATGGGGGAATTAGCACACCTCTCCTGAACCTGGGCCAACCCTCTTTCCATGACTCCACAAAGTAATTTCATGGAGAACCATCTAGAAATTATACCAAGTGCAATGCTTTATCTACCTGCCACGTCTCTCATTTTAATAGTCACACTTGAAATGGGACATTGCAACACATACTTTTGTAATTCTATGGACGGTTATCTTGCTGGCTTTCACTACAGTGCAGAGAACCCAAACAAATGGAGTTTCTGATATATTCAAAGATTCAAAGTGAATGAGAAAAGACAGCAGCCAGCAGAGTTCCCACTGCACGCTGCTAGGTACTAAGGCTTGCCAGAAAGCAAGAAGGATCCTGTCTAAGTATTGCAACTTGGGGGAATCTGTGCCATTCTTTTGCAGCCAATGAACCTGAATCTATGTGCGTTCCATGCAGCTCAAATAAACTTTATTTAAAGAGGCTCGAAAGGGTTACAAACTGCCCATTGCTTAGTCACCTGGAAGAGGATCTGTAATTCAGATCCTACTCTAAACTAGGTGTATGTGCTTGGCAAAGTTCTGTCCGAATTAGCCAGGATTCCTTTAAACATCCTAGAATAACAGTATAGTCCATATATCCTCCTCCTACATATGCCTTTAAGCTTTGGTTTTACTCTAGTGGGGACAAGATGGGAGCCACTGTCCATTGTTCTTCATCTGACAACCGGTGAAAATTAATTAAAATAGCCCAGATGTCAAATGAGGTAAAGGTCTTCTGTTTAGCAAGGGAGTGAGGACTTAGAGACCATCTAAAACCTCTGTATAAAAGATATGATATACAAAAGATGCTGTGTGGATTGGAACCCTGTTTTGACAGTGATGATAGGAAAGCCCAGGGCACTGTCAGAGACGCAGAAATGAGGAGGGACTTAAGGATCACTTGTTATGGTCCTCTGATCCTGTGGATGATCAGACTCCATCTTTCTGGACCACAGATGCCAACCCTGGCCACAGCACTAGCCGAGGGTATATCAGGGACACGCATAGGAGACCTCTGACTTCCAGGCTAGCGCTATTTCACTTGCATGCTGCCAATGACAAGGAGCACATTCAGGTAGAAGGGAAGCTACTAAGACTATCTATAGGGCTGGGGAAATGGCTCAGTGGTTAAGGGCACCAGCTGCTCTTCCAAAGAACCTGGGTTCAATTCCCTACGCTCACAGCACAGTTGACAACTGTTTGTAACCTGTTTCTGGGATCTGATAACCTCATACAGACATACATGCAGGCAAAAAAACCAGTGGTCATGAAATAAAAATAATATTTTAAAAGACTGTCTACTGTATTATATTTATTTGGCTGTATCAGGATAAGCTACTTTAACCTCAAATCACCCTCCCCCAAAAATGACACACTGATCCCTGCCCTGTCAGTTGCCAGGAGAAATAGATACTCTGAGATGCAAAGCCACTCACAGAAACGGTGTTCACAGATTGAGGGGCCAAGAACACAGGTGTAACTAGTTTCAAAGGACTCAGACAACCAACTAGTTTGCAGTGTTTGAAGTCTCCAACTCCAGTCCCTGCTGTGCCCCTAATAGATTACAAATTAAGAGTATAGCTAGAACAGGTTTTCAGAATGGATTTTTTAAAAATGCTGTGCAACCCAGGCAATAGGTCCTAGACTTAGTCTGAAGAGAAGACACTACATCTTCCTGCTATGAGTTACTCAGGTCAGCACAGTATCTCATCCTAAGCCCTTTGGCCTATACTTTCATTATTATTTATTTTATTTATTTAGGGTCTCATGTATCTCACACTGGCTTGGAACTCCCTATGTAGCCATGAACTCCTGCTCTTTCTTCCTATACCCCCCCAAGTGCTAGGATTACAGGCATGTACCCTTGTGCCTAATTCTACTGGGCATTGGAGATTGAACCCAGGGTTCTTGCATGTCAGAAAAACACTCTAGGAAACAGAGCTACTCCCCCACCCAGATTTTATTATTTTAAAAGCCCACCCATTTATCTGGTATGTTAATTCTTTACCACACCGAATCACTAGAGAGTGTGCTTCTTGGGGTCAGGAGCTTAGGAATCAATTCTTTCTCCTTCATATCTCCCAACACATTTATGGCGTGTCTAGCAGCTATGTGTCCATTCTATCCATCAGCGTTTGGAAGGACACAATCATAAGCAAATAAACAGTGCAAAAGCCAGATGCATGCAAATGTCAGCACAGTCAACTCATCCATTAAGACCACGCAGGTTCTACCTTACAAGTTCAAATCATGCCTCTGACATACCCTGCTGTATCTGCACAAAGACCTTCAATGCTATCAGTCCAGTGTACATGCACTCTCTCAGCATGAATAACCTGACGGATGCTATAGTTTCCACAACAAACTCCTGAACACGAAGGCAAATTTGATGACTGCCCAAAACCCCAGGAGGTCGAGCCCTAAGCAAGATCTCATCTAATCTATGGTCCACAGCAATGCATGATTGAAATATACAGTCTGCAGTCTTTAGTGACCAGAGGGGAGGTTTGACTCTGGCTTCTCAAGGTAAGCATGGTTTTCATTTCAACTGTAGCAAATTTCACGAGCGTTCCATTCCCGACTCACTTACAACATTTGCTAGTATGGTATGACATAAAATCGCTGGTAAATACACTACAAAGAGTAATTATGTGAACGTCTCTTTACCGAAGCAAGTAAATTGGAGCCTTGTTCAATACCCTGTTAAGGAAATTTTAAATTAAACATACTAGTTTATTCTCCAAAGAAAAGAGAATAATGTTTTTTTTTGTTTTGTTTTGTTTGTTTGTTTGTTTGTTTTTTCCAGAAGGCAGGAGGGGATAGAAAAGCCAGCTCTTCATCCTTTTGCCATCAGTCATCCGGGACTATGTACTACACCCAAAACAACTAAAAGTCCTCAATTAAATGATGTCAGTGAGAGCCCCACACACAGTGGCCTGCATGGAAGCCTCTGTCCTCAGAAAACATTGGTTTGGGTTTGTTTGGATTCTGTTGTTTGTTTTTTTTTTTTTAAAAGCAATGAGGTTTCATGGTCCTGAAACAATTGGTGGCCATGGGATGCTAAGGGTAAGACATTTCACATGAAGCCTCCTGTAAATCAACCCAAATCCTTTGCTTCACAATATCTTTTTTGACACCAGGGTAGGGCTTGGGTCCTGATGTTGGCATTTCCGCATTGTACTGACAGGCTGCTCTCAAGTCAATGGAAACATATACAGGCATGATGAAGAAACGAGGGTCTGGAACTCAGGCAAAGAAATTTCCTATTTACTTTAAATTCTGTATGTTTTGCTTTCTTTTTTACCTTGCATCTAGGCAGTGGCAGTGGGTGACTTAGTTTCAAAAAATGTAAGAACTGAATGTTTTTGGTGTTATGTCCCCAAACAAAAATCTAATCATCTGACAATAATTTTGAGAAAAAGAAGAAAGTGGAAGCTCCTGTGTGCACTCAGTGCAATCCTGAGACTCACTACTGTCCCTCATCACAGTGACTAACATGACTACCACACACACTGGGTCTTGGAGGAATACCTCAATAAGTTATAAAGTGTCATTTGATTTGTAGCTGATAGGACTATGATAAAGACTGTGATTGGAGACCATTGAGAGCAGAAACATCTTTGGATTTCTTTTTTTTCTTTAGTTTCATCCTCTATATAAACTCCTCTGCTCCAGACTTGTTTGTACAGACACAGACATTCACTGTGTCAAGGTCATGCAAAAGTGGATGCCCCAACTTAATGCTGAGCTAAGAGGGCGTACATTCCTCATAGGGGTCCAAGCTAGTGAGGGCTGTTTAGCACCCTGACACAAACTGAACTCCTCCAGGACAGTTCTAAAGTACAGTGTCTCCTCTAAAATGCACATTTTGAAGAATGTGAAACTTGGAAAACAATTAGCTTCACAATGCCAAACTCTTTCTTTTCTTTCTTTCTTTTTGCCAGCAAAACCATACCAATAATAATAATAATAATAATAATAATAATAATAATAATAACTTTAGAAATAAATTTCATCCTGCCTCTAAAAAAAAAAAGGAGGAAAAAGTGAAGAGCTAAAGAAATAAAAATATTTCTTCATTAAAAAAATGAATTAATTGTGGAAAAGTTGGAAAGTGAATCTGGCATGCTGTAGAATTGTGCTAACAAATGCTGATGGTACTTATGTTTAGTGACTGAAAAAATAAGATAGAAAATAGAGAATATTGATGAGTGTGTTTTATAAGGCTGCAACTTGGCTGATATATGTTTCAATAATGCAATGAAATCAAAAGTGCTCACCCACACTAAGAAAGGGGGGAAATGTTTGAATTTAAACAAAAGTAAAGTGTTCAGGAAACAAAATTGACTTTTTGCTTTAAAAAAAAAAATCTGGTAGGTGTAGTGTTAAAAGTTCTACAGAGAATGGCCACAATTTAAAATGTTACATGAAGGCAAGTAAAATGTAAAGGACATTTGTCTTTTAGGCTCTCAAAACACTTTCTTTGACTGTTCTCTTTTTAAAATGTTTAATCATTTATTCTGTTTTCCCACCTTATACACACAAAGCAAATGTTCATCACACCAGTCCCCTAAAAACAGCCATTCTTTAATAAAGGTCCCTCACACGGAGCCTCCAAAGCAATTATTGGCATTTTTATTAATTACAATTCCACCCCCTCCCCCAGAAGAAGCAAAACAGAGCTGCTTGGCTCAGACTAGCCATCACTAAACGAAAAAGAACTAAATAGTAAGTTAAAAATAGAGAGAATGTGTTCAAATGAAGCAAGAAAGCATTTCTCATAATGTCTCTGTCGTCTTCAAAATAGAAACTTTTCCAAGCTTCGCCTGTGATTCAAACTGAAAACTCCCCTACTTGTGAAACAAATAATTCCACATTAAGTCCATTTCAAAGAGGCCCCTGGCTCCTCCTACAAGCCCCTTTACCTCAATAAGGTTGGGGAAAAAAAAAGTCAGAGCCAGGTGGTATTTTTCTTCCTTAAACCACCTCCCCCCCCCACACACACACTCTAGCTCCTTGAATGTGAAGATCAATTCATCCTAATTGTCATGGGCTCAAAAGATAATGACACATTTTAGCTCTCGTGCCTCTAAACTGAAAGATTAAAAAGATTTTACTCAAATTCAAGAGAAATGAAGGTGCGTGGGTTCACCCTGCCACACTTTCAACCCCTGCAGTCTCTCTAGAAGATGCTCCACAGTACGGATGCCATGTGGGTCTTCAGTGAGTGGGCGGGGAGTGGCCCTGCACTTTTGCTCATCTCTCCTTGCTTCTCACGGGAGTGTTTATAGACAGGTTGGCTGTGGGTACAGCAAAATCCGTGGGTGAATGTTCTCAGGAACTTCCGTGTGTCACCGTCATAGTAACCAATTCAGAGGATGTTTAAATGGAATGTGGAGTGAGACAACAAGGACTAGGTCTCGCGTGGAAAAATCCCGCGTGTGAAAGTAAACACAGAACTCTGTTTCCAAGGACTGGGAAGACACATGTTCATCTTCCCGGGTGGAGAGAGGCTTAGGAAGCCCGGGATAGCCGTCGCCACCAGCAATCGCGCGATACTCGGTCGGATGTCAGGGACCAGAAGAACTGGACCGCAAACCAAAGAAACCAGCTTTTTCTGGAGCAAAGGGCGGGTCTCGATTTTAAAGTAAAATAAATAAATAAATAAAAATAAGTGTGGACGTTGGTGGGGGAAGTGTTTGGGAGTGGAGGACGGTTGGGAGCAGGGAACCGAGCTTTGCGGCCGGGGTTCAACTCTGACCGCGACACCCGGAGGGTGCTTAGGGACCTGGGACCCTGTCAGCCTCTGGGCGGCCACCGGGCTACCGGCTCGGCTGCGCAGTCCCCCTCCCCCGCCGTTTCCTCTCGTTCTCCCAGCCCCTTCCCCCACATGTGGGTGACGTCAAAATTCCGCGAAAAAGCCGCGTGGTGGCTCCCCAAGCAGAGGCGTGGTTCCTTCGCCCCGTGGTCCTCTCCCGGGGGCGCCCCAGGGAGGGACCAGGACCCCCGACGCCGCTGGCCCGAAGCCCCCACCCCACCCTAGATTTTACTAGCAAATTCACTTTCAAAAAGCAAATGCGTTTCCAGGGCTATTTTCGGCCGGGTGAGGCGTGTCCTGAAGCTGAATCAGACAGGAAGACGGGAAGTTTGGGTCTTTATTTTTTTATTTTTTTCTTCCAAAGGAGAGGTACGAGGAGGGTGAGCTAACTTCAGGCCCTGGCTTCTGAACCCACTCCCAGCTCATGTTACGCCTCAAGGACCCTATCCAGGTCCCCGCTGAAACCCACCCGAGGGTCGCTGGAGTGCACAGGGCAGGTGATTGTGCTCATCGGGTCTGCTCTTGGAAAGGGCCCTGGATATGGTCTCACACCTGGAGCTGCTTGGTCTTGGTATGGGACCCTCCAGTCCTGAGACCTTGCACCCTCTTTCCCGGGATCTCCATGTCTCAACTCTTCCCCATTCCCCTTCTCAAGTTTTAACACCCCCCCCCAACTCATTTTTAAATCTCACCCCTACTGAGCCTTTTCTCAGTAACCATTGAGTTTTGATTGGTTGACCACCCATTTGTCGGTGGAGTAACACAGACAGGGCTCTACCTTTTGGGCGAGTCAGAGAGGAGGCGATGACCCCCAGAACATCGAGGTGACAGGACTCGAACCAGGGACTCCCTGGCTTGTAGCCGACCACAGGATCACCTGGCTGGCTGGCATCCGCCAGGTGATCTTATTAGAATGTGTGCCTAGGTGGCAGGTTCCTGCAGAAATATGCCTATAAACATCCAACACCCTGCAGTACCTTACACCTACTGGCTTTGTACACTTTCCAACCGAAACTGCTAGATACAAAAGGGAGGGGTTGGGGGGAGCACGTCCTGGAGGGACTAAAAGTCCAGTAAAACTCGCGTTTGACTCGGGTTTACCACGGATCCTACCTAGTAAAGGATCTCCCCACCTTCAGGGGTTAAGAAGGGGGCGGAGATCTCTTATTGCAGCCCCTCCCAGCAGAGCACACTGCACACCCAAGTCCACATTCAAGAAGAAAAATAAGTGCATTTGCCCCTACGGCAGCACGGCCTTTCCCGCGTGCAAGCTGGAGTGCTTTTTATAAACCAAAAAACAAGAAATTAAGCTTTGTTTCTTTTCTTTTTTTCCTTTTTTTTTTTTTTTTTAAGCACGTGGTCAGAGTGGCCACCGAAAGAGAGAACGCACTTTCCATTCCCAACCTCTCGGAGACACGCTGCCAACCTCCGCGCCCTCTCACGCCGCACCCCACGTGCTGGGGACGGATTCGGTGCGAGGTTCACCTTCGGGAACCCTCGGTAGTCGGAGGGGGAGGTAGATGCGGAGCTGAAGGAGAACCTCTCAGGCGGGAAGCACTCTAACTTTCCAGACAGGGGGAATCCGTCCCGAGACCCTCTCCTCCCCGCCGCAGGCCACCTCTCCCACCCTCAGGATCCCCTCCCCGCTGGAATTTCACTGCAAAGCCAAGAGTGGGGGAGGGAAGAGGCGAGGGGCCCTCGCAGGCTCTGGAGATGGGAGGACCCGCCACCCAGACTTTGTCCTCCGGGTGGGCGAGCCCCGACGACGACCACCCGCCTCTTCTCCGCCCCCGAGCGCCCGAGGCTGTCTTCATCGGAGGTGCAGAACAGACCCTGCAGGGCTAGCCTTCGCGTGATGTGGAGAGAGTGGATATCCTCCAAGTCCTCCGTCGGGGTGGGTGATCCCCCCAAACACCTTTGTCGCCCCGTACTTTGCTCCCCTATCCAGGAACTCTGTCGGATCCCTTCCTGCGAGGTGACCTGGGCAAATTTTTAGTCATTGCTTTATGGGGTCTTAAAACGTAAATTCACGTATCAGTCCAGGGTGACACAAAAAAAAACTTCTATTTGGGAATCCTGTGATTAAAATCTACAGGTGATGGACATGTCATCTTGGGTGCGGGACTGTTTCATTTTGAGTTTGCAACTTGGGTTTTTCAATGAGTTTTTTTTTTTTTTCTTCCCGAAAGCTAATGGCTTCCACTGCAATTAGACATTTTCCTCGCCCGCCCCTTCCCTCCTCTTTCTTTACATGCAGAAGATTGGATACTAATTCTCGTTGCCATTGATAAGGTACGAGGCACCCTGGGCCCCTCCGCAGCCCCAGCCCGCCCGAGTCCCCGCTCTTTCTCCGCCCTCCCCGGGCTTCCTTTTGATGTAGCGGGGAAGGCGTCCTACTAAAAAAAAAAAAAAAAAAAAAAAAAAAGTAATCTGCCCGGTAACAATCAGCGCGCAGTAGCAGGAGCCCCAGAGCTATTGGCTATGCAAATAGAGGGAGGGGAGACGGCGCCCCAAACTCTTACTCACCCTTTTAAAGTGATATCCCCTCCTCCCGCCCACCCCTTCCGCCCCACCCTCGTTTAAAGGGGTTGGCCAGCCCGGAGTTAATCGCTCGCACCTCTGCTTTATTGCCCCCCTCCCCTCCCCGGCCTTTCTGGGAGCACACGGGTGCAGCTCCCCCAGCGCGCCACCCCCAGCCTCCGCTAGCTGTAGGCGCCCCAGCTCGGGCCTCCGCTCTCGGGGAAGGAGGGACTCAGTGGCCCTCCGTGTGCCCAGAGAGCCGCAACCCACGCCGTGCTATCTGCACGTGCCAACGTGGCCACCCTGCCGGGGGCCCTGGATCCTTGCCCCTTCCTCCCCAAATGGAATACGCTGAAAAGCTTGGTGGGAGGAGGAAGGAGGTGAGGAAGCGCCACCGTGTCCCTTCTGCAAACAGCCTTGACCACAGGATGCGCTAGAGCACATGTCAGGGCCAACCCAAAGTCCTGGCTGACGAGTGAGGTGCGAGTCCCCGCAGGGTCTGAGATTGAGGGTTGCAGGACCCAGGAACCTCCGGGGAAAGGAAGGGTGGCCTCGCTGGCGCTGGGAGAGCCAAACCTAAACCCTCCCCCCCCCCGTCCCTGGCCCCTCCCGAGCCATTTCCTAGAAAGCTGTATCAATGTGGCCACGCTCGGCGCAGGCACCTAGGGCGGCTTGTCAGCAGATGCAGGGGCGAGGAAGCGGGTTTTTTCCTGCGTGGCCGAGGGCCGCGGAGGACCAGCTGCTAGTCCTGCCCCGGCCTGCAGCGGCCCCGGGCGTCTGGCCGTGCCGCCCAATGGCGCCCCCAAGAACACGAAGATTTCTACACGAGTGTCATATTCTTCCAGGCCCGAGAAGCAGCCCCCTCCTTCCAGCATCCACCCCTTCCTCCTCTTCCTCTCCACAGACGCGGTTCCGGGCCGGGAAACAGCTTGAAAGTTATCAGGAGCCTAAGCCTCAGGGGCGTTATAACCTTTATCCCTGGGTATGCAAGGTTGCAATTTTCTCAAATAAGCCTTCCTTCATTCCTCAGTTAGGGGATCTACTTCTAAGTTGTCTGAACTCATCCACATGTTCAATCAATACACCCTTCTACCGCTGGATCGTGAATAGTGGGCAGTATTCCGATCACATTGCAAGCCGCCCAAGTCAGAGGGCAATCACCCCCCCCCCCATGGTATGGCTACAGAATGTAAGAAAGGACAGAGAATAAGTAGGAATCCGTGGGTGCTGTGGGTTCCCCTATCCGGGGCCCCTAGCATGCGGCCTGGATAGAGGGAGAGGGCCTTGGAGAACTGGGGTGGGGGGGAGGGCGGGGGATCGTGTTTGAAGTTTGGTCGGGCCAGCTGCTGTGCTCCTTAATAACAAGGGGGGGGGGCGAGGGAAAGAGAGAGGGAGAGATTGAAAGGAGGGGAGGGACGCCAGGGGAGAGGAGGAAAGGGGAGGAGGAACCGGAGAGGGGGAGGAGATCTAACTGCCCTGCCAGCTTGCGTCACTGCCTCAGAGTGAGGAGAGCGAGCTGGGGAGAGCAGCAAGGCAGTTCCGAGGGAAGGACCGGTGCGAGTCAGGCAGCCCTTGAGGCTCTGCTCACCCACCTTCCTCTCGTCCTTCTCTCAATCTCTCTCTCTCTCTCTCTCTCTCTCTCTCTCTCTCTCTCTCTCTCTCTCTCTCTCTCTCTCTCTCTCTCTCTCTATCGCCTATTTAGCCAAAGGAAGGAGGTAAGGGGAGCGCCCCCCCCTCCAAAAAACTAAGAAAACTTTCCCAGTCGGGACCAAGTGGTCGCAGACTGGCCATGGAGCTGCTGTGCTGCGAGGCGGACCCGGTCCGCAGGGCTGTGCCGGACCGCAACTTGCTGGAAGACCGCGTCCTGCAGAACCTGTTGACCATCGAGGAGCGCTACCTCCCGCAGTGCTCCTATTTCAAGTGCGTGCAGAAGGACATTCAGCCTTACATGCGCAGGATGGTGGCCACCTGGATGCTAGAGGTGGGTGCGCTGGCGACACTCTCTAGAAGAGACAGCCCTATCTGCTTTACCCCCCCCCCAACACACAGGGACCCTAAAACTGCGAGAGGACTACCTCTGCGCTGGCCTACCTGGGCTCCCGCACCCTTGGACGAGACACAACTCTGTCCCTTGCTAGATTAACTGCGGGGAGGAAACGTGGGTGAGGGCTGGCATCCCGCGCGCGTGTCTGCCTGTGGCTTCCTCGTCCTCCTGTCCCCATCCTGACCTGTTTTGTGTTCAGTGAGGTTTCTGAGGATGTGGGAACCCGAAAATCCACACCAGCAGTAAAAGACAGATTCCCCCCCCACTCAAGGCTGGGGCAAAGCCACCCTTGCCTCGGGTCCTGCGTGTGATCGGGACTCCGCGTTGGCACTTTGGTGGGGGAATATGGGGGGAGAGAAACAGGGAATTCGCGAGAGTCCCGGAAGTCACACTGGAAAAAAACGTGCGTTTTAGGGAATCGGAAAGAACCGCTGCTTTAGTCTGGCTTGCAATCTTTGCGGAGAGAGCAGGGTGCCCACGTATGCACAGCTCTGGACCTGCCGTGGTTTCGCCATGTTGCTTTTTAAACTCCAATTGCAAGGACGGGGAACATTCGCCGGCTCCCCCAAGTACCCCATGATCGTGGCCACCCTCTTTCTGATCGTGCCCTCTCTCCCAGCCCCCAATCCACCAAGGTTACTTACAGTTTGACTACTTCTTCAGCGCGCAGATTTGGGTGGGGTAGGAAGCGAGGGAGGAGGTGTGTGTAGAGCGAGCTAGGGACACCCCCAAATGAGAGATCAGAGTTCCGCGTGCCTCCCTGAGAGGGGTTCCCTCATTTCGTCTCCCTCAGCTCCCAGCTGGGTACAGCCTTCTTAGCTACTGCCCTTGTGGGCCGCAGCCGGACACTCCGCAAGTTTCCCCATCGGGATCCAGAGCCCCTGGAGAGGAGATGCCGACCTTAATGACACCCAAAACCTATATTCCGGAGAGCCTGGAGCCTCTCTGGGGTTTTCAGGCCCAAAGAACGTTTCTAGGCTTTCTCCTCGATTTTTAATAATTTTTTTTTGAAGCGGTCCCCCTGCTCCGGCTCCAGCTGCGGCGGGCGGCTGCGGCGCTCTTCCTCCTCCCTCCCCCTCTCTTCTCCACCCACCCCCCCAACAGCGGCCCCTAGGCGGCCGAGACCACCCTGAACATTTTTTTCAATTGTCGGGAATGATAGAATAGGGTCTGGGGATCCGAATGAGACCAAGAAGTAGACCCTTGGAGCTTCCAGAATATTTTTATTGATTTTTTGAAAAGATGACGAAATCCAAAAAAGAGAGTGAGTTGGAGTGCGGAGAAGTGAGGAGCCAGAGGGAGCCCAGAGGGAGCGGCAGGCAGCTGCTGCTCCGGGCTTTGCCTTGGGGTTGGGGGGGGGGGGGATGGGGGCTTTAGTTAAACACCCTTTTCAGCTCTGGGGAGATATCCCAGCCCCAGGGGCTTTTCGGATTTAGCCCAGTGTTCTCACCTCTGTTCTTATTGCCCTTTCTGTTCCCCTCCCCCTCTCTACAATAATAATAATAATAATAATAATAATAATAATAATAATAATAATAATTCTGGACTCCACGGATTCTACTTTTTCATTCTCTTCCCTGTTTCTCATGCTATTTTTTCACTGTCTTCTCGGGCCCTATCCCACGCTGGTTGTAGGTCTGCGAGGAACAGAAGTGTGAAGAGGAGGTCTTCCCTTTGGCCATGAATTACCTGGACCGTTTCTTGGCTGGAGTCCCGACTCCTAAGACCCACCTTCAGCTCCTGGGTGCAGTGTGCATGTTCCTAGCCTCTAAGCTCAAAGAGACCATCCCGCTGACTGCCGAGAAGCTGTGCATTTACACCGACAACTCCGTGAAGCCCCAGGAGCTGCTGGTAATGCTGCCCCCCCTGCTCCTGACTCTGCCCTCCCCCATCACACGGTCTTCTACCAGCAGCCCCAGGGGGATTTTAGGATTCAAAATAGCCAGGGACCACTGAAGCCTTCACACCAAGCAGGTGTCTCTTTTAGTAGGAGACAGCTAGTGAACAAGGCTCTCAATCCCTTGTGGACATTTGTGAGGGTGAAATCCAGTTGAAGAGTGTTCAAGTGAGTGAGTGGGGGGGGGGGGGAGGGCGTATAGAACATTTTAGTGAATGATTTTTAATTAAGGTCTAAATCCCTGAGAACACAGTCTGATTTCTCACATGCTAGCTGTATTGTGTCTCCTAAGAGCCTGGAGGTGTCACAGGTAATGTCTTACAGATCAATAAAGTCTCACAGTATCAACATGCATATAGTAGGTGATCGCTAAGTATCGACATACCAATTTTATAGAAAGTCAACATTTGGCCTCCTATTGGTGGGATCTAAAGTATACCTTCTTAGCTCCAGAAGGGACTGTGACCTGGATACAGTTACCAGGGGTCCTGTCTTGGCTCCAGGTTTTCTGCTAGAAAGGCTCCCCACCGTTACCCTCCCCCCCGCCCCCCCTCGCAGTGTCCCTTCATATTGCAGCCACACACCAGAAACTCTTAGCTCTTTTGCAGCTTCTAGGGCCCACCTTCATGGGTTTGCACACCTTTCTCTTGCACTGGTAGAAGAGGACCACCCTCTCTGCCCACTCCCTCCCCCTTGCTGGCACAGCCTGGGCCTGCACAAAGTCTCCAAGGTTAGGACTGGCTTCTTGAACTGAGCCCTTTGTGAGGAGCCCTCCTTCCTGGGCTTGTGCTGCCACCTAGTGGCAGACATGTGCAAGGTTGGGGGAGAAATTGCGGAGAATGCAGAGGGGGCATGAATGACTTCACCTTTGAAGGGTTGCCAGGTTGCAGCTGCCTCTGGTTTGGTCTGAGAGGCCCCTAAAGGTGCTTTCTCCTGCAGGGTCTGCTTCTCCTAATAATGACACCAGAGGACGGGTTTGCGCTCACATTGCCCTAGAAGAAGTAAGGGCTGGGATTCAAGCCACCTCCCGTTTTTTTTTTTTGTAATCAAGTGGGTTTTTATCCCAACTTTCAGCAAAAAGCCAGGGTTGACTCAAAAGCTTATTAATTAGAAAAAAATCAAAACAAACAAACAAACAGAAAAACATGGATTAGAGTTAGAGACCTACTTGCTTATCTCCCAAAACATATGAAAAAGAATCTTCCATGTGGCTGATGTGCTAGACAGTTTGTGGTATTTTAAAGATACCCCAAGTTTTCCAGGACCAGCAAAGCTAACTTAATTCTCTCCGAATAAAGCACACCAGCTTTCTACCTCCTATCCAGAAGTCATGGGGTCTGGAAGAGCCCTCCTGTTTTATGGAGGGAAAGAGCTCCTTCCAGAACACACCATAGCTGGTTAGTGCTTTGTAGCCTGTCCCTGAGCTTTGCAGACAGAATGAGGGTGTGTGTGTGTGGGGGGGGGCTCAAGAGTCAAATCATGGCCAGCCAGGCAGAATCTGCCTCTTGTGCTTCCACGCACTGGTTGGTGGGGACAGCTTCCTTCTGAATGCACCCCATCTGTGTTCAAGGAAACAAACAAACAAACAAAAAAGGCAAAACAAAAACAATCAAGAAACAAGGTCTTACATAATCCGAACTTGCCTGGAACTTTCCTTCTTCCTCGGAGAGGTGGTACCCCAGGTATGTACTTCTCAGGTGCACATATTCCTACGGTTTTGTTTTATTCAGTCCAGTTCATCTGAGCGTAAGTTCGAGTATTTATTTCACAAAAGGACAGACATGGGCTGTTTAGTAGCGGGACTGCTGTGAGCTGCCCATACAAGAGAAGGCTGTGCTGTCCCAGTGCTTGCTCTGAAAGGGTTTCAGGACCCCGTTTAAGCACCTCCACCTGACCTCAAACCCCTCTATCTGCAACACAGACGCAAAGGCCAGGGAAGATTTAGGTGAAAGGGCTAAGTGTCATTTCCCCAAGACTTCTGCATGCTGTGTCAAAGGGAAAAGTGTCAGCAACAGAGGAAAAACGATACTTTCTCCCACAAGTAAAGGCCAGCTAATTGGTTGCCAATGAGTTGAGCCAAGGAAGCTTATTTTGTTCCGAATCTCCAAGCATCTTTTTTTTTTTTTTCCCACGAGGAGAAAAGAGACCATTAGTCCTATGATAGAGATGTATCCAATAAAACATTGCCAAAGTGCCACAATGACCTTGACTAGATCTTGCTATAGGTCCAACTTTCTGGGTGGGCAGGCAACAGCATTTTGTGGACATTGGGGTCCCGTGGGTGGGGAGAGGAAGGAAAGTAGAAGAAAGTCGGATCTTGGCAATGGTTACCTGGCCTCTCATTATCCTCAGTGGGGCCTGACATTTTTGGCACAAGAAGAGCTGTCAGCCACTTCAAAGAGTGAGGGGCATGGTAACAAATGAGCCCCCCCCCCTTTATGGTCACGATCTGACAGCTGAGCTTTAATGAGCGTCATTAAAGCTAGACCCAGTCGCCAGCCCAGACTGGAGTCAGCCTATGGGTTTTGAGTGTTCTGCCCTCTTCCTCCCGCCCTTTGCAGGAGTGGGAGCTGGTGGTTCTGGGCAAACTGAAGTGGAACCTGGCTGCCGTCACCCCTCACGACTTCATTGAGCATATCCTGCGCAAGCTGCCCCAGCAGAAGGAGAAGCTGTCCCTGATCCGCAAGCACGCACAGACCTTCATCGCTCTGTGTGCTACCGGTGAGAGGGGCTCATGGGCTTGCACTAGGGACCAGAGGAAGTGGAACCAACTCCTCTGTCACTGGTTGTCGAGGCAAGTGGGCCTGAGTAAGCCAGTCTGGGGTTTCGTTTCTGGCTCGTTCGCCGCTCTTTATCGGAACTGGAGTATTTTCTTGCTCTGCTTCACTCATAAATACTTTATGGGGACAGGTGTGGTAAGGGAAAAGAAATTAGTGCCTGCTAAAATATTGTTTACGATGTCTAAAGTGCTCTTTGAAGATTATATCTACTGCTCACCGGTTGTGTTCAAATCTTTAATCTTTTGAGGAAAAGCACAGCTTGGAGATAAGCCCAAGAGGGAATTTAAGGAAAGGTGGGGGCAAATATAGGTTAAAGGCGCAACGACAAGATAAATATGCAGCCCGCCCTGGTAAGTGAGAAAGAATTCCTTTTCACTGTAGCTCGCGTATTACCTGCTGCCTGCTCCCCCTACCGTGAGAGAGTGATCCTTTGAGCAAAGATTTGTTTCCTAAGCTCTGGGAAATATTTTGGTCCATAGCTGTTACTGGCCCACACCCAGGTAGAAAGACCCTAGAACTGTGTTCTCGATCTGTGGGTCTTGACCCACACAGGGGTCACATATCAGATGCATACTAGATATTCACATTGCAATTCATAACAGTAGCAAAATTACAATTCTGGAGCAACAATGAAATAATTGTATGGCTGGGAGTCACCACAAGGTGAGGAAGTGTATTAAAGGGTCGTAGCTTTAAGAAGGTTCAGAACCCTAGAAGTTTGGGAGTCAGGAGTTTATCTCCTCAGGGTCAGAAGGTAAAGCAAGAATTAACCAGGAGTGGGGTGTAGGTCAAGCCACCCGGGGTTGTTGAACTGTGCAGGTGTGATGGGGGGAGGGTCAGGGTGGAATGTAACATTTTATTCCTTGTAACATGTTAATCATGTGCTTGCATTACTGATTGTGTAATGAACAATAGGGTCCGCGCTTTGTTGGAAGGTAAAAGGTCAGACGGCTTTGCTACTTTTCACTGAGTGACCTTGCACGGGCCCTTTCACCCTTCAGAAGTTCAACTCCATCTGCAAAACAAGCCTTTGGATACATCATTTCTCTAGCCATTGCAAACTGCGTAGGAAAACTAAAACCCACAGCAAAACCTGCCCTGTGCTTTTGTTATGAGGCGCATGCGCCATACTAATTGTGAAAGTACTTGATGGGGAGCCCCGGTCTGAGGCTCGAACTTCTGCACTTGCGGTGGACACAGCTTTCTCTGGTACAGGATATAGGCTCTGACTGGCTTGTTTGTGACGTTCCACCTCCCAATTTTAGGGGTGGTGTGTGTGTGCGCGCAGGTCTCCTGTTCCTGATTTAGTTCAGCCCTTGGGGCGCACGTGTCCCGGCTCCTATGTGGGATTACCTGCCCTTCCCACAGCCGGCGGCGGGGGTTTGGGGTGTGCTCACAGAAGCCCCAGTCTTGGCTGCAGTTCACATAGTAGGCCCCCTCTGCTCCCCGATCTTCTGCTGGCTGGCTTGGGCTCTAGATGTCAATCCCACACTGACCTGCTTTTTTGTCTCCCAGGAACTCTGTCCCTTCCCTCTCTTGCCAAGATCCAGTGGGGGGGGGAGAGGTAACAGTTTTATCTCTGGCCCTAGGACAGAGCTGACCCCCATTACCCAGCTGCCAAAGGCCTGCTCCGACCTTGTCTTTTGACTAAGAGGTTTTTTTGGGGGGGGGCATTCACCACGTCTTTCTCCCTGATCTTGCACTGGGGTGAGGAGGCTCAGATAGATTCCCCTAGTCCTGTATAGACCGCAGGCCCATTCTCTATTCTTGGGGACCCCCATCCCCCACTCTTGGCCATCCTGTCCAGATCTTTGGGGCAGTCGCCAATTTTGGGGCCAAAACGGGCAGCCTGGGATCCAGGGACTGAGGACAGAGGTCCACTGGGGTGAGGCCATCAGGAGGGGTGGCTTTTGGGGGCCTCGGCCTGGCTTTAGCCAAGGAGAGGGAAGTATAGGGGATAGTGTACCTCCAGTCAGGTCAGAGCCATGTGCCAAGTACTAAGCCTGAAGCGTGGTCCTGGTGAAAGTGGAGAAGCGAGTCTCAAGCCTCCCGGGTGTGGAAAGGGTAACCGTGACCATAGGGCCCTCATCTCTCCCCTGCAAGTGAACAAGCTTTGGAACCCTGCTGGTGATGGGGCCATGGTGGGGGGTGGGGTGACAAGCAGGCAGGCAGTAGCAAGGCCTGCTGCACTTGATTGACAGTCTTCTTGGTGACACGAGTTTTTTTTTTTTTCCTGGGGGAGGGGGGGTAAGTCTAATGGATCCAAGAATGGCAAGACCTTGAAACAGCAGGCCCAGAGCCACTGAAGGACCAAAGACAGGGAGCCTGGCCCTTCAGCCACGCCTGGTGCCCCGGTGCCTCGCAGCCCCACTCACTCTAATCCCAGTCCTGGATATTCCATCCCGAAGCAGAGGAAGGCTTGTAGCCAGGGCCTTGAGGATTCACAGTGGCAAGGGAAGGGGCAGTCCCTGAAGAGATGGTAGGTAGCCAGCCCAGGGCGACGTTGCTAGTTTATGGGAAAAGTCAATTGTGAAAGCGCTGTTGGCAGTGGTTCTGAGGGGGCGTGCTGAGCGTATGTGTGTGTGAAAGGGGAAGACCGTGGGGAGGTCAGGGGCTGAGGGAGGGAAAAGTGGCTGACCAGCAGTCTGCCTTTATGGGACTCTGGGTCAAGGTTGGTCGCTGGGCAGAGAAGCACCTTCCTTCCCTGTTCAGCTTGCAGTGGCTTCTGGGACAGGGGTGGCCTGAGACTACCTGCTCTGGCTCTCCCAGTTGGTCTTCGTGGGGAGGAGTCTGAGTTTGCTGAGAGGTCTTCATAACTCCAGCTTCTGCCCAGAACGCAGGGCTCCAGGTGAAGGCAGAAGTGGGCTCAGTTCTCCCGTGCCTGAGTCTCCATGTCAGCAAAGGACAAGAGCCCCCCCCCCCCAATGACCACGAACTCACTTGGGTATCAGTGACCTTAGGCTTAGCATGTGTCTGCAGTGGTACTGAGTTTAAGCTTGGTACAGGTACCCCAGATACCCCACAGAGGCTTCTTTTTGCACTGGGCATCTACTGTGCCCATCACCTTTGTTACCCCACCCCAAGGCGAAATCCTCGGCTTCACCCAGTCTTCTCTAGCCCAAGTTGTAGCCAGACTGTGGTGGTGATGAAAAGTCTGGGGACTTGACTCTTGTTCCAGAATGCAATCCAAGCCTCTCTGGTAGCCAGGAAGGAAGAATGAAGCCCACATTTCCACCCGGGGGGGCCTCTGGGGCAGTCATGGGGCTAAGAGGAGGAAGTAGCCCTGAACTGTGGAGTTCCGAGGTGACGCTGGCCATCTCACATCCCATGGCCGTGAGATGAATGAATGAATGGGTGCTTTTCTCCAGCCACAGTAGGCCTCTCTGTCCACCCAAATTCACTCCTCAGTGGTTGTTGTCCCTGCACCATAAGGACAGGTTGGGCTGAGTCCTGTCTGGGGGCGGCAGTTGAGTGTGTGCCGAATGACATCATGGGTTTCATTTGCTGGCCAGTGAGCACCCTGGGTCTAGTCCCTCACTACAGGTTGAGGAAGAGGAAGAAGCAGAGAAAACAGATGTATTTTCTGGTTCCCTCAGCCTGAAAACAAACTCCTCTCCCCCTAGTGGTGAGAAAAGTAAAGCAGCTCCTGGGAGGCTTTGTTAGCCCGCACTACTCATGCTCAGTGTTAAGCTCTTTGAGGGACCACACACAGCATCCCAGCTTTAGACTCCATTAGCGGAGAGCAGTTTGGCCAGTGAAATCTCATCAAAAAATGCATGTTCCAAATTGCTGGATATGGAGTGTTTCTTCTGACCCTTGCCCAGATTTGGGAGCCACTCCAGATACCCAGCTGCTTCTATGGTAACCGTGGGATTTGGTACCACAGTCCCCAACTGATACTGCAGAGGTGGTGGACAGGTCTATGGCCCATGTAGCTGGGCTTCTGAGCAAGAGTCCTTCTTTAGTGTTTTATTTCGTGGTGAAGGAGCTAACAAATCACCTGACACCTCAGGATTTCCATTCACCTGGAATGTGTCCTTTGCCTGCTCCCTCCCACCAGGAAGGGGACGGGGGGTGGGGGGGAGAGAGGTCTGGGACTCTTCACAAGGGTGTGGCTTCTGAGCTCTGAATCACATCAAATAAATGTGGACCACGTGGAAAGATAACTACTGACTTAACAGTCGCATAGGCAGTCCCGGTGGAGGGGAGGGTTAGGAGAGAGGGGGGCTGGCATCTGTCAATTGCAGTTCATTCTGAGCCAGGTTCTATGCTTGGTTAGCAGCATAGGCTGTTACAGTTAATCCTCACAATAGCACTGTAAAGAAGGTAAATTAATACTTAAACTTTTTTTTTTTTTTTTTAAGACAAGAGTTTCTCTGTGTGGCCCTGGCTGTCTTGGAGCTTGTCCTCTAGATCAGGCTGGCTTTGAACCTGTTTTTCCAAGTGCTTGGATTAAAGGTTCATGCTACCACTGCC
>JANBXA010000735.1:35802500-35842500 GCA_030556225.1 Cricetiscus sungorus | reverse complement strand
TGCCCTACTTAGTTTCCAGAGGCACATCCTTGCCTTGTATGATTCTGGGACAGCACCTTCTGGGTACTTGTTAAGACAAATCAAGTTGTTTTTATTTCTTTTCAAGCATGTGTAGGCTCAGGGGGATTCATGTTATTAAGGAAGCAATGCTGAAGCTTAATAGGGCACAGAGTCATTACAGGAATGTGGGGCCCATGGAGACTGACAGGAGGCCTATGTTTCCCTACAACAGAAGAGCTCTCTGCCAGAGCTGGGGCCACGGAAGGCACAGATGAAAAGCAAGGACTCAGTTTCTGGTACCCAGAGAAACACCTTTCAGTCCAAAGGCCTGGATGGTTGACATAAGTCTGGAAGACGGTGAAGAACACATCATTTTAGTGTTAGTTAATACAGTGTCCATCTTCCTGCCCCTGGAACCCGGCAGCTCCGCTCTACTCCACTGCTAACCCTGATCACCTGCCTTTATTGCTGGTTGTTGCCTCCTCTCTTGTGTCTTATCTTCTAGACTGGCGGCTGTTTGGCTTAGGCAGTGGTAATTTTGACACAGGTCAAGTCTTTGTGAGATAATAGTGAGAGGTCATCTCAATTCATATATTTAAAAAAATTATAGCCTTTTTGGGTTTGACATCTTTGGTTTTACAATAATTGATCTCCTAAAAACAGGGTCCTTTGAGAATTCTTCAGCTCCATTGCTTAGTAAGCATATAAATTGTGTTTTAACCCAAACCCGCCCTTCAGGATGCCCCAAGAGTCATAATAGAACACAGCAGGAATGTAACACCTATTACAAAAGTCCACATCACTCTGCTGTTTGGAAACTCAAGAGCTGATTCACAGCTTTGCTCCTAACACCAGTCACCTTGTAGTACACTAGTCTACTGTAACAACTGAAATCACCCGTCTGAATGGCACCTCAGAGCCCCCCTGCCACGGACAGGAGAGTCCAGTGAGGCTACTTTCATTTTTAAAGTGGACGTGGCCTAGACGACTGAGGCAAGTGTTCCCACTTGCACTCAGGGGTCACCACACCCAGCTGTGGTCTAAGATGAGCGTCTGCTCTGGGCAGCTGACGTTTGCTGACACATGGCTTCCTCTAACTCACTCCTTGGTTATGCAGTTACTATTCATTGTTCCTATTTGACTGTAGCAATGTCACCTCTGTTGTCCACATCGTCTGGGATGGAGTCAGCCCCTCCTGGTCTTCCTGCTTCTCTTTCACCTCTCTAGGCTGCCCTGCCTGTGATTTTCTGATTAATGTCTCTGGGGACAGGTCCTGCCATCACATCAGTCCAGGGCTCCCAAACTATCACTTTAGTCAATGCCTGAGTCTGACTTTGAAACCCATCCAGATGTGATGTTAAATCCATCTTCCCCATGACGCTAGCCTCAGTCTCTCTGGTCCAAATCCGTTTTCCTTCTTTGGTGTTTCTTTCACAAATGTGTTCTACCCACCTGTGGGTGGCTGGCTGCTTGCTTGCAACTCACTCACCCAAGCTCAAATAGCTTTCGTAGCAGATATATACCCAAGCTTTTTTTTTTTTTTTTTTTTTTTAAATAACATCTACTTCTTTGGACTCAGAATGCAACTTCCAGCTCTTGGGTGACCCTTGCCTTGAACAAGTGATGCCTGGCATCCAGGCAACTGTGGGAGAATGGCATTCTTTTGCTGGTCATTTCCCTGTGCTCTGCTCTTGTACCAAGGATGCAGTCCAGGTGGATGCAACATGTCTAATGACCTGACATTTCTGGAGTCTTAAGGATGGCTCTATGAACAAGGACTCTGGGTAGTGCTGCAGAGACCAAGTAGGAACTATGGGACAAGGATGAAAAAGAGGAATCTGAAAGACAGAGGTGGCAAGCTCGAAAGTCAGCACCCTAATGACAGATAGAATGACCAAGTCTGGTTTGCCAAGGATAGCCCAGGCATATGTGTTATAATGTCCATTCAAGAAGAGGTAGAAGTAATATAGTGGCGCCATTTTCTCCTTCTATTGTTATCGGCTGTATTTTTGGAGCCCTGGGTCACTTGATTAATTTATGACAATAAAAGCAGTGGCAGTTCCTGGGGAGCCCAGATCAGCCAGCCCCCGCCAACCCCCAGATGTTCTGTTCTCCATTGCCAGCTGCTGTTCTGGATGCTGGGATTTCGGTATAAACAAAACCTCGGGGAGCCTTCTGTGGCTTTATTTCATCCCTAAAACCACAATCTAACCCTCAGCTTAAGACTTCGTGACATATTAAGAAAGAATGTAAAATTCAAAGTAAGGCTGTGCTAGTCGGCATAACTAAGAAGATCCCCAAAGTTCTGTTTCACTCACTGCCTTTATTTTTTGTTGAAATGTCAAATGTCCAAGTTATTTCAGAAATACTTTACTCTGGGCTCTCAGGTTGACATTTAAATTTATTTTTAGAATGTATTATTGGACAATTTCATACACACACACACACACACACACACACACACACACACCATGTGTGGCTATACACTGAATGAAATGACTTGCCTTCCTTTGCAGCCTTTGACTGTTCAAAGCTCTTTAGTCAGGGGTGAGGTATGAGCCCACCTCTATCCATGTTGGAATGCTCACAGCCTCCACAACCTCTATCTTGTACTGGTTTTGTACAGGTAACCATGGCTGCTGTGAGTTCTTGAGTATGTCCACTATGCTATCTCCAGAGGATAGATTTTCACAGCCCTCTTCTCAAAAAAAGCTATTTTATTTTATGTATATGAGTGTTTCATCTGAGAGAATCAGAAGAAGGCTGCAGATCCCCTGGAACCCCAATGTTACAGATGGTTATGAGCTGCCACGTGGGTGCTGGGAATTGAACCCGGGTCTTTTGGGACAGCAACTGTGGCTCTTAACAGCTGAGCCAGCTCTTTAGCCATGCACCACTCCTCTTTGAGGATTTGTTAATGGGATATGGTAGACAAGCAAATTCATATTTATTCTGACTGTTCCAAATTTTAAAATACAGACCATGATCTGTAGGAGGGAGCTGGGAACTTCACAGTAGTCCATTGCTTTGAGACAGAAGTGACTTGGAGCAGCCATTGACGTTGGACTCTTGGGCCTGTGTGCCATTTACTTTGAACACATCAACACTGAGCTCCCAGGAGCTCACTTCCTCAAAGAGTGACATTGGCTGACACCCCAGTCAAGGGAAGCCAGGGTGTGTTTTGATAACTAGAAGGTTCCCTTAGCAATCTGTCTGGGCTCCCAGGCAACTTAGCAGAGTTTCAGCTGAGGAACCAAGGCTGTCATTCCCAAGGCCTTTCCCTTGGAGAGCACATGTTGACACTTTCCAAAAGCTGACAAGATGTACTCTCCAGCTCCAGGAAAGTGGCTGGTCAGGTGAGTGAAGAGGTGGCTGCAACTGCCAGCATCTTTTTTATTTCCCTAAAGAAAAGAAAAACAAAAAGCAAAACAGAAAAACAGAGCTCTTGCAGCACAAATATCTGGAGATCTCGGAAACTATCTCCTTAACACCACTAAGAAACCAGCAGAGAGCTAAGTGCTGTGGCAGGTGTGGGAGGCAATACAGTGAAAACTCCAAGATCATTTTGACATCCTAGTGTTCCACAAAGGTTCTGGAATTTATTGCTATTGTAGGCATAACTTTCTGAGCATCCGTTGTGCGTCATGTATAGCTGCAGATCTTTCATTTACATCACCCTCAGGCACTAAGGGAAATGCTACAGTGGTGCAGAACTAATGAAAGTCAAAGGCTGTGGTGTGCGGCCTAGGCCCCCACAGCTCCATACTGATTAGACTTCATTGGAACTCGCACACTGGTGCCTGTAAATTGTATACATCCTTCTGCCAGTGCCTTGTAAGAGCTGGCCTTGGAGGCAGGAGATTGAGTTGATGAGGAAACTGTTGAAGTGGCCTGTGCATATCTGAGGCAGAAGCCATAGACAAAGCCCCAGCAAGGGGCAGGCAGGTTGTGCCCGACCCACTAGCTGCTCTACCCAAGTACCGTTTCCCATTATTCCTCCACAGCTTACCACAGCTGCTGGTGTTCCCAGCATAGCTTTTGTTAGGTACTCTGACCAGCTCCCACAGGGCCTATGTCAAGTCTCCTTGAGACCAACGCTCACCACTTTGAACCAGGGTCACCAGACTTGCTAGCCACAGCAGGTTAGAGCAAGCATATTTTCCTCAGCTGAAAAAAAACAGTCTGATCACATGCTGCCACCATATTTTAAAATGCTCCTAATAGGTATAGAAGCAACTTGGACATTTCAGACTATCATTTATTTCCCCTCCCTATTTGGGAAAGATGGGAAGATGTTGTTGTTTGAAACAAGTGTCAAGTTTCTAATACTGTGATAAAATGCTTAATGGTAAGCCATTCATGCATAGGAGGGGTTTAGTTCATGCTTAGCTCATACTTTCAGAGGTTTCAGGCCATGATTGCTTGGTCTAGGTTTTGAAGCCTGCTGCAATACAGTACAACACGGAGATATACTCATTTGAGGAAGGCTGCTCAGTTGATGGAGTCCAGGAAAGAAAAAGAGAGAGAGTCGGGGACAGTAACAAAATATCCCTTTAAAGACACATCCCTAATGATCTACTTCTTCCAACTAGGCCTCATCTCTTACAGGCTCCACTCCTTTCCAATAGTTCATTAAAAGAGTATACTTGGGATTGCTATGAGCACCCCTAACCTGGGTGACACCCCTATGCAACTATGGATGTGCTGTATGGGTATTAGAACCAAGGAAAGTGATGGTGCTGACTGGTCAGAGATTCCCATTCTTTCTACACCTGAGAGAAACTGTACCCAGTTCCTCTGCAAACAGAACTCGGGTGTTCCTACCATTAGATAGCTACTGAATCAGATACTGAGTAGGAAGGTGTCTCAGAGCCAAGTGTTCTCAAGCTCTCATCTAAGAATCACCTGAGTGCTCCTGAAAAAATCTGAGTATCTAAAGCATCTCTCAGAGCGTCTTGTCTTTGTAGATCAGGGAGTCTGCACTTCTTGTTGGAACTCTGTTACCATCAATAGGAAGTGATTTTTATATGTTTAAGCTGTACAAGAAAAATCATCTCTGTGACTGAGGTCCTCTGGTACATTCAGAAAGAGCAGAGGAAGAAGAGTGATATTTGAGAAAGAACCATCTGGTCAACCTCTTTGCTAAGCACTAGTTCCCTATTAGATAGAGTAACATCCACACATTTGAAGGGACATTCCTTCAAAGTCCTTTGCTATAAATTCAAATCATAGACCATAAACCTATATATTCTTGTTCCAAAGTCCACACAACCCCATATTAGTTACTTTTCTATTGTTATGTTGAAATACTGTGATAAAAACAACTTAAGAGAGTTAGGGTTCGTTGTGGATCACAGTTCAAAGGTATAGTCTTTCATGACAAGATGTTCTGAAGGCAGGAGCTTGAGGTAGGTGGTCACATTGCATTTGTAATTAGGAGGCAGAGGCAGAGGCAAAGAGTGATGAATATTATGTGTAACTCACCTTCTCCTTTTTATTCAATCCACAGATAGAGTAGGTCATCTTCTCACCTCAGTCACCCTAATCTACATAATCCCTCACAGGCTTATCCAGAGGCTGGTCTCCCAGGTGATCCCCCCCACCCCCACCCCCATCTCTCTCTCTCTCTCTCTCTCTCTCTCTCTCTCTCTCTCTCTCTCTCTCTCTCTCTCTCCACACACACACACACACACACACACAGCCTTCTAACTACTACACTGGACTCTCTTTCCTTGGAAAATGTCTGAGCAGAACCACATGGAATTTTAGACCTGTATACAACAGGTCTTTTCCTCTCAAACCTAAATAAGCTACTCTTATGTAACAGACTTTTTCCTGAAGAGATGCATCATACTTACACGTCAACTTACCCCAGAAAGAAAACCCAAAGACAGACCAAAATAAGCATTGCACAAATGTCCAATTTGGTAAACCACTAAGTGTTTTATTGGGGTTACTAACAGGAGTCTGGATGAGTGGTTACTTGCAAGGATCAGAGATGACTCAAAAGCAGTTGCATCTCCCAGAAGCTCACCACAACATGGATGACAGTGTCTTGAATCAGCAACCCTGAAGCTCTACATGCAGCTTCACAGTCCCAACATTCTGTTCTTTCTGCATTACTTTGGTCAGAGTCTGCAACCAAGCCACTCTCTTTCATGGTGTTGTTGCAGCTCTCAAGAATTCCCCAAGCTTCTAGTCTTCCTTACATGTGACCTGTTGTTTACCTCCTGTTTATCACCTGAGTTAGGCTTCTGATGTTTCCTTTCCTTCTTGGAACACATGTTTTAATGTAGAGGAAATGTTGCAATTTAGAGGAACAGACATCACAACAAATATCTATTGGATCGTTTTCTAATTCTATACCCTTTGATTTGTTATAGCTAAAGATCCCCAGGCCTTTCACCCAGATTCCTTCAATAATCCCAGTGTTCTGTTCTGTCTTTAGTTCTGGCCCTAGATATAGTCACTGGCTTCTTTTGGCAATGCTACTTGAAGAATATTAATTTTTAAATCTCAACATACAAAACTACCTCTATGGATAAATGTAAGGCATGGAACTTCTCTCCTTATATCCTGCAGAGGACAAAATCAAAGCTGTTTCTTCAGTTACTCACAGTGGTACTTAACCTTCATTGGATCATCAGCCTGACTGGACTATGAATAGCTCCAGCATTAGTAAAACTCATCTTTTGTTATGTCTATGGAGCATTTACAGACAAGACTAACAGAAGAAGTAAGACCTATCCTGAAGGTGGAAGGTATCACCTCATGTATTGAAATCTCAGCTCCAAAATGGGGTAGGAGTTAGGGGCACTTTAACTGAGCATTGAGCATTGAACCCTGGCATTCTCCTTTCTTTGCTTTCTGGTCTGCCCATATGTGATCAAGCAAACACATGCTCCTGCCACCACGCCAAGAGCCACTCCCATCACCATACTTTTCCTAACATGATGGTCTGAATCCTCTAAACTGTAAGCCAAAATAAACTCCTCCTCTTTTAGTTGTTTCTTGTCTAGTCTAGTCTGGTACTGAATCACACACAACACACCATCTACAAGCAACTGTGGTTAGAAAATTTTCATTAATCACTTCTATTCGTCAGAGATTATTTTAAGTGTTACATGTACTATTCTGTTTACTCCCCAGGACACCCAAGTGAAGCACTACGGTAACAATCATTTAGAACTAGAAAAGACCGCAAGAGAGATATATTTGCTTAAGGCTCTATAGGAAGGAAGCTGCAAAGCTAGGGTTTAATTCCAGGCAATCCACCCCCGGAGCTGGCACAGAGCTAATCCACAGCCTAAGCTCCTTCTCTCTTGCCATGTCACAATGAAGATGAGTTCATCTGTTCAATAAATATTTATTGAGTGCCTGCTCTCTGCTGGAAAAGACCACATGTTTCTGACTTTATATAGCCCAGTCTAATATGGGGGGAAGACATAGATCACATGGCTTTATAGAGCTTTGTGAAATGACCTGATGCAAAGGCAGGCACTGAAGGATCTACTGTACTATGAAAATGTGTATTAGGACATTGCCTGATCAATGAGGTCAAAGATATGGGTCTCACACTACAAGATCCTGTATGATACAGTCTTGTTCTGTAAGTCCTTCTGTAGCCATTCCTGTTGGGACCTCCTTGGCCTAAGTCTAGCTGCAGGAGCCTTGGGTGGAAGGAGAATAGAGGCAGGGGAATGCATTATGCAGCTCGTTGGGCAACTGCTTTTCTCTGTCCCTAAGGAGATGACTTGGGAGGATCGAAAGGCCCGAGCCCTGGAGGACACACTGGAGGCTCATTCTTTCCAAAATCAGAACTCACAGTCAGATCTTCTGTGATCAGAGAATGTTCTTAAAAAAAAAAAAAAAAAGCCAACCACATCTGATCTTCCAGTACCTTTGGTTTACTGTTATACTTAGAGCAGACAGAGGAGGTGAAAGATTGTAATTGGAAAGGTCTGTGTATTTGGTACAACTTCAGTGACAAAGTGAGAACAAGCCTAGGGTCCCTGATGCTGTCTTATAGGCTGGCATGCATGTCACTCACTACACACACTTGTAGGGGAGGGTCATAAACTCAGGGGCTGCACTGTAAGTTTCTACTTTTATTTTGTGTTAGGTTTTGTGATAAAGGGTCTCACTGTGTAGCCTAGGTTGGCCCCAAACTCCTGCCAACCCTCCTGCCTAAGCTCCTCAAATTCTGAGATTACAAGCATGCATCACCTGGTTTATGTCTGAAGTGTTTTATCATGGGGTGGAGTGTGTGAATTAGGGAGGGAAAGGATACCTCTGTCATCTCTGAAGAACCATGGTGGAGGCCACTGAAGGAAATCTCTGATTCTTTCTTCTGAAGGAGGTCTCCGAGATATTTCTTCTCAAGAGATTTCTGGGCTCTTTCATTCCAACTCGTCTGAGTTCCCAGGAATTTGTGACTCAGAACATAAACTAATTTTGTTCACTACAGTTCTTCAAGGAAGAAAATCACAGTCCAATCACAGACCTAGAGGAAGAAACAATGTCCAGAAACTTGAGTGAGCATCAGGCAGCCTGGCATAGGCTGTGGAGAACAAGAAAGAGACTGTCTCAAACAGTATGGAAAGTGAGGATTGGCGTTTGACATTGTTTTCTGATCTCAGTGTGTGAACCACGTAGTGGGCATACTCTCACTCTCATACATGAATATGTACATACACATGCATACATCATATATATACTATCTCACACTTTACACATGCATATACATACATCATACACACACACATATATGTATATACATATACATGTATATATATATGTATATATATCTCACATACATCTACACACACACACACACACACACACACACACACACACACACACCTACCCTAATTGTAAATAGGGTATCCCTTCTATTCTGTTACACATCCCAAGCTTTCACATCATGATTCTGCCTAAAAGCATTCTTAGGAGCACGATGTGAATGGTGCTTTTTGCAGAGCTAATACATTACTGGCAAAGCACAGCTAATGAGCTAAGAAGCATCTCCGTCTATAGTTTCCCTCTACGTTCTGTAAAGCTAATGCATCAGAAAAACACTAACATGAAGCAATGTATCAGTAAAGCTGGTTAGATGATGCTGCAGTAACAGAAGAATCCAAGTTCTTACTCACTTCATATGCACGTCAGAAAATAGTAGACTGCTTAGTTCATGACAGTCACTTGGGGACCAACAGTAACAAAGTCATCTCTGATGGTTAGTTTTTGATAAGTTGACATGGACCAGAGTCTTCTGGGAAGAGAAATATCAACTGAAAAATTGCCTCAATCAGATTAGCCTATAAGTATGTCTGTGTGGCATGTTTGTGATTAGTGGTTGACATAAGAGGATCCAGCCCACTGAGGGTGATACCACTCCGGAGCAGACAGTCTTGGACTGTATAATAAGGGAGCCTGAGTTAACCATGGAGAACAAGCCAGCATGCTTACAGCAAGTAAGCCACGGGTTCTACTTCAGTTCCTACCTTGAGTTACTTACTGTTCTGGCTTCCCTCAATAATGGACTGCAACCTGCAAGCCAAATAACCCCCCCCCACCACCAGGTTGCTTTTGGTCATGGTATTTGTGACAGCACCAGAAACCAAGCTGGGATACAGCCACTGTCTTTTATGTTTTGAGTCACCATGTTAAAGGGATAGGGCTCTGAAGTACCTTGCCTTGGTAATTACATATGCTTGCTTAGAAATGATACACACCGTTTTTTGCTTCTAACTCACTAGCCAGGACTAGTCACACCACTCCTGCATCCCAAGTATGACCCAGAAAGAGTGATCTTTCCCAAAAGGTAGAAGGTCAGAAGCATGTGACAACAGGAATCACTGCTTCCAACCAGTAACTGAGAATTGAGATTATCAGAACCCAGAGTCACAAATTTGGTAGTAGCCAGTGGTTAGTGGATCTGCCTTCTGCACTGTTACTGAGGCTGAAGTATGATTTTTTTGACTTGACACACGTGTGGCTTATTAAAACTGTTCTCAGTGTCATGAAAATCCACTTTCATTTAATGACTCTTAGGTTGACAAGATTTGTCAAGGACTCAGGGCCTTGACTCTTTGAAGACAGGGAATAGGTCTCAGAGAGAGGGAGCTAAGAGACCACAGGAACATAGAACATTTGGGCCAACCTAGGACCAGAATCTAGGACCAGACCCAACTCTCCTACTTGGACTTTGTTTGTGTGCATTGGCATCACATTTCCTTCAGCTGTGTCTCCAGAACCAGATGTTTCCACTTTGTGGTACTAGCCCTGTTGCTATTTTTTGCTGAGACAGCTGGCTCATCTCACAAAATTCATCCCCATCATCCCTTTCATCAAATAATGGATGCATGTTCAGTGAGACCAACACAGCCAGGTTTGTGGTCTAGTTTCCCATGGAGTGGCCTGTTTCCTAAAGCACTCACAAGTTCATTGGCCAGGAGTAGCCTATCATCCTAAAAGGGGGATGTGGCTAGGCATGGTTGTTGGGCAATTCACAGGGAAAATCCAGGTCTTTCTCTTTTGGTTCAAATGCCATGTTTATTGCTTGATTAAGGATGGCTTCAAGGACAGCCACATACCTTTGCCAGCTGATGAACTCCAGAGGAGCTGGGACTGTTTTACTCAGTCCACCTCCTGGGCACCCAGGGTAATTTGTGATACGAAGGATTGATTACCATGAACCGCACCTGTGATGGGTGTTGATGACATTATCCTGTCGCATAGGAGCCTTGCTGAACAACTCTTAGTTCCATTTACAGGTATGTAACCTGAGACTAAATGGTGGAAGTCATACAGCTAGTCTGTGTACAAGACAAGGTTCAATCTGGACCCTCTAAAGGATCTTTCTACAGATTCTTTCTACAGAACCATGATGTCTTAACATTTTAGCCTCTGTTTTATCTGCGTCTTCCATCATTTGTAGTCTGCTTTCATACTAGTCTATAATACCACAATGAGGCCTCTTCTGCTCCATTTGATGGCTTCCAAGCCCTCCATGTTTCTCTTTGAACAATTCTTATCATTGAATGAATTTCCCTTTTCAGTACAGAAGTCAAACACAGGAACTCATGCAAGCAATTTAAGAGTGTGCTAAACCCAGCCCTCAGGGGATTAACAGTTATCACCTGACTTTTTGTTGTTGTTGTTAAGTATCTCAAAAGTAGAAGTACTTTTTACATTTTTTTTATTTTTTATTTTTTTAATCACATAGGTGTCAAGAACTTCCTGGAGGAAAGGAGATCCGTTGAAGAAGAAAATGATGGAAAACTTACACTGGAACCATGCAGCATCATACCAGATCTCTTCTGATTGCTTTCTGTCAGTGCCAAGCTGGCAGGCAACAAACAGGGATGTCTTGGGTGTGACACCAGTGATCTGTATGTGAATCTGGGGTGCCAGGTGTTCCCCTTTTGAGCCCCGTACCCAGCTCAGGAAGTTGTTAATAAAGCTTGACAAAGATGACACATTTTATACTTCAGAAAGCACACTGTTCATTATAAACAGGGACCACAAAAGAGCTAGGGTGAATAATATTTACAGTGATGGTTTTCCCATCACTTCTGTTGAGGTAAAAACTAAAGTGCAGCAAGCCTAACTGCAACAGGTGCTCATTAAGGGGAAACCCATGGCGGGTGTGGGGGGAGCATTCTTTAGCTTTTCTCTATAGCAGTATGAGTGGCCCTTGTCAGATGAAGTGCCTTTCTCTACTGAGACTGGCCTCTGTTTACCCAAGTCAGTTTTCCCAGTCATGAGAGATGTCTCCCTCACCTGCCTCCCATGAACCATACTCCAGTGTTGTGGGCACACACGTGCAAGTCTCATGTCCTCCGTGAGCTGCAGGCTTAGCCTCACAACTCAAGCACCTCTTCGTTTGTTTTATGTTACCTAGGAAAAACATGCCATCCACAGGAGTGAAACCTAAATCACTGCTGAAAACATTATAAAATTTAGGCATAACCACATTGACATTATAGGCCTAGAAACATTGAAGAAAGAATCAGCCAAGGACATAGTAACAGGCATCTCCTGGACCTGGCTCTGAACTGGGGAAGCCGGCAATGGAACAGGCTGAGGACCTTCTGGAAGCATGTTCATCAAAAATTCTGATGGGAAATACCTAATTGGGCTATAGCTGTATCACAGTGGTATAGTGTTTGCCTGGTGTAGAAGAACCCCAACCCAGCACTGCAAAAGTTAAAACCCAATTCCTAATCAAAATGCTCACTGAAGTTCCTACCTTCATGCAGATGAGATGGCAGCAGAGGGCTGGTAAGGACTCAGGCACTTGGGCAGAGATTTTCATCTAGAGAAGTCGCTGATGATTTACTAGAAGGACATCTTTGTCAAAGCTTGTATTAGCTCTGTGGCAGTGGACAGGAATGACTGAGTTCCACTTTTTTGGTCTCTGATTGTTTCATAGGAGTTTTGGGTAACAGATCACTCTCTGAAGCCAGACATTAGACATTCAAACCCAAAGGATGCAACTGAGAAAACAGAATCTAGTTTGGAGACCCTAGTCTGAAACCACAGGGAAAGACATCATGATGGGGCTGGAAGGCAGTAAGCAACTTGAGTGAATGCATGGACAGGTATGCATGTGTGCATTCCTGTGCGTGTGCACGTGTGTGTGTGTGTGTGTGTGTGTGTGTGTGTGTGTGTGTGTGTGTGTGTGTGTGTACAGTATCTTGCTTCACTTTTCTTCTTTTCTTTGTAAAAAATTTGGAGATATAAGTCTCCCAGTAAACAAAGATGATATGAGATGATCCATATTGATGATTCAATTTCGAAAATCCAAATTGATGAGGTTTTCCAAAGGTGAAATGCGAATACTGCATCTCCTCATCACTAATGAGACATCCCACCACTTCAGAGGGAGGAAATTCTGGGCTCCAGTTCTTCCTCTGTGGCTTCCTTGAGCATCTGCTTATCTCAGTGAGTCTAAGTTCTTGCCTTCCAGAGTTGAGAGCTCTTCCCTCAGGGAGAGCCGGGCATGCAGTGAAGTGGTCTGGGTCTGAGGCCTCCACAAACTGTCAACAGCTCTCTCATCCTGACTAGTGTTCTCTTTGCTCTGCATCTACTCTGCGTGTCTTTGTGGAGGGAGCTGAGGAGGCAGGTGTGGGGTAGTGGTTCTCAAGAGGCAACTGTCTTGGTGGTGATGTTCAGACATTAGCCACTGGGGTGAGGAGGGAAAGCGAAGGTGACATTCTCCATCTCTTCACTGATTGCAGGGATAGTTTTCTGGCCACCCATTTTCTCTTTGGAAGCTGTTATCTCAGGGGAATAGGGATGAGGAACAGGAGATGGGTCTCAGGGTAAGTCCAGCTATCCACCCCAAGAGAAGCATCCTCCTCCCTACAAGTAAAAGAGGATTTACTTATGGCAAGAGGCCAAGGGCTGAGTCTGAACCCCAGATGCTAGAGCTAGCAGGACCAGAGATCCGATTATAATTTAGATCCCGAGAGTCACTAGGAATAAAGGGTTCATATTTTACTAGTTCATATTTTTTACTAAATGCCTAAGATTGCCTGTGTATATGGCATTGCTAATAGGCGGTGAGTCTAATGCTATTGCTTGACACACCACTCCCTTTTGTCTATTCAGTAGATACACATATTTTAAAGCTATACGTCTTCTTCTCCTTCCTATGCCTTTCCTTGCTTCATCAGAAAAATGATTATGAATTATTAACTACCAAGTTACGTTTTTAATATGAAGTGTCCTCATAGGCGTATGTGTTTGAACGCTGGTCCTCAGCTGGTGTCACTGCTTTGGTAGGCTGTGGCACCTCAAGGACACAGGCCCCAGCTGGCAGAAGTGGGTCAGAGCCTGTGCCTTGCAGGTTATACCAGCCTCCAATGCTTGTTTAACAATGCTTCTGATCCAGCCATTGTCACACACCCCTGCCACCTTGTCCCCTGTAACGATAGACATATCCCTCTGAAACTGTGAGCCAAAAGATAGCCTTCTTTAAATTGTCATGTATTTGGTCACAGCAACCTCAAGGTAACTAGCACTGGACTCTGGACTGTGCAGGTACTAGAACACAGATAAACGGCATGTCCCTGCCATCTGAGAGTTTTAATAACACTAAGCAGAGGAGAGCCATGGGGACTCTATTCATCATGGCAGAGCGTCTCTCTAGCTGAAGCCAGGGGCACATGGACACTAAGCGTCTTGATCACAGATGATGTCTCAGACACAGAGGCCTAATGGGAGGACTAGAGTTGGAAGTGACCTAGGCAGGGCCATCTGAGCTCCAGAGAGGATTTGCCTTGGCCCAGATGCACAGGGGGAGTGTTACCAGCAGGTTTTTCCTGCCATCCTGCCTGCCGCCAGTCTGGGCCCACAGCCGCACCAGCCCCAAATAGCACTCAGAGATTCTGTATTTGATACAATCCTGTTGGCCAGTTACCATTATTGTTTATGGGCTAGCTCTGTCTTAATTATTAATCCATTTCTACTTATCTAATTATTTCCACGTGGCTCATCTTATCCGGGAGCCTCGGCTGGCGTCTTCCTTCCTCCCTGGTCTACATCTTGACTCCTCCTTACCACTTCCTCCTTCCTCCTTGTCTCTTAGCCCCGCCTATCTTGCTTTCTCATTGGCCCAACTTTATTAATTAACCAGTATGAGAAACATATTTACAGAATAACATCTCCCATCAGGGGAGTGAGGAGATGCTGTGGGAAGCAGAGGCAGAGACAAGGGAGAAAGGGTGCTTGCTGTTGCTTCTTATCTGTGCATAGCCGTGGAAGCCCCATTTGAAGTCAGGTGACTGTCATTTCAGCCTTGTCCTCTATGAGTGGCGAGTCTGTAGGTGAGTCAGCCTCTTATCAACGGGGGATTTCCTGCATTCCCCACATGTAAATGAAATGATTACAAACTGGGTAGAGGAATGGGAAGTGTAATTACAGCACCATTTTAGTGTGAGACCCTCACATCTAACAGTGCACCGTGGGCTTTCTACAGGATACTTCTGGGTCACCTGTCAGTCTGGTCTCCAGTGGATTTTGGAGTCATAGTGACTTGCATTTAAACATAATCATTGTCCTCTTAGGAGGTTAACCCCTTCAACTAACTGACTTAACCGCTTTGATTGTAAAATAGGAATAATGCTGTAAGTCATAAACTTGCTGGAAGGAAGGAATTGAAGGTGACTACGTGGTTTTCACCATGCCCAACCCAATCGGCTTGGCAAGCACAGGGCTCCATGCTTGCTCTTGGGTATTAGGCCAGAGGTGTCCCCTGCATCTCACGAAGTGAAGGTGATGTGTAAGGAGATGTCAGCTTGCCCAAGCTGCTGGATGCTTTCTGTTTTTATAGAGCAGGCAAGGACTTAGAGGCTGGTCAATTCCAGTCTCTTGTTTCACACATCAGAAGGTTAAACAATACTGTAAGTTCCTCCAAGCCTGAGTGCATATTGCACTGAAAATTCTTGACTGGCTGATTAGAATTTTGTGATTATAATGAGTTAGGCTATTGCAAGTCTAAAGCCAAAATTATTTTGAGCCCCTTTAATAGCAATTCACTGCTCATTTCTATGTCTGAACTAACAAAATTTGACTATCAGATGGAATCTTCGGGATGTGCTAATGGACCCCTGACACCCACCAATTCAAAGACTAAGAATGCCATCAGAAAGGCTCTGAAAGCCACTGTGGAGTCCCTACTTATTGAAATCTGCCTACCTGAAGTCCCCATCAATGTAGTTGGTAAGTGTCTTCACATGTGACCTTCTTTTTTTCTGTAACTATAAAATTCACCCAACCACTTCCATGGCACTCAGGATGACCCAAGACCATGCTCCCTACCATCTCTTCCAGCTGGCTGAAAATAAGTCATTTATTATCCTTTTTGAGATGAGAGCTGTGTTTCTGTGTCTTACACCAATACCACAGAGATGAAGCTGAAGGTGAGGTTGTCTCTGGGTCCAGAGATGCTCCAGGTCCAGAGATCAGCCTCTATCTCTTTCCCCTGGTTCTAGCAACCTGACCATTATTCTGCCTCATGTCATCTCAGCCTGCTCCTAGGCTGCTCCAGTCACAGTCTTACATGCCAGCCTGTCCTGAGTGGCCATGCTCATTGAAGCAGACAGAAAGGGCTGGAGAGAGACATGCTGTGATTGCCTGGAGGAGGCATCAGCGACAGGACACTGAGGCATTCTGGCAGCAGTGACCCACTTAGAAAAGGACTGCGGCCATCATGTATCTTATGACTGAGCAGGCAGGTACTGTGGGCTTCTACTGTCAGAGGTGCACATGCTTAGTGAGGCTGAACATACAAATGAGGAAGGGGGGAAGGAAAGGAAGTGTGAAGGGGAGATGGAAAAGGAGAGAGAAGGAAGGGGAGAAGGAGCCGGGCAGGGATAGAAGGAAAGAGGGGAAGAGGGAGAGAGACAGTAGAAGGCAAAGGCTGACCTGTGGGTGAATGTACAAAATGCAGGATCTCAAAATGCTTCCCTCAAGGAGTGACAGCAAGCCTTGGTAGTTCTACAAAAGCATGTAACATCTTAGGGCAGGATGAGAGCCATCTTAAGATGTCCCCCCATCCTCTCCAGGGACAGAGGGGCAGGAGAAAAGCTGCCTAGTGTCCAGCAGGTGGCAGCAGTTCCCAGGGGTCTACTCTTCAGCCCAGCACAGTGTTCACACTCTAGGGTAGGGTAGTGCCCCTGTGGACAGAGTGCAGGGTGGGGGGTTGCAGTCTTGCCCCCTCCCTCACACTTGCACAGTGCACAGAGTATGCTTCCATGGACTTCATTTTGGGAATAAGAAAGGTGAGGTCATCAGAAGGACTCTCCGATTCCCATGGAAGGATGATCTCAACCACTTCCTCACATTTAAGAATGCCAGCAGCAGGCTGCAGTGGTGCATGCCCGCATGCCCGTAGTGGTGCATGTCTGCAGTGGTGCATGCATGCCTGTAGTCCCAGCACTGGGGAGGATTGGAACTTCCGGGCCAGCCTGGGCCAGCCTACACGGCCTCAAAAGATAAATAAGTATAAACAAAAGGAGCAACCCAGAGCACTGCAGCCGCACTTCCCTTCCCATGAGCCAGGACGACCTGGGGAGCTGGGTGCCGACTCTGTACTCAGTTCCTCAGTCCATTGTGACCCTGTAAGCTTCAGCACTGGCTTCCATAGAGGCGGGAAAGGATCAGAAAGAAGCAAAGGCAGGTGGCATCATCCCTGACCCAGTGATGAGATGGTTACTAGAGCAGGGGCAGAGAAGGCAAATGCAGAAGGTGGGGGGGGGCAGGACTGGGTTTCCCACAAAGCAATAATTCTTCAATATGCAAAATGCTTGAGACCTTTTGGATATGTATCTTAGCACAAAACATTTCAAATGCAAACCCAATCACTTCTCCAGTCTCTCAACCCAGGTGGCAGTCTTGCACAGTTATAGTTCTTACTTAGAGAGTCTAAGAGATCAACGGATGCCGCACAAAGAGTTTAGTTGAGCCGAAAATACCCAGAGGACACATCACTCAGAAAAGGGATGTTTTACTGAGGGGTGAAGGGCTTGCCAGAGCTTTGGCCAATGATCAATAGTTAGAACAAAAGACAGTAAGAGTACAGGACTGGCAGAAGGATCTGAAATGGTAAAGAAGGGGTGTGACTGGGCTGAGATTTAGGTCACTCCTCAGTGGTGTGGTGGCTGAGGGCATGCCACACAATGAGACACACATTTAGGATGTCTTACTTTTAGTATCCCCAAGACCAGCCTTCCCTCTAACATAATAAGACCACTGGTTATGGTCAGGCCATTCCTTTACTGGCCTTTCATGCTATTTGCAAATATACAACTCAATGCTGTATTGTTTGTCTAAGCTTGTTGGTGTTTTCTCTAGAATACCCCTCTTTCTCACCCTCTTGTACAATATTGTGATGAGAGATGTCCTTCTGCATGCTGTAAATATATGTTTCTCTTATTGGTTGGTGAATAAATGCTGATTGGCCAGTAGTCAGGCAGGAAGTATAGGCAGAGCTACTAGACTGAGACTGTTTGGAAGAGGAACACAGAGAGGAGCCGCCAGGGAGATGCCATGTATCCATTGCAGGAGGAACATGCTGGAGTATTAAAGGTAAGCCACAGTCTCATGGCAATACATAATTTAATAAAAATGGGTTAATAATTAATAAAAGACAACTAACCAATAAGAGGCCTGAGCCATCAGCCAGTTTATAATTAATATAAGCCTCTGTGTGTTTATTTGGGACTAAACAGCTATGGGACAGGGCAATAAGAAACTTCTGTCCACAACATTGAAAGGTGATTTTGTGAGTTAAAGAGATAGGGATATGAGAACCTCCTACAGCCATCTCTACTGTCAAAGCATGTGTATTCCAGTCTTTCTGCCTTGAGAAACCACACTGACCTCCATTATGACCCAACCTACCTCTTGGAGTTTATGCTACATACTTCTTAGAGGGGACATGTTTGTCAATGCCTGGAGCAGGCTGGGTTGGAAAGAAATGGTAGCACAGCACAACGGAGATGGTGTTGTCCCTTTAGCTTTCAGTCAGAAGACTGGGATTGCATCTCCAGCTTAGTCAAGATCTAGCTATAAGCTTTTTAACATCCCACACCTATGCTTCTGCATGAAGAGGCAAAGGGAACTGAAGATGTAGCTCAACTCGCAGACTGTTTATCTGCTAATGCTTGAGACCCTGGGTTTGAGCCTCAGCACTATATATGAGATGAGGTGGTAAATCTTTATTATCCTGGAAGGTAGAGCCAGGAAGATGAGAAGGCCATCCTCAGCTACATAGTCAGTTTGAGGCTAGCCTGGCCTACCTGAGACCCTACCCCAGTTCCTCCACCAAATGAGAAAGAAATTTATGACAACCGTGAGCTTCAATCCTGTGCTTTTTGGAAACCTAAAGGGTTCATGTTGGCCTGAGTGCAAGGCAAACAATAAACCAATATCATTATTCCTAAGAGTTTAAGTGCCTCCCTCATCTTCCAGCTTCATGAAGCTCTTCTCTGGGGCAGTAGGTGATACATTTCCTCAACCATTGGACAAGACTTCCTCATGAACTTAACATCTGGAGGGTCTTCAAGAGGTCACAACATGATCCTTCACTGCCTTTGGTTGTCAGGGTCCTGATCAGAGGCCCAGCCCAGGGAGTTCCAATGGGGCCACAGGCTGTGCCCCTGGCCCAAAGTAACCAACCAGGAAACTCGTGGTGATCAAGGATAATAGGGGGATTTATTCGGTCAGTCTACATCAAGAAGGAACAAGAGCTGCACTCTCTATCTTGCAGTCTAGGAGTGCATAAGAACAACAGAGCTGTACCCGGAAGGAGTAGAAGTAAAGGACTAGGGGTCTGCAGAGCCAAGCAGTTGGAGAGGATTTGGTCGAGTTGATTATTGTCATGGGACTGATCATGCAGCTGCCTGTGCACATCTTTGTCTCTTCTAACAGGATGTTAGTAAGTCAGACTTGCTGTTTGTGGAACCCAACAGTGACTGCAGAAGACACTCCTGTGCAAGAAAAGGCCACAAAGGCAAATGGAAATTAGTCAATATCTGGATCAACATTTGGGCCACCCTTCAGGCTTTGATTGATGTCTGGGAACGTCTATATGGTTCTCCTGTGTTTAATAGGACAGAGGGATTGAAAAGCACTAAGAAGACCTTTTCTTCCACATGGTGATAAACTTCTTGGGTTAAGTTGGTCTATTGCAGGGGTCAACCTACACAGTTCTATTATTAAATAAAACTCAGGGGTCAGATGTTGGGATGGAAAACCTGATTGATCAGAGAAATGGAGGAGAAGGGGCCCTTGATTTCCTCTCCCTCTCCTTCCTCAATCCAAGCCGGGCCTTTGAACCTTTCAGAGCTGATCCCTACTACTTCCTGTGCGTTGGTCTTGCAAAGCCTCTGTGGCTAAACTTGATCAGCTAGTAGCTAACTCCACCCTATGATTCACAGTAGACTTCATTGTCAGTCTCAGAAATGTCAGAGTGTGAACAAAATGTCCCATAACAACCTACTTTGTCCAGGAAGCCCTAAATCATACTACCAGGAGTCTCTGTCCCCTCCTGTGGGCCTGTGTCACTCTTAGCACCGTTTAGGAGAATCTGAGTGGGTGAAGGAGAAGGTGCCCCTGGGAAGGACAAAATGGACATTTTCACTAATATTTGCATGTCCAGATTCCTCCATTCCTTGTGTTTGTCAAACTGTGTGCTTCATAAAGATTCAGAGAGCAAGTGTTCAGTAAAGACAGGTTGAGGAAACACAGTATATAAGCAAGGTCCAGCCTGGGAACATTCATAGCTTTGAGGTGTGGGGGATGGCATACAGGGACAGGACCCCCAACAGTGAAATTCTATATAGCAGAGGTGCTAAGGTTGCTTTCGCCTCAACATGCTGAAGTCTTGGGTGAGGGTTACAAACTCCGGCCTTAAATTTGGTTGATTTATGTCTATGCTAAAGAGTGGCAGAGGAGATGGAGGCTCAGTGTGCCAGAATGCCACCTTTCAGAGCAAAAAAAAAAAAAAAAAAAAAAAAAAAAAGGCAGAATGCAAAGCCCATAGCAGCATGAACCACACCAGCCCCCGCTCCTTCCTGGTGGAGGTGCTAGTTTCCATCTCAGGGTGGTGGCAAGGAAGCACTAGGGCCCCAAACAATTTGGTCTGGGGCTTTCTGATGGCCCGTGAGGAGATCTACCCTCCTAAGCTGGTTGCAAGGTGAGCTACTCTTTCATATGTATCACTGGGCCAACAACAACCTGAGGTGTGGGCTGACTATAAGGAATCTTTGCGGCTGTGACCCTGGTTCTCCATCCAAGGGCTTGAGCCAAGCCTGGGGAGAAAGATCCAAGTAATGAGGCAAGTCGTTAGTCCAGACCTCAGGCACACTCCCTGTCCCGTGACATGACCATCTCCCAACAGCGTCAAGGCAAGCAGAGCTCAACACAAGTGGGGGTTGATGTGAGTGAAGGGTAGAATAGAAGATGTGCCAGGGTATCACGTGAAAAGCTTTGTGAAGAGGTTCCCGCACTTATCGGAAAGTGGAACCCAGAACCCATGTGTGAAAGACCTGGGCACTGGCGTCAGGTCAGGGGATTCCTTATGGGAAGGAGGAGTCGAGTGAAAAGGGCTTATAGACAAATGTTTGTGCTAGGTGCAATTTCACTCTGGACAAGAAACCCCAGACCAAGTGTGTCAAGGTACAAAACATTTGCTAAACCCAGGAGTGGGTGTGCACATCATTTTCTAAATGTTTGAAAAACTCTATACTTGACCAAAACTTAAAAAACAAACAAAAAACCCCAACCAAACAAAACTGAGCTAGAGTAGATGTTAAAGGTAGGGAGAATTTTAGGAGTAATGAACCACTTTTGCCCCAGTATCCTGAGTTTCTCCAACTGTTGAGACCAAGAAAAAGCTCCAGCTTCAATTCAGAACCTGAGACAAGTTAGCCAGCTCTGCATATTCTTGGTGAGCTCCACCCCTCCATCACCAGGCCCATGCTTTGAGAACAGCTGCTTTGGTCTACGTGATGCTCAGGGATCTTGCAGGCTCTCCATACGAGTTCCTGCCCTGATGTCAGTCTGTGGTCCAGGTGGAGAAAACATAACTTCCTGGTGATGGTTCTGCCTGAAGAAAGCAGCTCCTGATGTTGCAGGATCTCAGAGGTGTCCTGTTTGACCACCAGCCTTCACAATAGGGGAGGCCTTAGGCTGAATACAAAACCAAAAGTCACCTCCATAGTTCCCAGCTGGTGCCACCTTAAGCTACCCTGCACGGTTGAGGAGAACCACACTGCTTTCGGTAACCCCAGGGTTTCCCCTGTGGATATGTGTGGGTTCCTCAGACTTCATGGTTCTTAATTTCAGGTTTCATTTCAGACATCCCAACTCTCTGGTTCTATTTGCTCTTGTTGGGCGGGGGTGGGGGGATGGTCTAAGGACCGTAGGAATCGTTGCCATGTGAATCCCTGGTAGTGATTTGATAAGTTGGACCCTGAATTGGAATCTAGATGCCAGAGCTAGACGTATTTATGTCCTGTGACCTCGGATATTTCTTTGAGAGCTAGGAAAGGCATTCCCTGGGAGCCTTCCTATTTAGAAATACTTCATTAGGAGAGAATTCTGTAGGAAACCAGAACACCAGAGTGTTACAGCAGGTCTCCCCGCCGGCTTCCCGGTCCTGCCGCCATGGTCCCACAACCACGTGTGCCCCAAATAACACTCAGAGACTCTGTATTTGATACAATCCTATTGGCCAGTTACCATTATTGTTAATGGGCTAGCTCTGCCTTAATCATTAACCCATTTCTACTTATCTAAGTATTTCCACGTGGTCGTCTTATCGGGGAGCCGCGGCAAGCGTGCTGCTTCTTCCCCGGGCTACATCTCGACTCCTGCTATTTCCTCTCTCCTCCTCCTGGTCTCCTAGCCCCGCTTATCTTGTTATCTCATTGGCCACAGAGCTTTATTAACCAGTATGAGAAACATATATACAGAATAACATCTCCCATCACCAGAGTGGCCATTTCCTGGCCTCTTTCTTAAGATCAAATGCTCAGTAGGTCTTTGCAGTTCTCTGCTTTTATCGGGGTGGGTCAGGGCAATCCTGTGCACACTGTACACACCCAGTAAATATGTGTGAATATAGGAGATGAAGGAGTGAAGAACCCTCAGAAGTGTATGTGCAACCAGGAGCAAGAGACGATTATAATTAGAAATCCAGCATTGGTGCTGGGAACGCAGCAGAAGGGCTGGTTCCCTGTGCCCACACTGCAGGCTCCAGACAGCCTGGGCCCCAGCCAAGACTGGAACTAGGCTTGAAGTGAAACCCAGAGGGGAAAGTCATCCATCACAGAAGGTAATGGTCCATGGAAGGATTTGTCTCCCTCCCTCTCCCCCAATCTTCCTAGCTGTTGGGAAAAAAATCTGACTTTCTTTCCCAAGAGAAGAAAGGCCAATTTTAGATCCGTTTGCTAAGCTGGTGCCAGTACAGGGCATTCTGCATGGGTCCAATACTTAGGTATGCCGCACCATTCTTGGACTGATCCTGGGCCATCCTTTGGTACCCAGGTCTCACTGTCTCTTCTTTCAGTATCAGCCAAACTGTGAGGTCATTCCATAGCACACACAGTGCTGGCTTTCTCAGATTATCCACTGTTATTTCCGGTGATAAAGAAGGTGTGGTCAGCTTACAATTCATCACAGGGCTGGGGCTACAGCTACCTGTAGAGCTTTTGCCTACCATGAGCAAGACCTTGGGTTTGAACTCTAGAACCACACTAAAAAAGTTTAAAAAGTATGCGTCATACATGCTATTTCTCCCTTTCTTCATCTTCCTGTATTGCTGTTCATACAAGTGCCAGGGCGTATTCACATGGCTTCTTCTCTTGTTGTTCATTATTTTTTGTTGTTGTTTTTACATCCCAACCAAAGTTTCCCCTCCCTTCCCTCTTCCCAGTTTCTCCTCCCACTTCCCCTCCTCCCCAACCCTGTCCATCCCTCCTCCACTGTTTCTCATCAGCTACAAGTGGGCAGCCTATGGATTAGTGTTTTGTTTTGTTGTTTTTCTTCTTCTTTTTGCTTGCTTTTGGAGACAGGTTTCTCTGTGTAGCCCTGGGTGTTTTGGAACTCAGAATCCGCCTGCCTCTGCCTTCCACATGTTGGGATTGAAAGCATGTGCCACTACTACCCTGAACTCACATGAGGAAGCCATTTATTGGTTACTGGAGAGGATGCTTCATTATCTCAGACTCCCCACTGGAGTTCCAAGGATTCTGAACTCAGAGTTGAGACCCCAGGCATCCTCTTTGCTCTCTGTACCCAGCTCAAGGGTGAGGGGAGGACCAAGCCGCGAAGGGGATCCATTTCTAAGATATTTTGGCTTGAGATTTTGGTGTCTTCCCTCACTCTCTCTACCAAGTCCCTCCTTAGTCAGCTGGATCTGGTGTGGGTATGTCTGTGTTTGCTGTTTTCCCCAGGGTGAACCAGAGACTTCTAAGAAGACAGAGTTGGTTGTTGATTTTCTAGAGGACAATAGACTGCAAATAGCTCTGTCTGTCTGCAACCACAGATCTTGTCTAACTTGTTTTCAGTTTTCTGCCATGTTAGACGAAAATAAATCCAGAAGTTGTGTCTATGACCTAAGACCCTGAAAGCAGAAGTGTTGAAGAGAATAGACAGGCGAGGGATGAGACCATTTGAAAGGCTTTTCCTCCTTAGAGAGATTTTAATGTGCTTGGCCATTTACAGAAAAGGGAAACCCCAGACTTATTAATGCTACATTTCCTTTTAGGCGCATGGCATGTGGTTGTTGTTTGTAACAGAGAATTTACACATAAAGTTGGGATTTTTAAGATCTAGAGGGAAGGGTTAATACATTAGAGTTCTCATTCCCACAGAGACTCACAGATACTGTCCCAGATCAAGATAAAATATTAATCTAAAATGATTAAGACTATCCTAATACACAAGTTACATTTTTAACAATTTAAGTATTTTATCCAATGTCACAAAGATTACTAAGGGAAACATGACAACAGTGTAACTAGTGAGAGTTAGAAGAGTGACGAAAAGCAAGAATGAGGTTGTAGAATCCAGTGCATTCCTCAAATGTGATATCAAGCAGGCACAGTTTCTATTAAAATTAGGTAAAGAATAGAAAGCACAAATATTTTGTTTTCTGCTTTGCTGGCCAGTACAGGAAGAATAAAATCTCAGAAGTCCATGGGAAATCACCCCTGAAGCACAGAGGGCTGTTCTTTATCCGTGGCTTTCTGTAAAATAACAGTTTAGAGATTGTGTGTGCTCAGTTATTTGTACAAAAACAAAAACCATTTGACATGTACAAAGGGTCAGAGATAATTATGTCCTGGTCGGCCATATCTGGACAGAGCAATGTTTTGACTTCTAGTCCTGGCCAATCCATCTTTGTAAGCAGGAGAAGTCAAAGGTCAAAGATATCAGAGGTCATGTGACAGCTGGTAGGAGTAGCCAGAGAAAACACCCTCCCCCAGAAGAGAGGGATCATGAACACACACCACACTCACGCACGCACGCACCCCCACACTCAGGCAGGCACACACACACAGAGGGATCATGGAACTAAATAGAAAAAGTCAAGGGCCTGCAAAGATCAGCTGTGAGTCCAACATCATTTGTTCTAGGCTTGTTCAAGTCCCATCCTGGAAGCCAGCTTGTTAAGACATCGGGGAAAGGATATCAGAGAAAAAAATGGCCACTGTACTTGACTCTTGTCTGGACCTCTCATGTTCAATAATTGGTCTTCTTGCTTATTTTAAGGCCCTGTATTATCTAGGGTTAATATTACTGTGATAAAACACCATGGCCAAGGCAACTTTCATAAAAGAAAGCATTTAATTGGGGGCTTGCTTACAGTTTCAGAGGTTAAGTCCGTTATCATCTCACAAGGAGTACACAGCACTCACGGTGCTAGCGAAGTAGCCGAGAGCTCTATATCCTCATCCATGGGCAGGGAGAGGAAGAGACAGAGAGACCACCAGAGAGATGGCCTGGCACGGGCTTCTGGAACTGCAAAGCCTACCTACCTCCAGTGGCACACGTCCTCTAACAAGGCCACACCCACTCCAACAAGGCTACATCTATATATGAGCCTTTGGGAGGCATTCTTATTCTAGCCACCACCGCAAGCCGTATGATGGAGTTCTTAATTTCTGTAACTTAAGGAAAAGTCCAGAGAAAATAAAATGAAAGATATGCCAGCCCACCTTCACTCTACTCTGCAAAGGGAGTTTCCTGGTGAGCATTCGTCTGTGTGATGTCAAATGTGAGCTGAGAACCCCAGTTCTGGGCCCGCACGATGGGGCAGCTAATCCAGAAGCCAAAAGAAGCAGTTTCTGCTTCTACCCCAGAACTCATCATACCCACAAGAGCACACACACACACACACACACACACACACACACACACACACACACACACATCAATACCAGGATTCATGTCTGCAAACTGTGAACATGCACTAGAAAACCACAAAACCAATCTCATGACATTTTAAGTAAGTCTGTGAGTTTAATTTGGGCTGCATTTATACCTCTATAGGCTGCAGGCTGAACATGCCTAAAAGGAGAGTTCTGCTCAGAGGTAAGAAGCATAAGATGTTATATTCAGGAAAATGACCGGGACTGGAAATTACCACGTTAAATGATAAAACAGGCTTGCGAAGGCAAGTGTTACTTGCTTTCCTTCCTTTTTGACAGCCGGAGAGGGTAGAAAATACATGAAACTGAAACAGGATCTAATAGGGATGGAAGAAGGAAACAGGCAAAGAGAGTGTGTATAAGGTACAGTAACAGAGGGGGTGAGTGCGGCCAAGTCACTTCCCAAATGTGCATGGGGACCTCATGGTGAAACCACTCCGCACGGTTAATGAGCGCTGATAAAAATTTGAACTTCGCTCAGGACAGCTTGGTGTCTCCAGTCAGGCTTTTGCCTCGAGGTCTGCTAAGAGGCTGTCACATCCAAGGCCCCAGGAACTTTGAGGTTCCTCTGGCAAGTGAACATCAGAGCTGGACTGTTTCTTCTGTCTTGGTTCCATCCATGATGAGGCACAGTGATGCTCAGGCCCTCTGTCCTTGTTCCATTGTGGGAGACTGGTGTCCCACACAGAAGCGATGTCCCTCCCACAAGATGGAAAAGCTTTCCGGGGCGACCTACCCTCTGCACTTCCATCCACTCCTCCTCCGTTTCTATGTTTCTATATCCTCTATTGTGGGGATTTCCAGAGGTTAGAATTTCCTTCCAAGGCTGAAGGGCTGGGAGGAATCCCAAACTCTTACCTTCGGTGCCACCTCCTGGGAAAACGATGTACTGCAGTCATTTCACAGGCCAAGCTGTCTTCAATGAAGCAAAACCATTTATTGTTTTGATTTAAAATGTTTTTATTCTTCTCTCAAATATTACATCCAGACTGGTTTCCCCTCCCCTAGTCTCCCACTTTCTTAGTCTCCCCCCACCTTCTCCTCTCTCCCTAAGATCCCTGCCCTCTCAGTCTGCCCTCAAAATACATCAGGCCTCACAGGGACATCAACCAAACACAGCATAATATGCTACAATGGGACCAAGCACATACCATCACATCAAAGCGAATGAGGCAACTCAGTAGGAGGAAAAGGGTCCCCTAAGTAGGCGAAAGAGTCAGTGTTGGAACCTTACTCCCACTGTGAGGAGTTCCACAAGAACACCAAACTACTTGGCCATAACATACATGCAGGGGGCCTAGGTCAGATTCCCTATAGGCTCCCTGATCTCAGCAAGACCCTATGAGTCCCAGTCATTGATTCTGTGGGCCATGCTCTCATGGTTCCTCTGATCCTTCCTCCCTCTCCTCTGCCAGACTCCCTGAGCTCCACCTAATGAGACTTAAAATTTTTTGAAACAGAGTTTATCTTCTCTTCAAACATCGGGCAGGCTTGGACTTGCTGTGAAGATGCGGCTTGCCCATGAAGTTCTTCTCCCCTAAGAGCTGAGGTTTCCAACCCAGTACTAGGGTCAACAAAACCATCTGAACATCCTTTTCTTGTTTCCGTCACTGAAGATAACTGTGCAGCTGGTGGATTTGAGTCAAAAACTGACAAATATGCTCTGGTGAGTGAACTCAGGAGATCCAGGCCACAGAAAAGGGGGGCAGGGGAGGTAAGTTCAGTGTTAGTCATCTGCTTTACCTGTGGTGATATTTTGTTTTTGCCATAACAAATAAAGCTTGCCTGAAGATCAGGGTGCAGAGCTAGCCACACTGATCAGTAATAGAGGCCAGGCAGTGGTGGCACACACCATTATCCCAGTAATCGGGGGACAGAGGCAGGCAAATCTCCGTTAGTTCAAGGGCACCCTGGGCTACACAAATCAATCAATCCAGTCTAAAAAAGAAACAGAGCCCACACAAAGGTGATCTCAGCACTTGGAATCACACACCTTTAATCCTAAGATTAGGGAGGTGGAGACAGGAGTGACATGGCTGGACAGAGAGAGGAATATAAGGCGGGAGGAGACAGGAACTCAGTGCAGTCAGGGCAGCCGTCTGAAGAGAGCAGTCTGAGGCCGTCATTCTGAGGACGCAGTCTGAGCAGCAGTTAGTCTGGAGCAGTCTGAGGAGGCAGTATGAGGATAGGATCGCCCCTTTGGTCTGAGGTAGAGGTAAGAGCTAGTGGCTGGCTGCTTTGCTTCTCTGATCCTTCAGCTTCACCCCCTGATAACTGATTCCAAGTTTACCAATAAGAATTCTTACTGAATTCCCGCGAACGTTCACTGTTCTGCTCTGTGCTCTGTGTGAACGGACTTGCTTTTGTCACAAGCTCACGGTGCCACATAACTGTCCTTAGGACCCCATTAGCCACAGCAGTGGCCCCCAAACAAGGCAGTGACCAAAAGTTCACAGTTCTCTTCTATTTCTCTTCACTCGAAAGTGTGTTGCTGACTGAGCCTGACAGAGCCCCGGCAGTACGCCAGCCAGCACTGCTTTCCACACACCAAGGCATGGTCCCCGAGGTGCCACCACTGAGAGATAGTGGGGTCATCGAGAGAGAGAGGGCTTTTAGGAACTCTTGAGGTAATTGGGGGCATGCCCCGGAAGTATATTGCGATAGAACCTGAGACCAATCACCACTTCTCTCCACTTCCTGGTCACGAGGCAGTGGTTTTGTTCCACCATATTGTCTGCACGAAATGCTGGCTCGTCACAGAGCAAAGCAGCCAGACTAGAAATTCAAAAGGTGGGAGCCCAAACAACCCTTTTCCTTTTTGTTGATTGTGTTGGGCATTTTGTTACAGTGATGGAAAGCCAACAAAGATGGTAGGACGATGGCTTATTGGCAAGCTCTACCTCTTGAAGACTGCATCAATGTTGGGCACTGTGCCTTAGCATGTAGACCAGGGAGCTGTTGTGAGGATTGGAGCTGACTGCCAGGACTGGACCATAGATTGCTTTCTGTCTGGCATCCTAGTTTTCTTATGTCACAGTGGCGTTTTCTCCTGTGTCTTTAGTCTCCAGCCTCCCCTTTTCCCCACAATTCAGATCTTTACGTCTCTTGCTACAGTTCCAGCCGAGGCATCATTGTTGGTCTCCAGTTATGTAGTGCCTCCCTTTCTGTTTTCTGTTTGGTGTTTTGTCAGTTGCACGCATGGTGATGCTGTGACTTTAACCTCCAACCAGACTGTTCTGTCCCCAGCAAACCAGGAGAACTACTCCCTCTTGTATAATATCCCGGGCCCTGGACAGCACTGACAGGCCAGTCAGTCTATCTCTCACCCCTGTCTCCACTGCCTGGGCTCTGCACAAGTCCCCACTCTGAACTCCAGTCAGAAGAGCACTGGTCTCCATTCAGGCATCCTCCCTGCCATCCCCCTGCCTCCTTCTGTCTGTTAGCTTCATTCTTCCCTTCCCTGCTGGAAATTCTTTCTTTTTCCTCTTCCAGCCCCAGCCTGCTTCCCTTCTCCCTCCTCCCTCCCCCTCCTCCTTGTCGATGCCCTGAAGGTCATCATTCAGGTTCCTTTTCTCCCAGGTTTTTGCTGCTTCTCCATATATCAGCTGAGAAAGAAGCTCCCGTCTCCCCTCTGCAGCTGTAGAGGGGTTCTACTATTCTCCCGAGTTCTGATTTTATAAGCAGCAACACCAACACCCCCCCAGAGCACCTTGGACTGCGCCCCCCCACTCCAAGCCACAGCATGGCCACAGCTACCTGCAGAACTGAGCAGCCCATACCACTCCACAAGCTGTCTCTGTGGGAGGCTCCCAGGCATTCCTGCTGCTCCCAGGTCCAAAGCTCTGTGCGTGGTCCTTTCTGAAGGCTCCTTCAACGGCTAGACCCTGAAGCAGGCAGTCTCTTCCAGAGGCCTCGGCATCATTGCTTCCTCTGGGTTGCAGCAACCATCTCAGCAGAGCAGACTCCTAAGGACAGCAGTTGTGCAATTAGCAACACAGCGGCAGGGTCTAGACATCCATTCGTGGGCAGGAGTGCCAGCACCGAGTCTACCATGCAGGGGGAGGTCAAGAGGCTCAATGAATGAATCAGTTCACTCACTAGCTTTGCTGGAAGGGCTGTGGTTTAATGGCATTGAGGTTTGGGGTTTAGGCTTTAGAGGGCCAGTTATTTTTATGAAGAGTTTATCTATCTATCTATCTATCTATCTATCTATCTATCTATCTATCTATCATCTATCTATCTATCTAATGAAAAGTCCATGGCATAGGCTCTGATCTAAGTGGTTTCCTCTGTGGTGTGGATGGGCACACTGGCTCTGAGCGTGAATGCAAAGACAGAGAGAAAGCTGGATTGGAGCTGAGAGTTCTGTCGGGGCCTTAAGGAGGAAGCAAGAATCCTAAAAGTATAGTCTGTGAGACTTCTAGAGGCCCACCTGCCTCTGCCTCTGCATGTTGGCCTTGAAGGTGTACACCATCACCCCAGAACAATTTCCACTTGTCAACTATTCCATGGTAAAGGTGGGGGGGAGGAGACAAAGCCATAAGCACAGTTTTTGCAGGCAGAGTTGATGGCAGACATTGTCTTCCTAAACACAAGGTCGAAGTCCACACCCTCAAGTCCCTTCCTGGACAGCTCTGCCTCTGTCTGGTTTCTCTGTTGCCATGGACACCTAACCTGAGCTCTTGCTTTTCCTGCCGAGTCCTTGTTTCTTGGCTCTGAGGCTGCGTGCGGGGTGCAGTGGTGGAGTTGGCCTCTTCCCATTGCTATATCGGGAATTAGAGGCCTACTGCTGTGAATAAAGTGACATTTGCCTTCACATCCTTATTCTGGAAAGAGACTCCTATTCATGGCTTTATTTTTAGTCTCGTGGCTACTGAGGGAGGCTAGCAGGAGGGGTGGGGAGGGTGGAGAGGCCAAAGCCTCTCGCCCAGAGCCGTCCGCCTGCAGGCTGTCCATGTGTATAGGGATGACCTTGGAGGCTGACAGATCACTATTGCTCCCTCCTCTAGGCCAGGAGATACACTTAGAAAGTCAGTTTTCCTTATTAACCACTGAGAAGATCTGTCTCCAAGAAGACTCACAGTGTATTGAGGGAGCCGTGAGGTCGTGTCTATGCCTCTCACCAGCCTGGAGGCCAGGGAAGAATGAGACCGTACACCGGGTGAATCGAGGACAGAGGGCATCAGTCCCGGGCTTTGCTTATGAGGATTAGCCAGACTGCTGGCCAGAGCTTTATGTTGCTGTATTCAGCTGCCCCTGGCTCTCAAAGAGATAGTTAGGGACCAGGAGTGGGGAGGAGTGTGGCAGCTTCTGCAGGCATAGCAGCCTGGATGCTCATCTACATCCCTACCCTCCTTCAGGTGGATGAAAAACTCAGACAGCCACTAAACCTAGAGGTGAGTGTCTGCCCAGAGGCCTTGCTGCCCCCACAATGTCTATCAGAGGCTCCAGCAACTCAGGGTCACTCTCGCTGTCTGTGTGATAATGGATTCATAGGTCCAGACTCCTAGCACCCCTTTCCTGGTGACAAGGGAAGCTGTGGTGACAGGTGCTTCCTGTCTCTCCAGAAGAAATTCCTGCCAGTCTGTCCCAGCTGCTCAGGAGAGTCCCTCACAGGCGCTGACCTCCCTCAGTGCAATCTGCCATACTGCATGCCATGAGACAGAGCTCTGTCCAGAGCTCTTACCATGCCGACCCCGCTGCAGGTGCCTCTAGTACGCCACTCAAAGATATATATTTCGTGTGGAAGGAGGCGTAGTAATAGGTCCTGCAGGGTCTTGACCCCTGCATCCACAGACACGGGACTTCCAAACTCGCCCAGGTAGTCTGCTATGCTGTGCTGTCTAACCACTGAGCACTCAATCTGAGATAATCCCGGATGCTGCCTGGAGGGATATGACACCTGGATCATAAATGACAGGCAAAGGTTAGCTTGTCTCAAACTGATCCCTTGCTCATTGGCCTCCCAGAAAGGGGAGGAGTGCCAGCTGGGTCCTAGTGTCATGGAAGGAAGTCAGTCCTGCCCGATGCTTCTCTGGCTGGCAGTGCTAACAGGACCTCTCTTTCACTAGCTTTCTGTGTGACTCAACTCAAGCTAAAAGGACCCCTGCCTGGGCAGGAGTAGAGGGCTGGTGCATTGTATAATGTCACATGGCAGTCCAGGCTGCTCCTATCCCATTATAAGCCTATCTACATTGGTGCTGTTTAGAACAATCTCTAATCAATTCTCTAATCAGGGAATTTAAGACCCCACAATTCCAAGGACAACCTGCCCAATAGAATCCTGGTGCTGCCTAAGACAGCAGTGATGATGAGATTCTGTTTACTGTCTATACTGGTTGGTTTTCTGTCAATTTGACACAAGCTAGGGTCATCAGAGAGGAGGGTTGTGGTGATATATTATTTATGATTTATTAAAGCTTGACTGAGGATTCAGAGAGCAAAGTCAGCCACAAGCCATTGACCTGGCACACACTTTTAATCCCAGCAGCCAGAAGCTAGGAGGTGGTGGTATACACCTTTAATCCTAGGACTCAGAATTAAGAGATAGATGGATCTCTGAGTCCAAGGCCATCTGGATCTACACAAGATTAATCCAGTTCTAAAGAGAAACTGCTCACAAAACTATGATCTCAGCATCTGGGATCACATGCCTTTAATCCCAGCATTAGGGAGGTATGTAAGACAGGAGCAAGGTCTCAGTATCAGGAATTCAGTCTCCAGGCACACTGAGGAGAGGCATCAGGATCAACCCTTTTAGCCTGAGGTAGTGGTAAGAGGTAGTGGCCTGCTAAGTTGCTTTTCTGATATTCAGCTTGAAGCTTGAACCCCAATATCTGTCTCTGGGTCTTTTATGTTACAGAGGGAGCCTCAGCTGAGAAGCTGGTTCCATAGGATTTGGCTGTAAGACATTTTCTTAATGGGTGGTGCCATCTTTGGGCTGGTAGTCCTGTATTCTATAAGAAATCGGGCTAAGCAAGCCAGTAAGCAAAACCCCTCCTGATGGTCTCTGCATCAGCTTCTTCCCTCAGGCTCCTGCCCTGTGTGAGTTCCTATTCATGTTTGTGATTTCTTCTGAGTCTACCCTATTCATCGGTGTAAATAAACACGAGTTTCAAAACATAACTAGAATCCCTAAACTATGTTGATCTTTGGTGCTATGTTAGAGGGTTTGTTAGAGATGGGTAGAGCAATGGCTCAGCAGTTCAGAGCATTTGATGCTCCTGAAGAGGACCTAAGTTTGGTTCTCAACACCCATTCGGGGGCTGATAACTGCGTGTAACTCCAACTCCAGGGGAGTGACACATTATTTTAGCTTTCAGTGCTGATTTCAATGTCATCACACACACACACACACACACACACACACACACACACACACACACACTCATACCCCTAAAACTAAAACCTAAAAATAAATAAATCAGCTTTTACTGGGTTTAATCTAGTCTTTCTTTACTTTTGAGAAGCTTGATTCTCATTATCTATAGCATATTTACTTACTTGTTGAAAGCTAAGGAATATGTAACACACATGAAAATTAGTTGCAGAATGACTGTAAAACAGGCCATCAGACCCTAGGGTAACTGACTCCATGTTGAAAGTAGCATTTGGGCCTTGGAGTCCAGGACATAAGCAGAATCACCTGCCAAAGGGAGAAGCATGACCTTCAAAATCCATGGCTCTGGAAAAGTCTCTCAATGTACTAACCTTATTTTTTAGCTTTTGTAGTTCTGCTTTTGGCTAACTGTTCTTGCTAACTGAGGAATGTCAGTCCAGGATGTGGTTTTTGTACTTAAGAGATTACCCTGAGAAAGACTTGGGACTATACTTGGGTCCTGAACATCCAATAACAAAGACTTTCTATCGGCTTGAACCTGTGTCTGAGTAGTCTTCTGTGGTGGATACTCCACAATAGCTAAACTGTGAACCTGGTACACTGAGCTTTATACACTCCAATTTTTCTGAATGTAAACTTTCTCAAGTACAGACCATATATAAAAGTATACTACTTGACATTGGAAGGCACAGGTGGTCAGTACTTGTCTCCTCTACAAATAGAAGTCACCCAAACAGCAAATGACTAATGGTGTTCTGCGTGACTGTCATGGCAAAGCATAGGAACTCATCATTGGAGGCATGAGGACCCTGTAGGGTATAAGATCTTAGATGACAGCATAGAGAGAGGAATAAAGCACACTGGCTACCACAACCCTAGGTCCACAGCTCTGGGGCTCCCCATAGTGGGGAAAAGGACACCATCATCAGAATGATGACACTCCTAGATGTAAGAGAGTTTCAGTAGCCACGGGTCTGGAGCTCAGGCGAGTGACCTAGCTAGAGGATGCAAGGTTGATTTTGAGAAGGAACTTGCACTGTCCCCTCTCTTACCCTGGAGCAAAGGCTGCTGTAGTGTGGTACCATCTTGACAAAAGGTTAGTATCAGAAGCCAATCCTGGACATTCTACTAAATTAGCATAAAAGATTTGTGCTCCTAATTATACTCAGTGGCATTAACTGTGATGGCAGCCCTGAAGCTCATGCAAGTCTTAGGAAACCATTTGTGGAGAGTGTTGTCCCCAAGGCCAAGGGTTTTGTACCCTGGTCCTGAAGCTTGCTGCCCTCCCTATGTCTCCCTTGTGCTTGCTCCTCTTCAGGGTCCCTGCAGTACTACTGCAACTGAGGGCTTGCAGTCTAAGAACTCCTCACCGCTACCTTGGGATGTACATTATTGTAGAGCAGGCGTTCTCAGGCTGTGGGTCGTAACCCCCTTGGGTGCCTTTATCTTGTATATCAGATATTTACATATCAATCAATGTAGCAAAACTGCAGTTATGCAGTAGCAATCAAATAATTTTATGGTAGAGGGGTTGTCACCACAACATGGGGAACTGTGTTAAAGGTTTGTGGTGATCATCATAACATGAGGAACTGTATTAAAGGTCTATGGCATTAGGAAGGTTGAGAATCAGTGCTGTAGAGGTGCAATTGTGTGTTCTATGCCCCTTCCCTTACCAAGCTTCCATCAGTTATAGCTATAGAAAGACTACACTACAGCATCCAGCGGGTTCCAAGCCATCACCATAAGACACACCTTAGGGGGATGTTGTTTGCTGTGAGAGCCATCATACAAAATTGATAGAGGCACCTGATCTGCCAAATGTGTAACATGGGGACATAAGACATCTGAACAGGCAAGCTGCACGAGTCTCCAGAAGATCATACCTACTCCTTAGCAATGCATCCCAAAGAAAACAATTTATATATACCAAATGTTCAGTAAAGAATTAAAAAGTGTGGGCCAGAAAGATTGCTCACTGGGTAAAGACACAAGACTGAAAACTATCCTCAGAACCCATATGGTCAAAGAAGGGAACTAACTTCTAAATGTTGCCCTCTTACTTCCACACGGGTGCTGTGGGATACATATGTATAAACACACACACTAACAATAAAATAAAGAATTAAGGGCTATCACAAGTAAAGCTAGGTGCTGCCAAACTTGATGACCCGAGTTTAGTCCCTAGAACCCATATAAAGGTAGGAGAGAACTGGCTCCCCAAAATTATCTCTGACCCCCACATGCATACTGTGGCACACGTCTCTCTTCCCCAACAAAACTCAAATAGATGAAAAAAAGAAAAAAAGAAAAAAAAAAAAAAAGAACCCCAACCCCCAGAACTCAAAAGAATGACTATAAAGCCAGCTTTACCTAGCTGCTCAAGCTTCTACTTGGCTGCACAGAGACTGGGTTACGCATGCGCAAGCTCCCCTTTTAAAGCAAGCGCGCCAAGAGCACCTCTCTCTCTTGCCTCCCTCTCTCTTGCTTCGTGCTCTTGCCTCTCTCTCTTGCTTCTTGCTCCTTCTGTCTCTCTCTCTCTACCCGCTTTCGATTGGCCACCAGCTACCCCCCTCTTTTCCTCTCCCCTCTCTCAATAAACTCCACGTGGGCTCTGAATCTTGTGTTTGTGTTTCTTAGGCTATAGCTGCAGCAAAAGAACAACACCCCCCACCTGTAAATGTTTTCCTCTATAAGAGTTGCCATGGCCATGGCGTCTCTTCACCGCAATAGAAACCCTAACTAAGGCACTTTCCGAAGTTGGTGTGAAACAATAGACAAGCTAGAGGAAAACTTAGAAGTCACACTTGAAGATAACAGAGAAAGATTTTAGTAAAATAAATATTAACTATTTTTAATAAAATAACCCAAAATAACTCTAAAGCACAAGTTGGAAAAAAACCCACAAGTAGACAAGTGGAATTATGTTCCCACTAAGAGGATTTGGCGCAGTTTAGAGAATAACAAACACACAGCACACAGAACTGGAGGTGATTATTGCAAACTATACCCCTGAGCAGAAATTACTAGTAAGAGTACATAAAGAACAAACAACTCAACAGCAAAGCACTCAGAAATGATTTTTTTCTCTACTGTTTAAATAGCACCTTCTCATACTATGCAAGTTAGCCACCAGGAAGGAAGCTTACTTTCTGGTGTGATGGCTGTTCTTGGTTGTCAACTTGACCACAAATGGAACTAATTAAACACAAGAGGCTAGGTACACCTGTGAGGGATATTTTTTTTTCATAATTAAATCAATTGAAGTGGGAAGAGCCATTTTTAAATCCAGATCTTTTGAGGTGGGAAGATCCACCTTTAATTTGGGTCACACCTTCTGCTGTCCACCTATGTGAAGGACATGGAAGCTCTTTGCTTACTTGCTCTTGGTCTTTCGATAAGTCTATTCCTTCACTGGTATTAGAGCTTACCTCTTCAGGGCTCCAGCATATACTGAAGACCAGCCGAGACATTCAGTCTTGTGGACTAAGCAACTACTTGATTCTAGACATTGGTAGATAGCCATTGTTGGACTAGCTGGACTACAGCCTGTAAGCAATTCTAATAAATCCCCTACACACACACACACACACACACACACACACACACACACACACACTGATTCTATAAGTTCTGTTCCTCTAGAGAACCTTGACCAATAGACCTGGTGAGTACCAATTTAGTTTCTCTGTTTACTGTGGTAAAAGCATGTTATATTTTCAAAGATAGGTTCTTACTATCAAGCTCTAATAAGCAACTAATAGCAGTAGCCAATATTGTTCTGGGTTTCCTAGATACCCCTGATCAACATCTGAGAAGGATATACTACACAGCAGTAAACTCTGTGAACTACAATAACAACTAAAGTGTTAAGAGTTGCCTATGGCCATAACAGTGGCATGAATGTTATATAAGGGTAACTAACTGCTTTCTTATTGAATATAAGGCCTGATCTGCAGGTGAAATGCATGCCTGCTACTATAAATATGGCTAAGATCCCAAGTTGGGGAGTTCAAGGGTCCCTGAAATTAGCCTACTAAGATTACATTGTTAAATGGACATAGTATCAAGCTCTCCTCTAAATTCTCTACATCTATAGATTAGCACAGCTCCTGAACCTCATCTGTTTCCTTCTGAAATGCATGGTGGTAAATGCAGAAACTCATAAACTTGTCAAAGTGTTTTTGTTTGGAGGGCTCAGCCACAAAGGAGACATCATTATCACACCCCTTCACCTTGAGGCTCAGGGGCCATCTTGGAAGAGTGGTGTGACAGATTCTCAGTGTTTTGACAGGTGCCAGTGGTCAGGGTGGGCTAGAGTGGACCATTGTCTCTGAACACTATAGACCTATTCCACTCATAAACTCACAGCATGGGGAAGGGGAGCTTCACGCCCACATGAGGAGTTATTGACAGTTGATGGCTTCCAGGGGAGGAAGAGTCAGTGTTCCTTAAGGGAGTGGCTCCTGGTAAGTCAACAATGTTTTAGTGGATGCTCCCCACCCCAAGCTCGACTTGGTAGGTGGTAATAATAATAATAATAATAATAATAACACAAAATTGGGAAAAGGTAGGGATGGAAGAGCAATCTGGGAGGAGTTAGAGGAAAGAGTGGAGATAAATATCAAAATACATTGTCTGCATGTTTAAAAGCTCAAAATATTAATAAAATATTATAGGCTAATGATCTAAATAAACATTTTTCAAAGGGCCAGCCAGCATATGAACAATCCTGGGAAATACTAGTCAACAGGAACATACAAGTCAACAACACAACAAGATGTCAAACAACGACTAACATGCTGGTGAGGGTGCAGGAAACAGGAGATTTTAGACATTGCTGGTAGGAAGGGTAATTTAGAATAGCTGTGCAGAAAAAATAAGACAGCTCCCCCAAAAAACTGAAAGTAGGATTCCTATGTAATCTAGAAATCCCACTGGACCCACAGGAAGTAAGAGTACTGTATCAAGGTATTATCTGAAAGTCTGTGATTATTACAACACTATCAGTACCCATCAAGATGTGCAATCTACCAAGATGTCCACGGAGAGATGGGTGGACTTTAAAGATGTGGCCTGTAAAGGTGGTAATAGTTAAAATCTCTGCACTAAGGAGGTACAAACAGGAATGGAGCAAGGATAGAGACAGAAAAGGCCCATCCCTAGTGACCCATCCCCACCCCTAGGATCCTTTTCCTCCTGCAAAGCTACACCTCTTCAGACAGTGTGCTTCTGAGGATCAACTGTTCGAATATAGAACCCCACTGGGGCCATTTCTCATCTAAATCACCACACAGACAGAAGCAGTTTAGTGCAATGTGGACTGCAATCTACAACTAATCACACCTTTCAGAATAATTAGAGAAGAGTTGGAAGGCTGCACCACTTAGAAATATTTTTGATGAGAATGCTAATTACTTTGATTTGATTATTATATACTGTAGACAAGTATCAACTTACAACCCATCACCCCATACATATATAGAAATATTGTTTGTCAACTAAAAATCAATAAAAGTATAAGACTTGCATTTTGAGAAAGTGATCACACTTAATTAACCTGTACCTAAATCAGTAAACAAAATTTCCCCAAATTCCAGAAGCCAGGTGTCTTCCCAGTCATTTATTGACAGAGGCCAAGTGCTAATTTGACACCTAACATGGTTGTGTGTTGAGTTTTTGGCTATTTCCGAACTTCATTACACTTGACATTAAGCATGTAAGAGTCATTGTTATGAGGGGTTGGGCCCACTCATTTGCATATGCCCCACATTCTTCACCCAACCTTGTGTTTGGGGCTCCTTCCCAGAGTCTTGAACACTTTCCTAAAATATGATTTTAATTTCCACATGATGTTGTAAAGCATCATTAGACATTTAATTAACCCCTTGCCAGTCCATTAGCCTCTGGATTTCATGTTATAACTAATGTTGGCCATGATACTTTAGAACAATTGATAGGAGAATGGTAAAATAATACTACTATCTCAAAACAAGCCAAGGCTTACCAGGATCATTCTGACCCTTAGTCTTCTTAGCATACCCAGAGGGGCCCATGGGGTTCTGGGGATTCTGGAAAATGTCATAGGAAGTTCTACATGTGTTCAGTGTGAGAGTGGATACAAGCAGTTTTCAAATATTTCAAATACGATTTCAAAAAGAGATAGATTCTGTTAATGTATGTAATAGTCTGTTGAAATATAAAGACTGGGTTCCAGAGGAAAGGATTTCATTGTCTAGGACAGTAACTAAACCCATAAATTTGACTCCAGGCTCCAGGTTGCAAATAAGTCTGGCTGTGATACACCTCAATTCTGGATAGAGATAAAAATATTCTTCCATGTCTTTGTGAGATAAACATCCCACGAGATGTTCCATCTCACACAGTAAGTTTGGGCAGTCAGGATGAGGACACAAGCACCCAGATTGCTCAAGCAGCCAACGCTCCTCTTCAACACCCCAGCACAAGTTGGACACTGTTGTTGACAATGTACTTCTCTGATCCCGCTGGAGATGGAGTGGTACTTTGTCAACACCCTGGATATAGATTAGAGGCAGGTAGGGAGTAGACATGAAGTGTTGATGGCCCCTAACAATTTCCTGGACCTAAATCTTCCCTCAGTGATGTGTGAAGCTAAGCTGTCTATCCAGCTGTGCTACCCGGATTGGCTGAAGATGTGGAACTGAAACCCAAAAGCTAATCCCTCTATGGA